>BFEA01000429.1:1185475-1196284 GCA_003427395.1 Chara braunii
GAGAGAGAGAGAGAGAGAGAGAGAGAGAGAGAGAGAGAGAGAGAGAGAGAGAGGATATGTTGTGGTGGTGTTCTTTTCGATATCTTCGAATAATTTTGAGCTTCTTCTTCTATCTCTCTGAGCCATTTCTTATTCTTCTTCTTTCCTTCTGACCAATTTTGGTATCCGGCGCAAGTCGCCTTTGTTTCTTTCGATTGACATCTCAGATTTTTTCTTCAATTGTCTCTAGTGATTGATGCATGACTGTTTTCTCCCATTTTGTTCTCCTCTCTATATGGATGGACCCCATTGATTGGTTAATTGCCTATGATCGAAATTTGTACGATCTTGGTGCATGAATAATTGTCACCTTCCCTTTTTGTTTACGTATGCATAAAATTGGACGCGGGAACGTGGGTATTTGTATGTCGACATTAAATAAGCCTGCTAGAAGATCAAGTGTCTGCCTCGCCATAGGGCTGCTCACCCTCGGTTAACAGGCCAACACGTATGAGATATGGGTCATTAGTCATTATCTATCGGACCGAAGGGCAGGCCTTGTGCGCGCACTTGTAAGCCCGATCAGAAGAACGTGGCCTACACGCGTGTCTGCAGTGCCTGTGTTCGGTCTAACTTTGCGAATGACCGAGTTTCCGCCTCACCCCACAACATGAATATCGAACTCCCTTTTCGTATTACTGACAACGAGTGTTTGAGAGATCCGGAATTTCGGGAGTACTTGGAGCACGCGTGTCTGTCTGCACGACCGAGGAGAGAACTTCTTGAATTTCTCTACCCGGTGGGAAACGAGAGCATTTACGAGGGGGATATTGACCGAGCTCGAGAACGCATTCCCACCACCCGAAATTCCCCAGCTCGTACACGTGTCACCTTGTCGTGGAGCCAGAAATAATTATTCTGGAAACAAACTTCCCTCTCTACCACCGTATACTGCCCTTTCATTCACTGACCATCATCCCTTGGTGCACAATCGCTCTGTATGGGACCCAACCCCCGTGCTCAGAGTGCTTGCAAGACCACGAGTACCGAGCCTCCAGTTTCATCCGGCGAATCCGCTTGGAAGAAGAGCAACCAGTGCACAACCTTCGACTATGGCCAGCTGCGTCAGACTCTGAGACCAGGTACACCCGACTCCAGCAAGTGGTCGAACAGCGCGATAGTCATAGCGTTCCGTCGGTGCACCAAGTACGAGTCCGACCCAGGCGACAAAACCAACCGAGATCGTAGCTCCACGCTCAAACACTGACCCGCGCCTACCCTTTTGCATCCCTATCCCTGAACTTGCCACAGCAGATCTCAGTTCCAACCTGGGACCCCACCCCAACTTTCCTAAAATCCTTGGTACGCCGCCTTTTCGCGCTTCCAGACCTAGTCACACTCCGAACAGGAAGTCGCGCCGTGCGTGAGGTTGGGGCGTCACATGGCCGTGTGGCAAGTTTTCCTTGGATTGGATGGGCCTCGGTCCACTACTCTCCAAATGTGGAAAATGAGTAATGAATCCGCGCCTAGAAAATGAAAATTTACACCGCCATATTGTTTTGTCTTTCTGGCATTTGGCGAGTGGATACAGCGCCATGATTTTGGTCTTTGGTGCATGTCGGAAGTAGTGTAATGGAGCGACGTCCATGTTTTGTCCACCTATCCCATCCAAACTGGGAAGCCAAGCGCTGTTGGGCTAGAGTAGTACTGGGATGGGTGGCCTCCTGGGAAGTCCGGATGTTGTACCTACACGCAAGTTAGTCCATGCGGAGGGAGGACTGCGTGAGCAGGTGAAGCTCCCCACCAATAGACGGGAACCATCCACCCCAAAACCAAAAAAGTGTTAAAAAAAAATGAAGGGAAGGTACTCGCAGCAGGCTGAAGGACTGCGAGACCAGACAAGCTTCCTCTGGCCTTGCTCGTTTAAGAACCTGCGTGTGTCGACCGCAGCTGAAATTGCTTGAGATCTGTGTATGTATGATTGTTTTGTTCCTCTTGCTATGAATCTGCTTGCTGTTTAGGTTGGTCTGAAGACTCTGAACCTTGAACTATGGTTTGAACCATGGTTTAACCCCTGGTTTGACCCTGGGTTTGAACTTCGATCTAAGGTTTGAACCCTGCAATCGCTTGAGATCTGTGTACATACTACATATGGTTGTTTTGGTCGTCTTGCGGTGACTCTTCTTCCTGTGCTAAGCAGGACCAGGTATGAACATTGAACCTCCAACAATAGTTTGCCTCTTGGTTTGAACCTTGAACTACGGTTTGAGCCCTGAAGCCATGACTTGCACTTCCAACCTTGAACCATTGTTTCAGCCTTGAGAACCATGGTTTGAACTTTTGAGCTAAGGATTGAACTCTGAACCATGGTTTAAACTTTGAACCATGGTTTGAACTTCGAACCATTAACCGTTTTTCTTTTTTTTGGGGGACAAATGCTCCAGTCTATTCGTGGGGAGCAGCACGTGCCGGGAACCGGGCCCAGCGTCCCATATAGAGTTACAAAAGTCATTTGAGATACCGGGGCTATTACCCGACTTCGATTGAGAATCAATCTGAGAACTATTGAGAACTATTGAAGAAATTCAAGAGAATTAACCATGAACCTTGAACCTTGAATTTGGAACTCTCTCTTGTTCCCTGTCCTTCGCATGGAGCTGAATGCTCTAATGTTGTATATGCATCTGAGTATGCAAGGGTGGGCGAAGCTGATGCTCTGTCATGCATGCATCTCAGTATATGCTTCCTTCCCACATCTGGACTGAATGTTGCCACAAACACAACCATATTTAAGGCATCGCCACACCACCCTCAAAATGTACAAAATGAAAATGAACCTCCGGCCAGAATATGGTCGGATGCACCTGCCACAGTTTTGTCTTTTTCACATTTTGAGAGTGGTGTTGCAACTTCCGTACCGGGCTTTCTATCCGGGTGACGACGATAGTACAGGAATGATAAAGTGCGATCGTTCTGTCTGTGTGCAATGTATGTGTCCACATACTAGGACTTTCATGGATGTATTTTATGGTAATGATAAATAGATTTATTTGTGGAGCTCACAAAGTGAGTACGTCTCAAGCTTCTGAGTAGGCCTTTTTTTTTTTTTTTTTTTTTTTTTTTTTTTTTTTTTTTGGGACAATGCTCCAGTCTATTCGTGGGGAGCTGCACGTGCTGGGAACCGGGCCCAGCGTCCCATTAGAAACATATTTGACAACATGGGAATAGGATCATGAACAATTAGTTGCCTATTAGACAAAAAACTTAACGAGATAGGCTAAAATTCAGTAGAAGTCTGAAAAAGTCTTAAAAGACTATGAGCAGTTTCTTTCCGAGTTTTTTTAGGAAAACTCTTTTTAAGCTGAGAAGTTAACCATCCCCACTTCCTTACAACCCCCTACTTTTCATCGTCTTCCGACGAGCCGACCTCCTCCACCACATAGTTCAGAAGATGAAAAACAGTAGGCAAGCAACCTCCTGAATCCATAATGGTTAAAAGCAGACTTCAACTCTTCATCTTTCTTCGACGAGCCGACCTCCTCCACCACACAGTTCGAAGAAGAAGAAAAGAAGTAGTCCACCCAATCGCCACTCTTATTTTAACCATCAGTCATAGCTAACTCGTTCTTGCCACCTATACTCATTGCCCTACCTATTGTCGCACATCCCTGCAAACTATCTCTACTCTTCTTCTTATAGCGACGAGCCGACCTCCTCCACCACATGGTTCGCAAAAAGAAGAGAAGTAGAAAGATTGGCTCACCGGGACCCACGACAAGCAGTGGCGTACCTCCATCTTCTCGCGACATGCCAACCTCCTCCACCACATAATTCGCGAGATGAGGGTTGTCTAGGCAGCAGAAAGCTTATAGAAAGCCCTAGTTGCTAATGACTAAGGCCCTAAGAAGAACCAGCAAAAACCAAACCAGAGTGAAAAACAATTGGCCATCCAAACCTCAATCGGCTTCGACCTCCCTTTTCGATACCAAGACTCTTCAAGGTCTCATGCCCCCAACTGCTAAGTTACAAGGCAGCGCGACCTGCCTCAGAAGACTCCTATCTGTTAGGCTACAGGGTGGAACGACCCACCTCGGCTCCAACCAGCGTCGTCTTGATAACAGCCCCAAACAGCCACAAAACCGTCTGCCCCCCTAGGCGATTTTCGGAACCTCTTACCAGGCCTCCAGAGCCCTCGTCACTCTCGAGTTACAGGGCAGCACCGACCAAACCCTCAGCTCCGACCGGCATTGTTCCCGCTCGGCCATCCAAAAGCATAAGAGTGAAAGGAAGATTAGCACAGCATCGAGTGAACCACCAAGCATCACCACAACCCTGATTCCGATTCGCTGGCGCTGAAATCCCACAGAAGTTCGAGTAATTAAGGACTTAACAAAAATTAGAAGGACACTCACATAAATTTGGTAAACAAGGATTTAACCTAGATTAGGATAAAAATCATTGAGACAAAAACACAATCGAAATCAAAAATTCCTGTTTGAGTTTACAACTTAAGATCTCAAATATATGATGAATTCAGAAGAGGAAAATTGATTCGGATTTTGAATGTTCAACATCAAGAAGCTACTCTGAAAGTTATATGTCGATTTTATTTACATAATAAAATCAAGCAAAGTTCAGGCAAAACAAAGGTAGATTGCCGATTAGAATATAGCGTCAGAAAAAAAAAAGATAATGTTTCACGACAAGAAAATAAGCACGGACTAGGGATTTTATGGGTTTGTAATCAGAAAATAAATAGCTCATCAACCATCAATCTTGTCACTTAGGAAAAACCGCGGAGAGTCTACATGGTTCCTTACCAACCCTAGTTACCACCCCCCACACATGACATGTCCTTTCTCTCTCCCAGCCTCCACCTACTCCTTTACCGGCTTCAGAAGCATCTCAGCTGCTCGTGGCCTACAAGACATCTGACCATAAAGCTGAATGATGAAGATTGTCGGACCGTGGCCAAAGCTTACCACAGCACAACCACGTAGCAAGCCCAAGCCGCCGAGCCTGCCGACGACCCCTCGCTGGCAGTCTGGAGAGAGAAATAACATCCATGGTGGCAGAAACCTGCTCGAATTGACCCATCCGCCATCTCATGTAGCCCGTCGTTAGAATCTTCGCGATGAGCAGACCAAGGACAATACTCCCAGGGAAAAGAAAGCAACACCAAGTTATCTCCTCCCCGTCACATCGCACGTCCCTCTCCTCACGCAGCGATAGTGAGGGTAAAAACGTACCACCATCGCCAAGGCACAACCACCCTCATCCCATACAGCCACCATCCGAGTATTGTCGTATACAGCGCTGCGCCAACCACCGGAAGGTACCGACTCTCTCCGCGAAATCATGATGTCGGTATGGGGCGCAACGCTCCGGGTAGCGCTCCGCCCCCAGTCTCGTCCCCACCGCTAAACCCTCGGTCGCTTCCCACTTAAAAGTGACATCAACGTCCTCAAAATTTTATTTCAAACGGGCCCACTGCTGAAGGCTTACGCCAAATTACGTCACCACAAATGAATACTCTGTAGAAAAATGATGTATCTAAGGGACGATGGACCTGGTTTCCTGCAGGTGTCCCTCCCCACCAATAAACAGAGCTGCCAGGTACTCATCGCCTCACTCTCGGTGGCTCTCTCATGACTGTTGGGGCCGGGACCCACTAGTGCCGCTTTCCAATGGTTGCCTCGTGAATTCGATCACGAGTGGTAAGGCCTGACGAACGTGGATGAGGAAGAATATCGACGGCAATAGTGTCTCTGAAAGTAGTGGCTTTTGTTGTGCACGTTTCCTCCTATCAGCCCCTCGGAATGTCAATGTTTCTCCGTAGCACGGGTGCAATATTGACCTTGTTGGAGTTACAACTCAGGCTGAGGGTGATGTTGCAACCGTGCTACAGTGCTTCTCGGCCTGCAAACGCCAACAAAAAGGAAACAAAGTTGTGTGTATTGCCAAGGAAACAAAGGTGTGTGTACTGCCAGTGCAGACCGTCAGAGGAAGCAGCCCACTGGCTGACAGAAGAACCCATATTAAAAAAGACGCGGCGAACTCGTTGGCTTCCAGCCCATTGGATGACGGGAGAACCCAAAGAAGAATTTTTTTTTTGACCAGAGGGGAGGCACAGTGACTGCCCCATCAAAGAAGCTCAATCCTGATACTACCGGCTGAGCCCTGGCCGATATCGCCCAGTGGCACCTGCTGGTGGGTGCAGCTCCCACATGTTCCCACGTTGGAGGCTTGAGCACGGATGTGGCTGCTACGGGGTTCCCGTAATAGCCCTCAGAATGACAATGTTTCTCCGTAGCACGGGTGCAATATTGACCTTGTTGGAGTTACAGCTCAGGCTGAGGGTGATGTTGCAACCGTGCTACAGTGCTTCTCGGCCTGCAAACGCCGACAAAAAGGAAACAAAGTTGTGTGTACTGCCAAGGAAACAAAGGTGTGTGTACTGCCAGTGCAGACCGTCAGAGGAAGCAACCCACTGGCTGACAGAAGAACCCATACTGAAAAAGACGCGGCGAACTCGTTGGCTTCCAGCCCATTGGATGACCGGAGAACCCAAAGTAGAATTTTTTTTTTGACCAGAGGGGAGGCACAGTGACTTGCCCATCAAAGAAGCTCAATCGTGATACTACCGGTTGACCCCTGGCCGGTATCGCCCAGTGGAACCTGCTGGTGGGTGCAGCTCCCGCATGTTCCCACGTTGGAGGCTTGAGCACGGATGTGGCTGCTACGGGGTTCCCGTACTAGTATAATGACAAAAAGAAAGGCCTGAAAGGCCGTCCTGTCCAGAGAAGGATTTTGCCTTCTTTACTAATAGAAAAGGAGTTTAAGCGCCTGGGCGCAGCGCTCCCGGTAGCGCTGCGCCCGGGCACCGACACTCACGCCGAGACTTCGCATCGAATGCAAGCGCGAGGACGGAACGCATCGAAGCAAGCAGCGTCCGCGCCATCGCGCGTGAGCAATGCTTCAGGTGAAACTGCGCGCGCTGCCCGGAGAATAGGGGGTGGAATACGTCATGAGAGGGAGTGGAAGGGGGGGTTTTGATGTTATCTCTTCGTGATGTGTGGAACGCCGGACACAACCATGACGGGTTCATGGTGTGGAGGGCGGGTTCGCCTATGAGCGAGTTCTGGAGGGAGGCAAAAGGGATTCTACTCTCAGTCTTATCTAGTCCGACATAAAAGCAGGAGAGTCGCAGGGAAGAAAAGTTTGAGCGCGATGTCAAGGGGGAAACACGAACATACAACATTCCTGAAAAGAGATAAGCAATTGAAAGTTGGTTGTGGTTTGGTGCACACGGCGGCGACTTCAATCAAGAGAAAGGTTGTCAAGAAAAGGTCATTGAGATCATCATGATCATCACCAACTTTTGCGTCATACGTACGCAAGGCTGGAGGTAAGTACATATCAGCAGAACGGGACGTGGAACATCAGATTGCTTTTTCATCATTGAGAGCTGCCCGTCATCATCTCAGCACTGTCATCATCGTCATCATCACCATCTTTGGTTTTATCAGCACTGTCATCATCATCATCATCATCATCATCATCATCGTTGGCGGTTATCATTATCACCATTATCCTCATCATTCATCAACATCTTCATCATTATCGTCATCATCATCATCGTCATCATTATCATCATCAGTATGGAGGCTGGCGCGCTTTTCAACTAATGCGTCATCATCATCAGCAGCAGCAGTAGCACATCACCATCATTATTATGAGCATCTTCATTGGTGCGTCATCATCATCTTCATCATCATCATCATCATCAACATCTTCATCATTATCATCATCATCATCATCAACATCTTCATCATCATCATCATCATCAGCTGCATTATTGACATCATCATCATCATCATCATTATCATCATCAGTATGAGCATCATCATTGGTGTGTCATCATCATCATCATCATCATCATCATCATCATCATCTTCAACATCATCATCATCATCATCATCATCATCATCATCATCATCATCATCAATATCGACATCAACAGCATCACTATCATTATTATGATGATGTTTATTATCATCAGTAACAGTTTGTTATCATTAGAATTTGTGCTTTAAGACATCATTCGCCTTTCGCATCAGCAGGTGAGTGGGTAGTCATCACCATACTCATTATTACTATCTTAAGGTGTTGTTCTTCGTCATCAACAAAATCCGAGGTATGACATTTTGGTGAGGGGGAGAGGGAGAGCCCTGCCTTGCAGGGGTTTCATTAGGCGGGTGGTGAAACCTTGGAGGGGGTGAGGACAGATGGTGAGGAATACTCTTTTTTGGGGCTGGGCACCAAATCCCAGCGGGGGCAGATTAGGGTAAAGGGGTAGATAAGGGAATGGAGAGAATGGAGGAAGGAAGGGAGAGGGGGGATTTTTTTCTGTATCATCTAATCATCCAAATCATCGTCATCATCATCAACATCCATGTTATATCATGCTTTCTGGTGTGATGTAATTCTCGGTTGTATCTGGCTTCCTTCCTTAATCGGGATATAAAATTTTTGAGACGGTCGAATCTGGACTGATATCTACACAGTTGCTTTGTCTTTGCCCCTGGTTTAGCGATGCCAGAACGACGCTGGTCGGAGCTGGGGTGTCGCCCTGTAACCGGCAATTGGCAGGAGTGTGAGGCCTTGTAGAGAGATTTGGGGATTTGCCGAGGGAGGAAGGCAATCCAGTGGTGAACCGGGGGGGCTTCCTTGACAACCTATGGGGCCAAGGATAGTCTGGGTGGCGTGAACAGGTCAGCTATGGTAGATATGGGTTAGGAGGGTATTGTCTCTGAGATGTAATGTCATGGTGCAGGGAGGACAGGGAAGGTTCGAGGATTAGGAGGCCAAAAGTGCGGTTATAACATAGTCTTCTATTCATCATCATCATCATCATCATCACATCACCAGTTTCATCATCTAATTATTGTTATTTCAAGTTTTTTGGTGTTATGAAATTTGGGCAGCATCTAGCATTCTTCCACATTCGGGATATAGGACTTCAGAGATGGTTGAACCTGGACTGATTTCAACTGAGTTGCCGATGCCAGAACGATGCTGGCCGGAGCTGGGGCGTTGCCCTGTAACCTGTAATGGCAGGAGTATGAGGCCTTGTAAAGAGATCTGGGGTTTGTTGAGGGTGGAAGGCATTCCAGTGGTGAACCGGGGGGGGCTGCAAGGAGGCGATAAGAGATCAGCTATGGTTGACGTTGGTTAGGTTGGTCTTGTCTTTGAGGAACAGTGTCCTGATATAGGGAGGGCTAGGAGTTGTTCTAGGATTAGAAGGCCAGAATAACTGATATAGCATAATCTTCTTTATTTTTTCATATTTTTGAATCATCATTCTCATTAGCTTCATTATCTATGGTATTATCAGTATCATCAGTATCATCATGGTCATCATCATTCGAGGATCGCTAAGCCCGGTTCTTAGCATTTTTCGTTCGATCACTCCGGGCAGACTGTGAGGACCCCGGCCTCAATCTTATTATTGGAAATGTCAGCCTTGGGCACCGGGCCCGTTATTAAAAAAAAAAAAAAAAAAAAAAAAAAAGTTTTTAAAATCTAAAAAAAAACGAGCATTTTCCAATAGCTGCGCCTCCCATCTACTTCCCCCACCCCCCATCGAGTGAAAGCAGTGGTTATGGCCAACACTCTCCTAGAGCATGGTCCCATTAACATTTGAAAGAGGATTGGGTTTAGCTCCTGAATCTGGACGTGCTTTGAGCAGAGATTCAGAAAAGTTGTTCAATCTCGAATTTCTGCACTTTTCCAGGAAGCGCGGCTGGGAGCGCTGCGCCCCGCCCGCGCAATCGAGCCAAGCGGCACTGGGCGGTAACAGCGGTGGAGCGGCGCGAAGTCATACTGCGCCGGGAGGCGACAAGCGGTGGAGCAACGCGATGACGGGAAAGAGGGTTTGGGGTGGTGCGAGATGGAGGGAGAGGTGGACGATGATGGGAGTGGTGCATCGCGTGTACAGGGTGGGGTTGCTATGAAGAGGTGGTAGTAAAGGGCCGTGATGGGGATGGTTGGCCAGCATCATCAGCGTGGAAAGCGAAGGTGAGGGTGATGGATCAAGAGTGTGGGTTGGACAGGTAAGTGTGTTCACGATGGTATTTCTCCATGGATCTTCTTATTGGTTAGTAGGCGTCGGGGATTTGCTTGGTGCCACGATTTGCCTGCGTCACATGCTGGCGGGGTTGAGATCGGGGAGGGGCTGCTGCTCCATGCGATCGGTGAGCGGCTCCGATGAGGTCTCCCTCTATGAAACACCCGCAGACGCGTCCGCGGGTCCGATCTCGGATGGCGGACGCAGATGGGTCCGCGTCCACGGCCGACCTGGTCCGCGCCGCGGACCCAATTTACCAGAATTTTCCTGAATTAAATAATAGGTTAAAATATATATATATATGGGGTTGTAGGGAATTTTAAGCCCTACAACCCCATATTTTGTTTTTTGGAATCCGACTTTGTTTATGATTTTTAAAAAATCCAAAACTAAATTCAATTTAAAAAAACTTTAAAAAAATATATAAAGAAAAACTGGATTTTTTTTTTCTTCATTTTTTATCATGAGATATATGGTCCCTCAGTTCACCTGTATTTTTTCGGAAATGAATTGCTGTTTTTTGCAGGGGTATGAGGTGTTTTAAAAAAATGCAAATGCAAAATTTAAAAATAAATAAAGAAAAAACTTCAAAAAAGGGGTTTGATTGATTGATTGATTGATTGATTGTGAGTGAGTGAGTGTGTGTGTGTGTGTGTGTGTGTGTGTGTGTGTGTGTGTGTGTGTGTGTGTTTGTGTGTGTG
>BFEA01000429.1:1197101-1212433 GCA_003427395.1 Chara braunii
AAAAAAAAAAACGCGTTTTTTTTTTTTTTTTTCAATTTCGTTTGATTTCGCGCATACCCCCCCCCCACCAAAAGTTGATATTTTTCTTTTTTTTTTTGTGTGGGGGGGTGGGGCCGGGGATGCGCCGCCACGTGGCGTATCCCGAATTTCCAAAGTTGCTCCCCCGCGGCCGCCACGTGGCTTCAAAGCCGCGCGGACGCGCGGACGCGTCCGCGGGGTCGGCGGACTGGCCGCGTTCACGGATTCGGCTGCGGATGGCCGCTGCCGAGGGTGATTCATAGGTCTCCCTGTGCTACGTGTTAGATGCCTCGTGCACCCCGTTTTGACGGATGGGGACACCGAGGGGTGCGAGGGCGATGGTTCCTGCGAGGTAGGGGTGACGTCACATGCGAGTGAAGGGGGAGAGGAGGGGAGGGGAGGAGAGGATTCATGGAGGTGCCTCTTCTTCGCTTTTTTAACACGACACACTCACCTTCGTTTTTTCGAGATTGATCTTTTAATCCTATTAATGAATATGAGATACATAATGATCCCCAAAAAGAAATCCCTAATGATCTCGTTTTTCTGACGGTGGTTTTTTCTGATATAGGGTTGCTTGAAAGTTCTCTCCTAAACTTTTTCGTGTTATACAACTTTGCCTCAGTTTTTCTGATGGTGGTTTTCTTGATAACAGGGTTGCTTAAAAGTAATTTTTCAAACTTTGTGTCATACAACTTTGCTGAAGACATTTTCGCAAATTGTGCTTTAAGAAGCTGATTCAAAAATCCGTGATGGATATCTAACTTGAAACCTAAATCTGGTATAATTTCTTGTTTTTTTTTCACTCTTTAGTTTCCTTTACCATTGATCTGATGATCTTTACCTTTTCTCGACTTCTGATATAATTTTGTTCTGATTTCCGATGCCTAAAAGTAAGCTTCCGCATCGTTTTCGGATTTCTGAATTTTATCACAATAATTTTCTAAATTGTTCAAGTGTGAAAAAAGGGGGGCTGCCGCTTGAGGAGGTTGTAGGAATAGGTGCTATCTGCCAATTCGTCTGCGACCCTGCGAAGGGTGGTTGAAAATTCGGTGGCGTTTGAAGACCGATGCTGGAGCAACGCTGGCCGGAGCTGGAGTCAGGTGGCGCAACTCTGTGAGCTAGCCTAGTGGGGGCGTGAGGCCTAGTAGAGAGCTCTGGGGGGCTGTGTGCGGGGGCAGTCTATGTGGTCATTGGGGGTCGTAACTGGAGCAATGCTGGCCGGTGCTGGAGCAAGGTGGTGCAACTCTGTAACCTAACTTCATGGGAGCATGAGGCCTGGAAGAGCGTCGGTTCATGCTGTAAACAGTCATGCTGGCAGTGGTCGTAGGTGAATTGATTAGGTTTCCCCTATCGGATTTGGAGGTGGTTCCTATGAATGTCTTAGGACTCTAGGGACTCTTAGCAACCCATCCTAGGCGGTTTTCAAGCGGTTATACTCAGTGATCTGCGGCTGTTCGATGCCAGAACGACGCTGGCCGGTGCTGGGGGGCTACCCTGTAACCTGTTGATGCAGGAGCGAGAGGCCTGGTAGACAGATCTGGGGATGCTTTGGGGTGGGTGTTCCAAGGGACAGCCAAGGTTTGCTGCTGGGACGACGCTGGTCGAAGCTGGGGTGAGTTGTGTTGCCCTGTAACCCAGCAGGGTGGGACGTGAGGCCTGGAAGAGCTCAGCAGGGAGTAAGACTGTGTTGGAAAGCCTTAGAAGGGTTTGTTATGAATTCTGAAGGCTGTAAGCATTCGTAGAACCTCTGTGGCAGCCTACTGTATGCGTAGTTTCTTAATAGGTTTTGATTCTCAGCCGAAGCCGGGTAATGGCCCCGGTATCTCAAATCAAAGTTTTCTTAGCCAAAGCCGGGTAATGGCCCCGGTATCTCAAATTTTCAAAAAAGGGCTGGTTGGATGTTCATGGTTGCCAAGGGGGTCTTAAGAATGATTTAGGATTCTGCGGAATCCTAGCAACTTATCTCAGACGGCTCCATTGCAGATATACTCAGTGATCTGCGGCTGTTCGATGCCAGAACGACGCTGGCCGGAGCTGGGGTGTTGCCCTGTAACCCGCTGATGCAGGAGTGTGAGGCCTGGTAGAGAGATCTGGGGATGCTTTGGGGTGGGCATTCCAAGGGACAACCAAGGGTTGCTGCTGGGACGACGCTGGCCGGAGCTGGGGTGAGTCGTTTTGCCCTGTAACCCAGCAGAGTGGGGGTGTGAGGGCTGGAAGAATCCGGCAGGGAGTAAGACAGGGTGGAGAGTTTTGGAAAAGTTGCTAGGGATACATAGGGCTTTGAGCATTAGTAGGCCCTCTGTGGTGGTGTGGTTATGCGTTGACCAGACCTTTCTCTTGATAGTTCTCAACAGTCCTCAGATTTTGAGTATTCTCTTGATAGTTCTCAATAGTTCTCAGACTCTCAAAGTTTTTTAATAGTTCTCAACAGTTCTTAGATTGATTTTCAGCCGCAGCCGGGTAATGGCCCCGGTATTTCAAATGATTTGTGTAACTTCATATGGGACGCTGGGCCCGGTTCCCAGCACATGCTGCTCCCACGAATAGATTGGAGCATTTGTCCCCCCCCCCAAAAAAAAAAAAAAAAACCGTTTACATTCAGTCGTTCAATCCAATCCATGTTGCTAGTGGGACCTCGCCCCTGGTGTGCCGACACACCCGCAGTCCTTCAGCCTGCTACCGGTAATTGTATCGCCCTTTCCAAACACTCCCTCCGCCTCCCATCTACTTCCCCCACCACCCCATCGGGGTTGGTTGGTGTTCCCCCGTACTACACATACACTAGTGAGAGGATGAGTACTAGCAAGAAAAATGAGATAGATGAGAGAAGAATATAGCTTTTCTTAAAAAAAGAAAAAAAGAAAAAGCAGTGGCTAAAATAATAATAATAATAATAATAAATAAATCAAAGCAGTGGCTATGGCCAACACACTCCTGGCGTGCCGACACACCCGCAGTCCTTCAGCCTGCTACCGGTAAGTAATTGTGTCCCCCTTTCACAACGCTCCCTCAACAGGACTGTAGCGTGGGGCAAACACAAAATAAAGTGCCACTCCGAGATGATGTCTAGTCTGATAGCATGCTTGTATGCTGCAAAGATAAGAAGCAAACAGGCTCGACAGAATCTCCCAAGATTCGCTTCCAATCCAAGTGGGCCTCTCTACACTCTTGGGCCTACTTCGATGACAGGGACAAGCTCAGGTACTCGGAGCTCTTGTGGGACCACCCACTCACAGACCTAGGTATTCTGGATTCAGCAGCCCGGGACCTTGTCCCCCTAGCTCCGTTGAGCTAGGTCAACGTTGAGTTTTCGACGCTGTGTGACTGTAGGCGACGATGGAGATGCACGTCGTCCAAGTCATCTAGCGGTCCGTTTTTAATAAAAAAGGCAATAGAGACTATCTTTGCTTTTTCTTACAACAAAAAGCAGAAGTAAATCCTTTCTCTCGAATACTACTCCCCCTACCCTCGCCACTTCCGTTGAGCTAGCTGTCTCCTTTTTTCGAGAGAGGTAGCTCGACGACTCTCTTGTTCCCCCAAAAGGCGTTTGTTAAGAGAAACTGCTCCTTCCGTTTGCCATTTTTGTATGTCCTGCTGTGGAAGTGCCCGTATGCCACTCCAATTGTGAAAAAAGAAAAAACAGAACAATTGTATTCGTGCCATTTATAAATGCATTTCTCATTTGAAATTGAATTAGAGTGATTTTTTTTAGCTGTCGCATCATTGAGCTGCCTCAACTAAACGGTGCAAGTGGGACAAGGTCCCCGGGGTGTGGTCGCATTAGCAGTCGGATAGGAGTGTGGCTGATACTGAGCGCCTCGCCGCACCACCGTCGAATTGGTCCTTTTTTCGACATTCGTCAGACTCGGTTCGACAGTTGCCGATTCGACGGTGTTACCCGCTTTCGCCGCACCACCGTCGAATTGGTCCTTTTTTCGACATTCGTCAGACTCGGTTCGACAGTTGCCGATTCGACGGTGTTACCCGCTTTCGCCGCACAGCACCGTCAAACAGTGTGGTGTTGAATCTCTGACTGCACTTCGACAGTGCTGTGTGGCGACGGCGGGCGCCGACGAGTGAGTGCCTGGCGGGACAGCCGTTGTCCGTGTGGAGGGATCGGTACCGTTCCTGGGTCCATTCACCGCTTGGTACATGCGCAGATGGTCTGCAAATGGGAGCGCGAGGCCCAACACGTCCTTGTGGAGAGGGCGTGTTTCGACGGCCAATGTCGAAGGCTTAGCGCTTGCAGACAACACACAGCAACAAGCCACAACAAATCTGAGCGCCGTCGAAATCCGATGGGTTTTCGACGACCACCCGAAGTCCTGTCGAATGTTTGCCCACCGCACGCGGGCGTTTTCGAGTGTGAACACACCACCGTCGAAAACTGAGTTCTGACAGGTGTCGAGCAATTTCTGACCGCCGTCGTTTCGACAGCCTATGTGGCGATGTCGAAAACTCAATTTTCGACGGTGGTGCGGCGAGGCTCTGAGTGGCAGCGGCCTGACAGGTTCAGTACAAATTTATCGGGTGATAAAACAGGAGAAAAGCAAAAAAAAAAAAAAAAACAAGAAACAGAGACCTCCCACCTGAAATCACGGCAGAGTGCTTCCCAGCCATCAGATCACAAATGATATCATGGTGGTGGTTGCAACAACAGTGCGGAAAGTAACTGCCACATTTTCTGGAATAAACTCAACTTCTGTCAACAGTGATCTTCACGCCCTCCATATACTCCGTGATTGAAGGAGGGCTCCACCCAATGAGATAATTGCACAACAGCAAGCAAAATACTGAAAATCTTCTATCCAGTGGGCCTATGGCCGACCCCGCTCTCTTTTGGGGTTGGCCATGCCACCAACGGATTGAAAAGATTTTGGCCTGAAGCTTCCTTTGCATTGGCATGCTCAGTGTTAAGGAGAGGAGGATGGGAAAGAAGATCTCCTTACTTTTTAGGGTAATACATGTAAAATACTGACCGTGAGATCACCAGTACTGCACGGCAGGATTTGGGTCACTCAACTGCCACACAAACTCTTTTCTATCCTATCCGGTTTCTAGTGGGACCATGCCCCAGCCTCTGTTATCGTCCTTCTAATACCAAGCAAAAAATAATAATAAATAAATACATAAATAAATAAAGTGCCCCCTGCATGTAACTCGATGGGGGGGAGAGGGGGGAAGGGGAAAATCACGAGATGTGGAATCGCTCCACGACTCTCCACATGCACAAAAGACATGAAAAGAAGAAAAAAGGAAAAAACGGTCAGTCAAGAGTGTCACAGTAGGAGAGGAGCCAAATATTGGCTCCAACCAGCCGATTTAGGCTGGTTCCTGGCCGTTGACATAGGCCCTCCTTTTTAGATAGCACCCCCATCTTTTTCCCAAATGCCCTCGTCTTCCACCCATATCTCCTCACTTCTCTAGCCTTCCCCTCCCCTTCCTCCTTTCCCGTTCTCCTGCCCCCTTCTCCTCCTCTCATTCCCCTTCCTTTGCTAAATCTTCTCTCTCCAATTCCCCTTCTCCCCTATCCTACCACTTATCTTGGTACAGCTCAATTTCCCAACCCAAGAATGTATCCCCCAACAATCGTATAAGTGCAGTACTTATTCAGCTTAGGGCTGGGTAGAGTAGTATAGATTTTGAACTCCAGTTTTTAATGTTGATGATATCCGGTTCCTCTCGGTGCCGTAAAAATGGAGGGCCTGGTTCATTTCCATCTTTCTTGCACATCTGGAGAGTTGTGGAAAGACGACCACGTGGGAACCCGTCACACGGCCCACGCCATGAGAAAAAGCCAAAAAAGAAAGACAAGAAAAGTAGGGCCTGGTTCGCATCACTCAGCAAAGCTGCAAGACGAAGCATGTATCTTCCGTATAACCTGGAAGCATACACGGTCCATCTCTTTTGTACTTTTCTCATTAGCTGAGTGGCACAGCGAGCCCCACGAGGGCCTTTTGCTTTTTTTTTCACTCAGTTCTCAACTTATTGCCGTCGGATGCATCCAGTCCTGTTTCAGCCGTGGGTGCATCGAGATTGCACAGAAAAACCGAGAAACCCTTTGCACCCCGCAATTGTTTACATCCCATAACCCTATTCTTATCGATGAGCGTGTGTGCCAATGGAATAAATTCTGCCGCGACGAGGGTTTGACAGTCTTCGAGGTATAATCTGCGCTATCTTGGCGGAGGCCAGAAACTTACCTGCGGTCGGTGCGCGCATGCATAGAGTCGTGCTGCGCCTGGCCAATTTTTAGAGGGGTCCGGGTCCCCATATCTGTGCGCCATCAGAATGGGTGTACAACCGGACTCCAATCAAAAACTTAAGAAGGATTAGTGTGAACGTAGTGGTACAAGAACACCAAATGCAAAAATTCTGAAGAATAAGGGCGTTTACACACTACCGTCTTCCCCCGAACATAACGCACCCTAAAAATGAGTGTATACAAGCTATATTTCCTGCGGAGACACCCAAAATGAGGGTGCATTGTGTTCGGGGGAAGACGGTAGGGCCGTTAACTTGCTTCTTGATGGAATTGTTGCCAGCTGTATGTAACTGTGGCCGAAATTAGGGTTAGATGCATTCTGAAAAGGGCGATTACACACTAGGACCGTTAACTTGCTTCTGGACGGAATTGTCCCCAGGTGTATGTAACTGTGGCCGAAATTAGGGTTAGATGCATTCTAGAACGTGCGACCTTCTTCAGCGGAAGACAACGGAGGTCGTTGTATCTGTACTTGGGCTGAAAGATGCCCCAAGTAAAGCTATAATAACCTTAAACCACCAGTACCTCGCTCAGCTATTGAATCCGAGCCTCCCAGCACGCTGCGCGCCAAGTCCTGCCGAACCGCCGTCACAATTTTCTTTTTGGTTTTGCCTGCGGCCTCCAGCCAATGCGGTCCGGCAGGCCGAAGCCCAAATGGCGCGGTGCGTATACGGGAAGCGCCACGGCCGATAGCTGGGCCAGGTACTGGTGGTTTAAAGTTTGTATTCGGGGGAACAAGGTAGTGTGAGTATGCCCTTAGGTAGATCGAATTTGAGACTCTCGGTTACCCTGCAAGGACTACACAATAGCTCAAGGAATGACATTTCACAGCCTTGTCTTATCAAGAGCACGCCAGTGACACCACACCAACTGTTATACCGCGACGCAGCCATTGGGGTAGCATGCTTTATGTTCTAGACAGTAAGCTTGGCAAAGGTCTTATGAAGTGGGGGATGGGCAGCCTTCTGGATGATAGTGTCCAAAGCCTACACTTTCCCACGCACCACACGCAACCCACTCACATGCGCACTCACGCCCGCTGATACCGACTGGGAGGATCCGGCTCACTATCTCAGTTGGATGGCACGGTTGGCACCAAGAGTGCCACAGGCAGCTGTGGGGATTGAACCCACAACCTCCTGAATGCCACTTGTGTGCCTAACCAATGGAGCGAGTACGCTGGATGGAGCCCAGATTCTTCGATCGCAGGACAAAAAAAAAAAAAAAAAAATGAAAAACGAATAGCAAGCTACTGAGGGCTGTACCACCGCACACGCGGCCAGGAAAAAGGGCATTTCAAGCTCTAAACTACTACCGTCTTCCCCCGAATACAACGTACGGTCATTATAGCTGTATTTGAGGCATCTTTCAGTCTAGATACAGCTATAATGACCGTACGTTGTATTCGGGGGAAGAAGGTAGCGTTGTATCTACCTGTGTTCTACCAGAGGATTCATGATTATGTTGAACATTTGGTCAGTGTGGAGCAAGGCCCTCCATCTCCACTGCTCTCGAGGCAAAGGTAAGTGCGTTTTTTCTTCTTTTTCCAAGAGTCAATACGTTTTTCTTTTCTTTTCCTTTCTCTTCTTGGTAAGCCCTGCCAACGAGGCAGGGCAGTCCGTTCTAGATTTCGTTACTTGGGCATAGTAAACAGCAGAATGCTTCGATACCATATTTCTGGGAAGATGCAGTACAAGAGAAAAAAAAACAAAAGCAAAAACCCAAACCCAAATCGCCCGCCCAGACCCATATCGCCCGCCCCCAGTTTGCAACGGGAAAAAACTCTTTCCCTCAAAAGGGAAACAATGGACGGCGCCCTATACTAAATCGCTACGACCTTGACAAGATAACCTGTCCTACGACCGGTCTTAGGGACGACTGTGACCGGACCCTATTTTCTGCTGTTGGAGACCCCAAACGAACCTGTCCTAGCGAAATTGTACTGCACGACCTTACCGAAAAAGGAAACAAATGAAACGACAAATATGGAACCCACACAAGCGCAGCCACCTGGCTGCGAACAAGAAGAAAAGAGGTGGTGGGAGAGAGACACGGGAGAGGCAGGCAAGAAAAAACACACTCGCACGATCCACATTGAAGTGAGTCATCACCCAGACATGAAAAAAACCATTACAATCTGGATTATACAATCGCTCAAGAAATAACATTTTGCAGCATTGTCGCATCAAGAGCACACCAACAAGAAGACGAGAGGTGGTGGGAAAGACAGACACGAGAGAGGCAGGCAAGAAAAAGGATACTTGCACGATCCACATTTAAGTGATTTATCGCCCAGGCACAAAAAAAACATTACAATCCGAAATGAATGGAGCCAGAATCATCATGGCAGCGGCGGACAAGTGAACCGGACAAGTCCGGACACCGGAAACCGGATTTCCCGGTTTCATCCGAACGTCCGGGTTTCCGGTATTTTCTGGTTACTCCGGACATGTCCGGATCGGCCTGTCCGGATCCCTGTCCGGATGTGTCTACATGTCCGGATTTAAATTTTAAAACAAAAACAAAAACAAAAAAAAAAACTGCTATACAAAGTACTGCAAATGGGTTGAAAACAACGAAAAGACCGGTAGGGGTGGGGAGGGGAGGTTATAGTGAGTACATGTCAACAACCAAGATGAGGAGGAGGAGGGTGAAGACGTGGAGGAGCAGCAGGAGGAGGGCAAAGACGTGGACGGGGAGGAGCGGGAGGAGGATGAAGACGAGGAACATGACGACAAAGTTCCGGAAAAGGAAGGAAAAAGGGTGCCACGTGGCATGAGCAGGGAAGGGAGCGGGGGAGGTTATAGTAGCAAGTACATGACGATGACCAAGACGAGGAGGAGGAGGAGGAGCGGGAGGAGGACGCAGACATGGAGAAGGAGGAGGCGGATGGAGGAGCAGAAAGGAGGAAGACCGTGACAACAAAACAACGAGAGATACAGAGAGAGAGAGAGAGAGAGAGAGAGAGAGAGAGAGAGAGAGAGAGAGAGAGAGAGAGAGAGAGANGCTCCTTGCTGGGCTCCTTGCGTGGCCTTCGCTGCACCCACTGCCAGCTCTCCTGCGCCTGCTCCACGTCTGCTCCTTGCCTGCTATGGCCGCGTCGTTGCCCTGCTTCTTCCCCCCTTTGACAATGGTGGTAGTGGTGGGCATGCAAGCTCAAACGTTGTTGTGGGAGGGGGGGCGGCCGAACTCGCAAGGCGGGAGGATGAATTCAAAGACTGTGCCCACTACGAAGCTGCCACGATGCAAGGATGACATTCAAACGGGCAGTAACATTGAAGGAAGAAAACTTCTGACAGGCAAAAAAAATAATTATGGCCCTACCGGATGCCCCTTCAGGGCCAAAAAAAATCTGCTCGTATTTTTGGCTGGCGGCCCTGGGCGAGACGAAACGCCCTGGACAGCCAAAAAAAAATTTGGCCGTTGGCCAAAGGGTCTGGAATCCGGACCGGGATCCGGACACGTTCACCGGACACCGGACACCGGACACCGGACGGTGTGGATCCCTGTCCGGAGGTCCGGATCGCTGCCATGAGCCAGATACAACAATTGCCCGTACAAACTGGAATGAATGAAGCTATGGCTATGGGTCTCAATTTACTACTCTCGATGTGCACAAAAGGCAAAAATCATGGTGGTGTATCTTTCCATGTTCTAGCGGAAAACTCACTCTCGTTTTGCACATTTCAAGAGTAGTGGAGCGGGGCCTTATGACTTATTGGCGTGCAATCCTACATGTTATAAAGTCATTGAAAACTGGATGATTATCACCTAGACACGGGGATAGACATTACAAATTGAAATGAATGAAGCTATGGCTATGAGTCTATGACTAATGGGTGTGCGACCCTACACATTTCCGTCGGTCGCCATACCGGCTTCTTTAGGGCTCTTGGGTCATTTGACTGACTTTTTGTTACAAGACCTAAGTTAATAAGAAACACACGTACCTATTCGGCTATTGCAATGAAACTTGTTCCTCAATAACACCCTGCATCCGAGCATTCGTCAAAACCCTGTCAAAACTACCTACATTCTCATCATCCCTCTCCCTGTTAGCCAGACTGCCGAGGGGGTCACCAGCATAGACAGTAGCCCGTCGAAGGGGCCCATACATCTCGCTGCTCAGTCGAAGTATCTGGTGGGTACGACTTAGCGCTGCTTGGGTGCGCGCGCCTGTGATGCTGCTAGCGCTGCATGGGTGTGTGCGCCTACGATGCTGCTATGGCAGCAAGCAAGTGGCGAGGCAAAGGCGGCGTGGAAGTGGTGAGGCGCTGGCCACGGATGGGTGGCGAGGCGCTGGCTGCTAGCTGCTAGCAGGCGACGAGGCGCTGGCTTCCTACGGGTGGCAAGGCGCTGGTCACAAGCGAGCAGCGGGGCGCTGGTTTTTCACATGTGGCGAGGCGCTGGTGGCTTGCACGCGGCAGGTTGCTGGCTGCTTGTGGAAGATGCGAGCGCTGATGTGGCATGAGCACTTGACGAGGCAACTGGTTTAAGTCACAGTGGCGAGGGGAGAGTAGTGGCGGTGGCGGCTGCTCGAACAGTCTCTCTGTGACTTCCACAGGAAGTACTCCACAACTAACGCCCCTTTAGAAGGCTGTAATGCTCAAGCGAGTTGGTGCAATGCCAATGTCGGTGGAAGAAAGTGGAGTTCGTCCCATGGAGACCGAAGTGCGCTGGACTTCGCTTGTCTACATCATCACAGCGCTGGCCCGCATTCTCAGGAGGAAGATCATCAAGGAGCCATCATCAAGGGAGCTGCTCATTTTTATTTTTTTTATTGTTTATCTTGTGCAGGTTATCCATCAAGAGCATCAAGATTATCATCATTGTCATCTCTGCGGGGAATCATTATTCGGAGTCATTCATACTAAAGTGTATCGATTCATAATTCTTCATTACGGGTCAATGGGTCATCATCTTCACTGACCATTATCTTCCTACTAATCACTGTCATCTTCTTTTATTATTACAGCAATAGTGGTGTCAATCTTCCACACCGGTGCCATTAGGGTATCGCAATTTCGAACGTTCCTTATTTATTTCTCGCCAATTTCATTTCTTCTTCATCATCATCATCATCATTATCATCATCATCATCATCATCATCATCATCATCATCACCATCATCATCATCATCATCATCATCGAAGTTTCTTTATTTTTTTTTTCATCAATCAGTAGATATCTCTGTGTTGGTAGGTAGGTTGGTCAGGAAGGGAGCGCTGCGCGGTAGGTAGGTTGGTCAAGAAGGGAGCGCTACTCCGCAGGGGTAACACAAGGTGGGAGGTGATTGCCCTCTAGGGAGTAGACGCAGATGATGGGAGCTGAACTGGGCTGGGGCTGGAAGATATGTATGGGGGCACATTATATCCTGGCGGAGGCAGACTAGGTCAGAGTGTCAGATTTGAGGTACACCTTTTAGGGGAACTGGTTACTTCAAGGCAGAAGGGAATGGGGAGGATATCTCTCTCGTTGGGGCTGATAGGAACTTCATACTGATAGTGGGGTTCAGATCAGCGCAGGAAGCGAGAGGAGAAGAGGAGAACAAGAAACGAGGGGAGAGGAGGAGAGCACATGGAGGAGGAGGAGGGGTGGAGAGAAATAGTCATTAGCATCCGCATCATTATCCACCAATTTAGTGATCATCTAAGGGTACTCGTCAAATTTCATCATCAGAAAGGTTTTTTATCAGGATTCTGATATTATTAGATCCAAAATTTCTAGTTGGCATTCTTGCTTAGCTAATTTCCTAATTGAGTCTTTTTGTATAATGGCCAGGTTGAGCTGGCGCTAGAACGACGCTGACCGGCGCTGGGGTGGTGCCCTGTAACCTACTTTAGTAGGGGCTTGAGGCTTTGTATAGAGGTCTGGGATTGCCAAGGGAGGAAGGTGATCTGCTAATTTCACTAATGGCTACAATCTGGCCGACGATGGTCGGAGCTGGGGTAGGTATCGTTGCCCTGTAACCGAGCCAGAATGGGGTGTGAGACTTGGAAGAGGCCTGATTGGTGCACATCACAGACTCAGTTGTGATTGGTTGGTTTGAATGGATATAAGAATTTAGGGATAGGATAGTATTTGAGTGTTGGGTAGACAATCATTCTGATTAGTCATCATCTATCTCTATTTCATGATCTCAATCATCCACTCCATCATCCTGAATCATCCGTAATGATCCTCAATCATCCCAAATTATCATCAATGATCATCAATGATCATCAATCATGAATKTATTTCCATTATAAGGGACGTTGGCCCCAGTTCCCAGCACATGCTGCTCCCCACGAATAGATTGGAGCAATTAAAAAAAAAAAAAAAAAAAAAAAGTTTTATTCTCGTATTAAAATTCTATACTACCTTTGTCACGCCTCCGTAACCTGCCCTATTCCAGCCCCTATTACCACAAAAACAACATCCTTCTACTACGAACATTTCATCAGTCCCCTCGAGAATTTTGAGTCCGCCTACGCCCTTTTAAGCACTCGGGTCCAATCCAGCCCCATATGCCCATCCAAAAACTTCATAAAGAAAAGTGAAAGAAACTATGTACACAGTCAGTTCTCCTAATGCAGTTCGTTCCGTCAGTTTCGCAGAAAAAGTATCCCGAGGAAGCCAACTCCAGACCTCTTAACCGCAACACTTATCCGACAAGAAACTCATGTTGGAGCAAAAAAAGTAATAACAAGAAAAGAAGTAACAGAAAGGGAATAAACTAAATTTTTAAAAAATACGAAAATGGATGTCCTACCCAAAATCTCATGCCCCTTTAGACCTGTTATCCCCTTTCCACGTTCACCCTTCCGCATTTTGTCCAACTTATTACCACCTTCACCCAGTCATCCAAAATCCCCTAACCTCTTCTTCAAAAATTGCGCAGACCCTCATTATATATGAGGTCCGGGAACCACCTCCTTCGCATTTCAATTTTTAACGTAAAGAAAAAAACTTCCTTCCTTCCTCCATATTCATACTTTCTCAAAGGCTTATAGTGATGTCCCTTTCCCATTTCACTGCCAGCAATTCACAACCCTCAAATGATTTCTCGATTTGCTTGCACAGGTTACCGAGCACGCCATCACAATTTGAATGTAAAATATTTTTTTGAATTTCTTAACCAACTTGGCACCCCCTTAATGTCCACCAGCCTGCTACATGCATGACCATTGACCTTTGGCATTAGCTCATACGTACCCTCGCATACACACATAAGTTCCTTTCCCCTCACCATCTTTCGAACGTTATGTAGAACATCGTCCACCGTTCTCAGACTGTTTTTTGTCTACACAATTTTCATGCACCGAATCATCACATCGTTCCATACTTCAGCCATGTACATGGTTATCACCAATTTTGAGCAGCATTCCTAATCCTAGCTTTTCTGACCCCATCATTATACCTTACGCGTACGATCAACCTTTGTCGCACATTTACACCAAATTGATGCCGCATTGCACTTGAAAGTATCACCTACAATTGGAATCTAGTCGTCTTCTCATGAAAACCATTAATGGTGTTGAGAGAACTCAGAGAATAACCTAAACAATTAAAATCTTTTTTATTGAACTCCCTACGACTTACCGGATTCCGGAGTAACACTGTCAATGACTCTTTCAACATTTCCATGCGCGAACAAAAGTCTGCAATACTTTCAAAAACTATGATTGAAACATCTTCTTTAAACCATCCCTTAACATCCCACAAATTCGATCGTCCTCTTTAGTAGCATCCATCTCCCGTTCCAGATATCCCCACACCTACACTGCACGAGCACAGTTCTCATCTTCTCCCTTCTACACACATCCAAAATTTCCCGCAGCTTGGCCGATACGTACGCCATTTATGCTTGGAAACGTAGATGCGTTATGCCAACATTCCTCGCCACCCTTTCTCTGTCTAATTTATCCTCCTTTTCCTTGACCCTTCTCTTTTCCTTTGACCAGATCTTCTTCTTCTAGTTCTTTGATTTTTTTTTCCCTCTTGTTCTTCGTATCCAACGATGCAGCACTGGACCGTTTCAACGCCTTTTCCACCCGCAACAAATCTTCTTCCTCATATTTGCAAAGTGATAACGAAACATAACCCTCAATCCTCGTTCTTCTCAATCGTTGATACAATTTGTGGTTTCTCGCATCTACAACTCCTCGTCTTCCACCTTCCACCCACTAATATGCTCTAACCATCGAACATCCGACGTCCTTGACGTAGAACCCACATATACATCCCTACACCATGGGGAAATTAAAACATAAACTAGCGGATCCTGCGCAGGCAACAGCTCCTTCGTCCAACATTGGACATCACGACATTCCGGAAATTTATGTCTATATGGTAATACACCCGCGAATTTCAACCAAACAACGAACGATTGAAGCATCCTACATAGTGCAAGGTTACGTACACTAACAATATGTTTGTCCTTAACCTGTGCAGTTAACCTCCAAAGAGTCGTGTCCGGGTACCTTTATTAACAATCGGACTAAACCTCACATACCTCCTCAACATCTTCACTGGTTCCCTTCTTCTCCACTTCCTCCTGACTTGGCTGCTTCTGTGCCTCATGCACCCTCGTTGAATTGAAGCTCCCGAACGCATCATTATTCAACAATAGCATCGACATTCTTGCACATAATTCTCATCCTTTCGCATATTTCCATCAATTGCGCCTCGTTCTTCTTACTTAACTCCTTCTGGTTCTTAATGAATTAAAAGAGTTTGGTGACTTTCTTCACGGCGCTCAAAATCCTACCTAGTGTTGCTTTACACTTGCGCTTCCTCACACTTCCTTCACCCTGCCTTTCGGCGACTTGTTTCAATGCTGCTTATTGAAGTACCTGCTGCCTTCCCTTCATTTTTCAAGTGCTCGACCCTTCCCTTATGCTTAAGGGCCTCCACCTGAGCATCCGCCGTCATCCTTTTCAAAGCTTCAATTTCATCCACAATTGTGTAGCACACCGAACATGTTCGGAGCTTTTCCGAACGTCCGAACATGTTCGGGTGTTCGGCCGAACGTCACCCGAACGTGTTCGGCTGACGTTCGGCCGAA
>BFEA01000429.1:1247214-1270023 GCA_003427395.1 Chara braunii
TTTTTTTTTTTTTTTTTTTTTTTTTGGTGACAAATGGTCTCAGCTTATATTATAACAGTAACTGAATGAGGCCGGGAATCCCTCAACATCTCAACCCAGTAGTGAAGCTTGTGCTGGAAACCGGGTCCAGCGTCCCATGGTCTGCAACTATGAAGAAAGTGAGCAACTGGAGCAAAACTTTTCGGAATCCAGAATAATGGGAGCAAAACAGCTAAGAACTACTAAGGAATTCATATTCGGGGTCTCCTGCTAATATCTCTGGGAGCCTTACCCAGCTTGGCTTCAAGATCTTACAGAAAAGAGACCAAGTATGGATCTGTAAACTCAAGGAAGCCTAAACCGCCAAGACGGGTTTCCCACCACGCACCCTTGGATCTTCAGAGACAATATCAATCAACGGACCAAGATCACTATGGATACAGTTCAAGTTTGCTTCCTACCCTATTTATGCTAACTACAAGCATGGAGCGTTCCCACCACTGCCGCTAGCACTCACACTGCTTCCGTAGTGCCGCTACCCATACTCCCGGCCTTATCGGGTTATCGTGAGTAGATTCCAGAGAATGTGTTTTACGAAAGCGTTAACATCACTCAGAAAAGCAAAACACCAATATCGATATCTGATCCACAAGACCAAATCTACTTTTTTTTTTTTTTTTTTTTTTTTTTTTAAACACCCTGAGTAGATGCTCAGGGTAGCTGATGAGAGCAGACCAAATCTACTGTTAAAGACCTAGGAGCCAAGACAAAGTCATGTGCCAACAAAATCCCTGTTCTCCATCAGGGCTACTCTCTCATTATGGCTTTCCAAACACCCTGTAAAGAACCCGAGCTGCCATGACAGGTTTCCCACCACGATCCCTTGGATCTTCATGGCATATTGTGATCACAATGACAACAACTCAAGTTTGCTCTTCACCGGTTCTTTTGTTTTTTTGTTTTTTTTCTTTTTTTTTTCCTTTTTTTAAGTCCATGGTGTTGTAGAGGCCAGTCACTGAGTACACAGTGATCACCTGGAGTAGTAGGCCGCGGGTGTCCTAGAATATGGGACCACCTCCCATCCCATCCTTACGTCAATGCTCCTAGCGCACCCCCTATCCCACTATCCTACCTCAGTGTGACCAGCACTCAGGATCATTACCCTACCAATGTGCAGGTAACTTGGACCGAACAGCAGTGATAGGCACCAGGGCTGATAGGTTACCCAGCCGTGGTGGAAGCGGAGTCGAACGAGCCTTGTCGAACGGGAACTTCGGACGTCAGGCCCAGACAATCTACCACAGGCCCCAAGAGACTTTAGACCCTAAGTTCAGATATCATAGGCACCGAACTGACTTATTTCCGTCCTGCCCTTCCCCTAGGGTCTAAGCCTTATATAGCCATTACCACCTGACCAGTAGCATTCCCACCGCCCCTTGTTGCACTCACACTGCTCCAGGTGGCGCCACTGCTAGTAGTTCCAAGAGTTTCCCCCTGAGCCACTCCAAATCTCCTAAAACTGCGTCCCTGTCTTTTTTTTTTTTTTTTTTTTCCTTAGAAAGCCCAGGTATCATTCTTAGCCGAAGCCAGGTAATGGCCCTGGTATTTCGAATCTCTTGTATCATTTTATATGGGACGCTGGGCCCGGTTCCCAGCACGTGTTGCTCCCACGAATAGACTGCAGCATTTGTCCCAAAAAAAAAAAAAAGCCCAGGTTGTTGTAGAGGCGGGATACTAGACCAATGATAGTTACCCACAGCACTCGGTCACTCGGTTGTCCAGCTGAATCCCTCTGAAGACCCGACCCACCCTTCCTCTTATCATTTTTTGCCCTGGCGCCTGTCTTGAAGACAAGTAGGCTGGCACTGCCAATGACTTTTATCAACCCAGAGAAACTACACCGCTAAGATGCAATCCTCAGTAAGCATAACAAGCGTGCTCGTCTACTTAAACCACTAGTACCTTTGCCGCGTGGGAAAATAGCGGGCCTCAGGTGGGCCTCCAACCTTTTCAGATGTTCACAGTCGTGACGTTTCACAGAAAAATAGCGATTGGGCAAACCACCAATGATAAGCCAGAACAACCAAGACAGAGGTAGAGGGAGAGAGGAGAGAGAGAGGAGAGAGGGAGAACTGAACACAATGAAGTCGAAAAACCCGAATGCAACTTCCAAAGAAGATAAAACATGAAGCACATAGCGAAAAACTCGCTTGGCGTTGACCCGACCGGTTTCGCGCGGCCGCCAAACCGCGCGCATCAGGGGTCTTAGTAGTCGTATCGAATGGTTGTTCGTAGACCTCTTTAAATGTTCAGTTCAGCCGTAGACAACGCCTCAGGGGCTCGGTCTTAGTTACCAGAAAGTTCCAAAAAGATACTAAAAATCTAAAGAACCAGTGGAAAGTACTAGAGGCCTAAAAAAGAAAACTTGAATAGCCTAAGGATTACCTAGAAGGGTACGAAAAAAACAAGGCTTAAAAAACTCCTACTATAGTAACCGTCCAAGCTCTACACACTCGGCAGGGCCCACCGTCACGAAACAATCCGATCTTAATCCCCTACTATGCTTCTGGTTCAGAAAACACCCACAAAACCATTCCTTTCTTCCGATGGCCGTACATACTCGGCAGGGCCCCCCGTTACCGAAAAACCAATCTTAATCCCCCTACGCTTCAGGAATAAAAAAACTTTAAGTCATAAAACAATTAATGTTCCAAAAACCGTTCAAAACGGCAAGGAAACTCCCATCCCCAAGGCGGGCACAAGATCATCAAATAGTCCTAAAATTCGGACCCGACGTCCAAGCATTTTCGACTGATCAAGAAGGGGAACCACTGGCGCCACACACCACTATACTTTCGAGAAAAGCTAACCAGGGCACTTTCAAACAACGTATCTGGATAACCCCTCCTCCAAAGCTCAATTTTGAGCACCATCAGGAATCTCAACTCCATCCCATCTTTTGAAGAATAGTTCCTGGCTCTGTGCAAAAACGACCTAATTACCGCCATTTTCTGTTGCCGATTCGAAAAATAAACGTCATCCTGCAGGCACTGAAAAACGAAATGGTTCTGAGAACCGGCTCGCTGATTCTTCATAACTGGGCAGCAAATCACGCCCACACCTCCTTGAACAATCCTCAGTTCACATCCAAGATAATCCCATGAGCAACCAACACTGGTCCGTTCAAGGACCAAATTGTTGTCATAGCATCCGGAGAAACCCTCGATCATTCGTCTTCTTTTTTCCAGAGGCACAAACTCGTCCTTCTCGCAACTAACAAAGACGGAGACATCATCGATCAATCTAAACCCGGAAAAAAAGATCGATCCGTACCCAAAGAAGAGAGGAAATGAAACTCATTAAACGCACAAAGAAGACAAGCAAGGGCTGGACTTGAGGACTTACCCATCGGGATCCCAACAGTTTGTCGAAGAGTCTTGTCAGAGACAGAGATGAAGGTGTGTGCCAACTCAAAACTAACAAAGTCAAATATCAAATCGAAGGAGATAAACTTTCATCAAATCTCAATTTTACCAAATACCAACTTTGCTCCTTTACCGGTCTTACGCACAACCACTCCTCTGACTCCTTTCACTTCCCAAAGACCAATATCCCAGGACAAGGCTTCCAAGATAGAGTTATGAGGCAGATTAGAGAATATCTCTTTGACGTCGAAAGAAGCACCAATCAATTTGTCATCAAGCCCAATGCTCTTGTTGATCCTTGCGATAGACTCTAACAAACTGTCGGCACTACGCAGGTTAAAATTGCTACCAGAGGGCAGTTGCCAAAGCATAATATTGACCACGCGCGAGACCGCTTTTCCACCCACAGTAGAACACTCAGAAAAGGTTGGGCAAATGGGTCTCCAACGACTGACATCCTTGTGTTTAGGGATGCAGTAAGCTCTTCCTAGGGATCCTTTGTTGTTCCAACGTCCCACTTGGTTTAGGTTCAACTCCCGTAATCGGTACGACAACGCTGTAGAATAGAAGCTTCATCCTCCTCAATATGGTCAAACGACAAATTGCTTAAAAACATCTTCCTCAAACCTTCCTTGAAAACAACCGGACAGCAAATTAGGGTATCCCCCCCATTGTGATCTATCGGGATGCACACCAACCCTTGAAAAGTGTCAGCAAAGCGAAAAACATCTTCCTCGGAGATGTTAGTAGGGTCATCAGACAAACCAACTCCATTAACGAGACAAGATTTGAGCATTTCAGTGCGAAGTAGATGGTGGTTAACGGGAGAATCAGAGAAGGAAAATAAGACCTGTCGTCGCAAGGAGACAATCGTATTAGATCTAGAGGGTTGCACGATGTTTTTAGAATTATTAATCCACTAGGGGGCCGACGCAAGATCATTCAATCGAAAAGAAACATGACCAGCAAACCGTGGAAGCTCCTCGTCAATGCCGAGACAACAGCAAGGAAAACAAGTACTACGGAAAAATCTACGAAAATTATGGATCAATTGGCCGATGGTTCGATTACGGGTCCAAACTACCTATAGTCGCCGAATCAGCATCATCTTCCAGGCGAAACCAATATCTAAATTCGAAATAACTTGAGCACACAAGCATCTAACCCGACTCTTACTCAAAGAATCATCGAATCGAATCCGCACAACAATCCGTTTCCTCACCGCAATACCGAAACGTTTCGATATGACAGCCGACAAAATACATCTAAACCGAAAACGCGAACATTTCTCATAAAAGGTCCTCACAACATTATAATTGAAACACAAGGTATCAAAATCCCATGAGTATAACTCCTTCCTGCGGCTAGGATCACTCAGAAGTCTAACAAGCAGACCCTTGAATACCAAAGATCGACAAAGAAAAGGAACAACGTGCTCAATATCCAAGATCATACCCCCACGTAGCCATCCCCTAGCAAACCTGAATAAGGCTGAATTCCAATCGCCCATAACGGCAAAACACCATACTCCCACCGTACATCCTCTGTAACACCTTCCAGTTCTCAACAAGTAAGTCACCGCCCAGACATTGAACAAGTGTACGATGCAGATTCCTTCGTTTACATTCTTCCAAGATAACCAAAAGGCTCCTAGAGGTCAGCCCAAAACAAGACCGAAACAAAATCAAATCCAAATTATGTCCAACAGCAGAAAATATTTTTTCCCCAGGATCAATTCGATGTCTCCTACATTTTTTTAACCTCTCTCGTCGTCCCAAGTGTGGTTTCTTCCCTCGCCTTGGCTTATCCTGACTGTTAAGGGAGGGACAAATCTGTCGAATAAAATATTTTTCAATCTCCAGAACATCATCATCCGAACACAAGAAGACCGGAATAGCAACATAGTCCCTCACCCCCCTCCTTTGTAGCCATCGATATAGTCTCTCATTTCGTTTATTTTTCCCTTCTACGTTCCCGTTGTTAGTCCAATTGACATGTTCCTTCCAACGAGTGTGCAGATCGTTGCGAGTACTGCCAACGTATACATGCTTACACCACGGTGACAAAAGGACATAAACAAGCGGTCCATTCCATTCCTCCGAAACGCTCGCTTCATTGTTCAAAAACCGAGACACAAAAGGGATCAAATGCTTACCCCAAGGTAGAATGCCAATTAGCAACAATAAACAAACGGTCAAACTTAGCAAAAGATTGATCAATCGGTAGCGCAGCAGGTGAGGAGAGGAGGACCTAAGACGACATAAGTAACGGACAGATTCCCAATTTGAAAGTTGAGTTGCGCTCGGGATAAATCCTAGGAAACCGCGACATCGGTATCATCATCCCTTACGACGTCTTCCGATTCCCCGGCCGACACTTCAACAACGGTATCGACCTTTTGCTTACCTTTGCCATGGTCATTAATCCTGAGAGCCTTATCCACACGCCGAGTAGCAATGAGGTCTTTGGTAGGTTCCAAGGTGGTGTAGGGCACACCTTCGTCTCGACAAATCTCTTAAATCTCTTTTTTATTCTTCCGACGAAGATTCTTCTTCTCCAGAAGCAATATCGATTCTCGATCGTTGACTTCAACGGCAACAATGCTTCCTTTCTTCTTCGAAGACGGACATGGTGGCTTATAAGTCGACGCTGCAGCGGCCTCATCAAGACGATTCTTGAGGTTGGTCCCCTTACTTCTCTTACTCATCTCGAGACGCGCCATCTCCGCTTTCAACTTCTCAATCTCCTTCTCTGCCTCAATTCGTCCATTCGTATCTTTCAAACGCATCTCCTTCAAAAGATCCAACTCCATGTTGTGTCGGTCAACAATCCCCTTGAGAGCGGGACTAACTACCCGGTCAGTCCTTGTGCTTGTCGTTCCAAGAACTACTTCCTCTCGACAGGAGGAGCTTCTTAAACGAGCCCTGGCAGCCGAGCTTCGTGTCTCGATGGCGATGCTTCCCCGCTTGTTACCCGGACGAAGTGCCTCAGCTTTCCAAACTCGGCACTGGCTTCTGCGGCTTCCTTCCCCTTCATCAGTTGGTTAATTCTATCCTTCATCATCGCGAAGCGTCGATCGGCTGCAGCACGAATCTCATCTTGCTCACGCCGAAGGATTTCCACAACATCTGGTTTAGTAACCGTCGAATGAGACGGGGTTGCATCCTCCTTAGGCCGCGACAGTCGGGCCACATCCTCACGCAGTTTGGCTAGTTCGTTAGCTTCTTGGTCACATTGTCAATTTTCTCGCAAATCTTCTCCCACTGCTTCCCTAATTTTTGACTTAGTCTCTGATGTTGTTCTTCACGTTCTTGTTTGTCTCTCAATCTTCTCTCCTCGTCTTCCTTCTCTTTATTCTTCCTCAATCTCCTGCTTCATAGCTAGTTTCTTGGCTTCATCCACGTCGTGCTTAGTCTTGATTTTACCTACGATCTCCTCCAACGTAGCAACTCGATTGTGAAGCCATGTCTTCTCGTTTGAATATCCTGACCCAAAGCCGCTCTGGTGTTGAACCACGGTGCCTACTCCTGCAGAGCTACCTGGACCGGTGATTATCGGCTAAGCAAGTACAAGGCCATACTGGTACTTGCATGTCCCACACTAAGCCGCTTATCCGGAAGAGGGCAGAATCTGGAGATGTGTCCCTGATGTCCACAATTATAACATGACCTGTTGTCGGTGTAGTGCGCATTTGCCTGAGTAGCCATCTTGATCGAAGCCACACGGAACGTAGTACAACCTCTACGTTGGTTACTTCGTGAGTGAAAGTTCACAGTCGCGACGTTTCACCGAAAAATAGCGATTGGGCAAACCACCAATGATAAGCCAGAACAACCAAGACAGAGGTAGAGGGAGAGAGAAGAGAGGAAGAACTGAACACAATGAAGTCGATGAAAACCCAAAGGCAACTTCCAAAGAAGATCAAACATGAAGCACATAGCGAAAAACTCGCTTGTCGTTGACCCGACCGGTTTCGCGCGGCCGCCAAACCGCGCTCATCAGATGGCCGAAACGAAACGACCGCCGTCGCTCAAATTTAGCCAAGAATACAACCAACATCCCCAAGTTACCACAAAGCAATAGAGTGACACCGGGGTATGACTAGATACAATGCAAACTGCAAATCCGCCTCATCATCTACTAGCCTATATAACTGTCAAGTACCCAAGTCCAAATAGTAGCACAAGGTCAGTTAAACCACGTACATGCATTCTAAGAAACAGAAAGGCCAAAATTCGAACTAGGTCCGTAGAAAACGAGGGAGGAAGCTGGCCTAGGACGCGGCACATTGCACTGAAGGAAGTATGCCTGTAATTAAAACCTTAGCCTACGAGAGTTTGCAACATGAGTGACATGCGTGGAGAATAGAATGTTCAACGAAAATGAAAAACAGATGTATACTAGCAAGATCACGACCGGAGACAGGGTGAATAGCAGCATTGAAGAGGCGGCCAATTTTCAGAGCGATTCCATCTACAACAAGGTCGGAACACAAAGAAAACAGAGCAAACAGGCCACACCCTGATGTCAAGAGTTATCGACGAGTATTCTCACGGGTGAAAAAAGTTGTCAATGATGAATCTACCCTAAAGATGTGGCAAGTGCATACTGGTTTTTAGATAATATCCACGTTATGAAATCCCTACTATTCAACCTAAAACAATTTGGATTACCCCAGCGACTACTCGAGTATAGAGTGTTGAAGGCAAAGAGAAACGGATGTCATTGAACGCAACCAAGATCAGGACCAGAGACATGGTGAATAGCATGACTGAGTTGGGAGGGAGGGGGGGGGAGGGGAGGGGGGGGAATAAAATTATGGGGGTTGTGGAGTAAGGGCACAAATGAAGAAGCCAGAAGTACGACTCGATGCTAAAATATGACTTGTTGAATCTAACCTAAAAAACTATCAGATACTTACTAAGAGTCTCATTAGACACTCCTAAAGGAATCCTAAAATTTTTAGGACGAGTTGTAAAGGATTTTTAGGATTTTCTGCGGCGTCGTTACGCACAATCCTAAAAATCATCTTTTAGGATTCGTCCTAAAAGGTCTCCCGCGACCGGTTTTCATATGCGTATACGCAACCGCGTCGCCGATGTCCGTCCATTGCTGGCTGGTGTCCGTGGTACACACTGCAGTGGGCTGTCCGCGGGTGACGACGGGTCGGTGAAAAGCGCGCGGATCCAGAAGTTTGAAAATTTGAATTTGCAGAAAACCTCCGATGTCCGACCAATGACCCGATGGACCGCTTCTGCACCAGCAACTCCATGTCGACGGTGCCATGTGAGCGATGCAACGAGTCCGTGAAACACGGGAATCCTAAATTTTTCAGTAGGTGGGGGGCTACTGGAAAATTTAGGACGATTTTGCCTGGGGAATCCTAAATCCTTTAGGACTCGTCCTAACGCCATTTTCACATTTTCGATCTCAAAATTGGATTTAGGATTGCGTGCAACCAAGACGCAATCCAAAAAAACAGGCACTTTTAGGAGTGTCTAACGAGACCCTAAGAGTAGTAGATGAAAGGATATATATGAATGGCAGGTATTATACGTGTAGCTTCAAACACATTGAAGAGAGCAGAGAATTCATGATTCTCGGTTTACCCAGAAGAGGTGTCAGTGCATCCCCCTTGTCTGATCTGACGACTCTGTGATGAGATATCTGCAGAAGATGCTTGAATCTGTTGAAGCGCTCCCACTGCCACGGCACGCTCTCCAACTGCATCCGGTTACGCCGCTTCAATCTTCCAAGCTTCTTCCGATAGTACACTCGTACATAATGTGTCTGGTCCACAAACCGTGGTACGTACATCTGACATATGGAGGGTGGAACAATTTCCAAACTGCCAGGGCAGTCCAGATGACTTGATGAGGAGAAGGAAAAGTTCTTCCACCTGTGTCTGTGTAGGTGGAGTTTTGTGTGTAGATATGTTCAGGTGTGCGTAGGGGGGGAGCTGCAAAGTTGGCCTCCGCCCATTCAAGCAGCTGGAGGTACAACACCATAGCCAAGCCCATGGTTGTGACGTCCATACAGTCACGTGCGAAACCTTGCAAGATCTCCATGATGACCCTTCACGCGTGAACGAGCGCTGCACGCCCCCGGCACCACCGGTATCGCCCCCACCGCCACCCGTAGGTCTCCCACCTCTACCGGCAGCGCCGCTACCGGTGGCGGCGGCGCTTCACGCCCGTCCCCACCCGTCAACTGGTTGGTTGGTTTTTGAGCTCTGCTCATAGGGAATTTTTGAGCAGTTGGTTGGTTTTTGAACTCTGCTCATAAGCTAAACTGGCTGAGGCTGCCAGGATAACTCCGGATTGAATTGTGAGGTTCCCGGCCTCGTCCCATGAATTTTGCAAGGAAATTTACAAGCTTCCCAAAAAAAAAAAAAAAAAAAAGGAAGAAAGAAAAGAAAAGAAAACTGGAAGGACTTTTCCTTGGACAGACGAATGGATTGAAACTGGATTAAGTCAAGATATACAGAACTACAACTCAGGCTGGGGATACATCGGACAGACTTGCAGGGGTATTATTATGAATGCCATTTGGCAATCTAGAAACAAGGCTATTTTCAGATCAGAACTCCCGGGTAAGGGACAGATGCAGGCGCAAATAAGAAAACATCTGAGATGGACTATCCTCGTAGACCAGAAGAGGAGAGGCCCAATCTGGTTCTCCAAGACCTGGGGACTAGATAACAAGCTTGCCAAGCTAGACAGCAATCTGAAGGTCATTCTGGGACCCTGGCTCTGTAGAAAACTCTAAAAACGGAAGCAGTAGGTATTACTTCTGCCTCAACAGGCGCAATCTGTCTGTTTCCAGTCTCAATTATCTAAGTTTAGCAGACATATCTCTGTGTGCTGCTCATAAGGCTAGCAAGGGGCGGTCCCGCTCCAATGGGTGGCCGGGCCCGACGGTCTGCACCCAAGATTGGGTAACAAAGTCCACCTCAACCCCCATCCCCATGACCGTCTTCAGGGTGGCCCGCTGCACAAGATATGAAGCACACCTCCATGCATATGAACCGGATGTCCCGGGGGCGCGATTGGCTTCCCTGAAAGGGACCTCGAATTAGACGGAATATGCCCAGTTGGAGAATTGACTAGGGTAAGGGTGGTAGGAGATGAAGACAATGGTTACTATGTTTATGAAATGTCTACCCCGGTAGAAGCGCTCACGTTTGACCCGGAGGAGTGGGCCTGGAAAGGCCGGGAACCCACCCCAATCTGGCAATATTCCGTGCGTGGGGGCTATAAACAGGCACACAAACCGCACGACTCCACCCCGGTGGTCCAATCCCAATGGAGACGGGACTCGCCGCTGCAAGAAGGAGATATACGTCACATCCCCTGGACCACATACGCCCATATAATGCCGACTTCGCAAAGGGCGCTGCAGTGGCAGATTATACACCGCTGCCTCCCAACGCCAGATTGGATAACCTCACGCACTAATCTTGAACAAACGGGAGTCATATCACCTATATGCTCCAACTGTGGAGACGGTACACAGCGTAGACGGGCAGACCTGGAACACTGCCTGTTGTCTTGCCCAAAGGCAGTGCTGGTTTGGCAATGGTGGGACGCAATGTGGAGGGAGCTCACAGATTCATCTTTCCCCTGGAATATTGGCCTCATCCTACTGGGGAAGAAAAGAAGCTTCCCTTCCGCCTGGACACCGTTTCAGCAAAACTTCTTCAAGTACATGAGACTTGCCATCCTCATGGTTATCTGGAGGATGAGGTGCTCAGCAGACCGCTGAGAAGACACTTTTGGTTTCTACCAAGCAAAGGCAGAGCTTCTTGAGGTGATAAGAGCAAACACGTTGAAAGCCAGTAAAGTCTTAAAAGACAAGGTGGGTGTGGCCCCCGACCATGACAGCAGACAGCATCTCATAACGGCTTTTACAGCCAAATGGATCGACCCGAAGTATAAAATGGCTGATGTTCACGATGGCGGTAGGCTGTCATGGAAGAATTGGGCGGCACAAGACCACCTATGGACATACAGACCACCTGAGTCCTTCTCGACGCCGCTACTGGGTCACCTCAATGTCATGACAATAGAAACACACCCGGCCCCGGGAGAGCAGTCTCGGATTGGGGAGGTTGAGCCTTGCCCAGTCCGGTCCCCCGGGTCACCGCCCCCCCCCCTGCCCCCTTGGCCCCCCCCGGCCCCCCCGTCGCCGCCCCCTCCGCTCCCCGTGACGCCCCCACCCGTAACCCCGCAGCCCCCGATCGATTCCCCCACCCTACATACCCTCAGCTGATTAACTTACCCACTCCTCCCTGAAACGGTATCTCAAATGGACTTGGAAGGTGTCTCCCGGTACAGGGGCCGAGAGAACTACATTTCAGCCGGACGAGCCACAAGGGATAAGGAAGGAGAAAGTTTCTTCTGCGGAAGAGCAGTATGGATGGGGCAACAGCAGACAGGGCTGAAGCATACCCCATGACAAGAGGGAGTGATACAGCACTCATGCGGCGAGACTGCGAGCTCAGCCAGATGAGTCACAAGGGATAGGGAAGGAGAAAGGTGCTTCTGCGGAAGAGCAGCAAGGATGGGACAACCTTTATGACAAGAGGGCGCAATTCACCATTAATGGGACGAGCTCGACATGCAGTGTTCCGAAGCGGACCCCTCCACAACGTTACAGAACAAGGACGTCACTTACAAGACTTGTACCTCAGGGCTTAAGGACCACAGAGGCTATGTGCATATGGATAGAGAGGGTATAGCGTTTAAGGGAATATATAAGGGTCAGTCACAGTACAGGGGCTGTTAAAGTTGGGCGGGCTAATAAACAAAGAGGCGCCCTGGGAGGGGAAGGGGACCACTAGCAGACCGGTTTCCAAAAGGGGGATGACAGACACAGACACAACATTAGTCAAAAAGGGGCTACATAAATAAGGGCTGGGTTGATAGATAAGGGTGCCACTGGTAGCCTCGTGGGAGGATGGAACCCCGTGATTGATTAACAATAACCTCGGCCCCGGGAAACAACAAAATTCAATCTCTGTATGCAACGATGTAGCAATGGGACGCTGGACCCGTTTTCCAGCAGGTGCCGCTCCCCACCAATAGATGGAGCAGCCCGACAGGTAAGCCCTCAATTCTGACGGTTCTCTTACCACCGCCAGGATAGCGGGATATCGCAAGGGCCTTTTCAAAAAAAAAAAAAAAAAAAAAAAAAAAGGGCCAGGAAGGCACTCCAATTAGGCAACCGATTGGTTGAGATGCGTGAGAGTAGGATTCACAGAGATTCGTCATATTGCGTAGGTAACTACCGATACATCCATTTGGGACGCTGGACCCGTTTTCCAGCAGGTACTAAGCACTGAAGCGAAACCCGGTAGAGCCCCCCGGAATCCAGTATCCTGTTGTGTTGACCAGGTAGACTGTGGGGACCCCGGCCCCAGTCTGCATTTTGCATAAGGGACGCTGGGCCCGGTTCCCAGCATGTGCTACTCCCCACAAATAGAAAGGAGCTCTGATTTTTCAAGAAAAAAAGAAAAAAAAGAAGAAAAAAAAGGCAGTGGCTACCATAGCCTCTGCCGCTACTCTATGAAGGGTGGGGGACGATGAGAAAGGGAAGCACAGCTACTGGCAGGTCTCGGTCTTTGTGTTAGCCAGACCCCCACTGGCGGCCCCAACCCTATACCCTAACCATTAGGGGCAAGGGGCAACATGAAATCTCCCCTTCACAGAGAGAGGAAAACTATGCTTGCAGGGGTCCCCTCTAGATAGTCTTAGGTAGTGGAAGGTAAATCAATACAGAAGTTGAGAGAAGAATATAGACAGTTGTGATCACCCCCGATTAAAAAAAAAAAAAAAAAAAAAAAAAAACCACTCCTGGCGTGCCGACACACCCGCAGTCCTTCAGCCTCCTACCGGCAAGTAATTGTGTCGCCCTTTCACAACGCTCCCTCAACAGGACTGTAGCATAGGGCAAACACAAAATAAAGTGCCCCCTGCATGTAACACGAGGGGAGGGGGGAGGGGAGGGGGAAATCACGAGATGTGGAACCGCTCAACTACTCTCCACATGCACAAAAGACAAAAAAACAAAAAAACAAGAAAGAAAAAGGGTCGGTCCAATGGCGATAATAAAAAAAATAAAAACATTGACGGTGTATCTTTCCATGTTCTAAGCGTGGATTCATTTCCATCTTGCATATTTGGAGAGTTGTGGAGCCACGACCACGTGGGGAGCCACGACCACGTGGGAACCCGTCAGACGGCCACACCATGAGAAAACAACCAAAAAAGAAAGACAAAAAAAGGAAAGCCTGTTTCACATCAGTCAGCAAAGCTGCAAGACGAGCCATGTATCTTCCCTATAACCTGGACTCATACAGAGGGTCCATCTTTTGTGTACTTTTCTGAATAGCTGTGAGTGGCACAGCGGGCCCCACGAGGGCCTTTTATTCCACTCAGCTCTCGACGTATTGCCGTCGGATGCATCCAGTCCAGTTTCAGCCGCGGGTTCACTGACTGACGGCATCCGCACGCTGAAAGAAAACGAGAAACCCTTTGCACCCCGCAATTGTTCACATCCCATAACCGGATTCTTATAGATGTGCGCCTGTGCCGATGGAATAAATTGTGCCGCGACGTGGATTCGGTAGTCTTCGAGGTATAATCTGCGCTATCTTGGCGGAGGCCAGAGACTTACCTATGGCCGGTGCGCGCATGCATAGAGTCGTGCTGCGCCTGGCCAATTTTTAGAGGGGTCCGGGGTCCCCATATCTGTGCGCCATCAGATTATGGGTGTACAATCGGACTCCAATTAATAAAAACGTAAGAAGGATCAGTGTGAACGTACTCTCGAAGGGACCTAAAATCCCGAACTTTTGAAGGATGAGGGCTTATTCACACTAGGACCATAATTTGTTTCTGGATGGATTTGTTGCCAGATGCATACAGCTGTGGCCGAAATCGGGGTAAGATGCATTTTGAAAAATGCGACCGTCTTCCGACGAGGACAACAACGTATGGTCATTATAGCTTGTATGTAGACTGAGAGATGCCCCAAATACAGCTATAATGACCTTTGTATTCGGGGGAAGAAAGGTAGTGTGAGTATGCCCTTAGGTATAGCGAATTTGAGACTCTCGGTTTCCTCGATACCGCCCAGCATCTGAGCATTCGTCAAAACCCTGTCAAAACCACCTACATTCTCATATTGACCCTTAGGGTCAGATCCCACTGGCAAGGACGAGTGGAATAAGTGTCTGAATCTGGACGTGTTCCACGCAGAGATGCAGAAAAGAAGATCTATCACAGTTTTCTGCACCTCGCCACAAACACGTCCAGATTCAGACACTCATTCCAATCCTCTTTGCCAGTGGGATCTGGCCCTTATTCTCGATTAAAATCCTACACTGACTTTGGCACGCCTCCATGACCGGGCCTATTCCAGCCCCTATTAGCACAAAAACAGCACCCTTCTACTACGAACATTTCATCCGTCCCCTCGAGAATTCTGAGGCCACCTACACCCTTTCAGGATAACTGGGCCCAATCCAGCCCCATATGCCCATCCAAAAACTCCATAAGAGAAAAGCGAAAGAAGCTTATGTACACAGCCAGTTCTCCTAATCTAGTTCATTCCGTCGACACCGCAAAAACAGTGTTCCGAGGAGGCCAACTCCAGACCTCTTAGGCGCAACACTTGTCCGACAAGAAACTCATGTTGGAGCAGAAAAAGTAATAACAGGAAAAGAAGTAACGGAAATGGAATAAACTAAACTTGAAAAAAATCCGGAAATGGATGTCCTATCCAAGGCCTCATGCCCCTCAAGTTAGAGCTGTCATCCCCTCTCCAGGTTCCCCTTCCGCATTTTGTCCAACCTATTAACACCTTCATCCAGTCACCCCAAATCCCCCAACCTCTTCTTGAGAAATTGCGCAGGCCCTTATTATTTATGAGGTCCGGGAACCCCCTCCTTCGCATTTCGATTTTGAACGTAAAAATTAAAAAAAAAAACTTCATTCCTTCCTCTGTGGTCATACATTCTCAAAGGCTTATAGTGATGTCCCTTTCCCATTTCACTGCCAGCAATCATCAACCAACTGCCATTTCGTCAAAATGGACATTGTTTAGTTTTTGAACGAAATTGAAACCGAATTTTTCGGCCGAAAACTCGTCCAAATTTGCTGCTCCTGAGGGTACGGCGTTCTTAAAACCATCCCTTAACATCCCGCAAATTCGATCCTCCATAAACCGGCAAGAATTGTAGCAGATCCCAATCGCCGACTAGGGCAACCCTGGAACATTGTCTTCTGGCATGCCCAATGGTCACCCAGTTGTGGCAATGGTGGGATGCGGCCTTCCACTCCCTTACGGGATATAATATATCATGGGACCTCGGTCTCCTGCTCCTAGGAGAGAACCGTCATCTGCTAGGCCACTGGTCCCCGTTCGCAACCAACTTGTTTTCATACACGAGGCTGCACCTCCTCATGCTTGCTTGGAGAGCCAGGTGCTCCTTCGAAAGAAGGGACCACCAATTTGGCCTGCTGCAGGCGCAACAAGCCATCGAAGAACTGATTAGGACCAAAACCCAGGAAGCATGGAAGTCCATGAAGAGTGACTTTCATGAGGAGAAAGACCCCACCGCCAAGGAACTCATTCGAGACTGCTACATGCAGACTTGGCAGGATCCCAACAGGCTTTTCTCAGAGATTGACAAAGAGCTTCACATTTCTTGGAAACCGTGGAGGTCGAACGAACTCGGTTGGCAGAGAAGGCCCTTTACTGTCTTCCAAGTTCCGTACCTCCAACCCAACTTCATCCTTCTTCCAATCTCGGTGCAGCCTGCCCAGCCAATCCCTGTCCCTCCAGTCAGCCTGGTCATGCCTGTTGCACCTAATCAGACCACAGCCCCCACTGACCCACCCGCCCCGCCGCCCGCCCCCACCCTCCTGACCATGTGACCTACAGCTGGAACGAACTCGGTTGGCAGAGAAGGCCCTTTACTGTCTTCCAAGTTCCGTACCTCCAACCCAACTTCATCCCTCTTCCAAACTCAGTGCAGCCCGCCCAGCCAATCTCTGCCCCTCCAGCCAGCTTGGTCATGCCCGTTGCACTTACTCAGACCACAGCCCCCAATGACCCACCTGCCCCGCCGCCCGCCCCCGCCCTCCTGACCATGTGACCTACAGCTGGGAGGATCGTGATCGGCCTCATTGACAAGATGATCAAAAGTGACTACTGGATTCACTAAACTACAGGTGATGACAACAGCAGTGTCACAGGCACCAGAGCGACACTCCATAACCTGCTGCAATGGACAGGGACGATCAGACTAAATGGTGGCATAGTGAGCATAAATAAGGCTGGGCGACGACGACAACAACAAAGACAAAGCCACTGGAGCAACAACTCAAGGCCTGCTGCAAGACCTGCTGCAACAGTCCAGGCGGAGCAGGCCTATGGACTACGTACAAGGACTTTGCACTGTGCGAACAGTGAGGGCAATCGATGCTGGGCTATCTTACTGCCCCCCTCTTGCTGAGGATGCATGGATCATGAAATGGCACGTTGGGATTTGAACTCTGATAATGTAAATGGGTCTAAGGAATCCTAAACCCCTTTAGGAATGGGTGTCTTGATTGCCAATAATGGGCGTTGTGAGTGTGAATAATGGGGGTCGATGGACGCAGACACGGGGGGGGTGCAGATATCAAGGATGGGAGTACAATCACTTCCAGCAGGAGGAACGTCGACATCATAGCTCTGGGAATACCTTCCTTGGTAAGGCTAGGCCAGGGGGAAGTAGGAGCTTTATAAATAGGAAGGGTAAATACAGGCAACCCCGCGGGAGAGAGAAAGCTCAGGAGCGCGAACTGTGATGGCCATATGCCAGATAACTGGTGTTAAAAGATGTATTTGATGGGACGCTGGACCCGATTTCCAGCAGGTGCTGCTCCCCACCAATAGATGGAGCCTCATCGACGGTGTTAGGTGTGACTGCTCTTACCAGCACACCTAACAACCGCTCGGTTTGTTTTCCAAAAAAAAAAAAAAAAAAAAAAAAAAAAAAAAAAAACAAAGTCACCGCACCACCTCCTTAGTAACATCCATCCCCCGTTCCAGATATCCCCTCACCTATACTTCACGTGCACAGTTCTCACCTTCTCCCTTCTACACGCATCCAACATTTCCTTCAGCTTGGCCGATACATACGCCATTTACGCCTGGAAATGTAGATGTGTTCTTCCGACGGTCCTCCCCACCCCTTGTCTCTCTGATTTCTCCTCCTTTTCCTTGACCTTTCTCTTTTCCTTGGACCAGGTCTTCTTCTTCTGGTTCTCTCCCTTATTCGTATCCAACGATGCAACACTGAACCATTTCAACGCCTTCTCCACCTCCAATGAATCTTCTTCCTCGTATTTGGCAAAGTGGTAACGAAACATAACCCTCAATCCCCATTCTTCTCAACCGTTGATACAATTTGTAGTTGATCGCATCCACCACTCCTTTCCGTCCACCTTCCACCCACTAATATGCTCTGCCCATCAAAAATCCCACGTCCTTGACGTAGAACCCACGTATACGTCCCTACACCATGACGAAATTAGAACATAAACTAACGGACCCTGCGCAGTTAACAGACCCTTCGTCCAGCATTGGGCATCCGCTAGACATTCTGGAAACTTGTATCCATATGGTAATACACCTGCTAATTTCAACTAAACATTGTAAACATTTTTTATTTTTTATTTTTTTTTGGTTGTTGTTGTTGTTGAAGTCCATGGCGTTGTAGAGGGCCTAGAGGCCAGTCACTGAGTACACAGTGATCACCTGGAGCAGTAGGCTGTGGGTGTCCCGGAATATGAGACTACCTCCCATCCCATCCTCACGTCAATACTCCTAGCGCACCCCCTATCCTACTATCCTACCTCAGTGTGACCAGCACTCAGGACCATTAACCTACCAATGGGCAGGGAACTTGGACCGAACAGCAGTGTTAGGCACCATGGCTGATAGGTTGCCCAACCCTGGTGGAAGCGGAATCGGACGAGCCTTGTCGAACGGGAACTTCGGACGCCAGGCCCAGACAATCTACTACAGGCCCCAAGAGACTCTGGGCCCTAGGTTTCAGACAGGGTAGCACCCATTGAAGCAGTCTTACCGTCCTTCCCCTAGCTTACCCAAGGCCAGGTGGAAATCGGACTGGCCTGAGCGACTTATACCCCTACCCTTACCCCAGGGTCTAAGCCTTATATATAGCCGCTAGACAGTTCTATCCGAATATCAGTAGGAACTCCGGTGGCCCATACCTGTCCCTACTGCAGATACTAGACCCCACCCAGTGAGTAGACCCCCCCAGTCTGATAGTTGTGTAGTTTGCAATCTATGTGAATACCCGAAGGCTGTGTCTGCTCCGTGTATGTACAGACAGTACTATGTGTGGAAACTTGTGTATGTAGCCCGTAGGCCATGTATAATTCGCAAGCTATGTATATGCCCGAAGGCTGTGTGTGCTCTGTGAATCGATTTATCGAGATGTATAGGCAGCATCATGTGTGTATATCGAAGAGAGAACGGGGTAAGCTGGACAAGGACCCCCCCAAGGTCCAAACCAAGCTCGAACCTGTGACCTTGTAACATGTAATCGAATGACTCTACCATGTGAACGACTAGTGGAAATGGCACGAACGTGTGATATGCCAGACTGGGGAGATCAACAGAACAACCATTGGCAAGACCAACACCCCCAAGCAACCCATGTGAAACCCAGAACCAACATACAACACCATGAACAACCCTTGCGTGGTGCGCAGGCAGTCACGGTGTCTGTAATAGTACCATACGTCAGCCCAACGGAGTGTATGTCCAACCATGCGTCAATCTAACTCCATGCCGGTGTCCATGCGCAAGGTTGCAATTGAGTTTTGAACCCGCGACCTCATACCACAATGCGCATTTCCAACTGGTGCTCTAACCACTGAGCCATAAACAACTAACGATTGAAGCATCCTACATACTGCAGGGTTATATACACTATCAATACGTTTGTCCTTGACCTGTGCAGCTAACCTCCAAACAGTCATGTCCGGGTACCTTCATTAACGATCTGACTGAACCTCATGTACTTCCGCAACATCTTCGTTGGTTCCCTCCTCCTCCACTTCATCCTGACTTGGCTTCTTCCCCGCCTCGTGAACCCTCGTTAAATTGAAGCTCCTGAATGCATCATCATTCCACAAATAGCTTCGACTGCGCCTTGTTCTTCTTACTTAACTCCTGCTTCTTAATGAATTGAAAAAGCGTGGTGACTTCCTTCACCGCGCTCGAAATCCTACCTGGTGTTGCTTTACACTTGCCCTTCCTCACACTTCCTTCACCCTGCCTTTCTTGGACTTGTTCCAATGCTGCTTATTGGAGTACCCGCTGCCTTCCCTTGATTTTCTAGGTGCGCTGCCCTTCGCTTCTGCGTAAGGGCCTCTACCTGAGCTGCTGAGCATCCACTGTCATCCTCTTCAGAACTTCGATTTCATCCAAAGTGGCCTGGTACATAGCCCATAAGTCTATTAACTCCCTTGCATCACTGGCTCCAACCTGTGAAACCGTGGGAGCACCCTTCAGCACGTGCGCACGCTTAACCCCCCCGCCCCCCCCCCCGCGCGCTCAAAGTGTTTTCTGGTGCGCTCGGTCATCAAAAAAAGAGTGCGTGCACCTGAGGGGGTTGCACGAGTGCAGGGGATGCCGTAGGGGAGGTTGCGCGGAAAAAAATAAAAAAAGGGGTTTGGAAGGTTGGGGGATTGGGGGTTGCGCGTGTGTGTTTGTGTTTGTGTGTGTGTGTGTTGTCATATTCGCTATACACTCAAGAAAAGCATGACTGTACCAGACTGTGTGTGTGTGTGTGTGTGTGTGTGTGCGTGTGTGCGTGTGTGTGTGTGGGGGGGGTGTCTATGCGTGTGTGGTTTGTTTTTTCTGGTTTTTATGTTTTTTATTATATTTTGAAAAAGCATGACTGTACCAGACTCTGTGTGTGTGTGTGTGTGTGTGTGTGTGTGTGTGTGTGTGTGTGTGTGTGTGTTTGTGGGGGGGTTGTCTATGTGTGTGTGGCTTGTTTTTTCTGGTTTTTATGTTTTTAATTATATTTTGAATAAATACGAACTTCAAAAAATAAAATAAAATGGGGTTGTAGATCTCCAAAAGATCTACAACCGTATGGTTTTTATTATTTTTTTTGTTTATTGTTTGCCTGCGAAACAATCTCTATGAAGAAAAAGAAAAACCCATCCATTTCACTTTCTGTTTATGTTTTTGATTTTTTTGAAAATATATCGAAAACTCAAAAAATAAAATAAAATATATAGGGTTGCAGATCTCAAAAAGATCTACAACCTTATATTTTTTTATTGTTTTTTTTGCGTATGTTTTACTCCGCTCAAACCCTGCTCGAGGTGCTCTGAGCGCGGGATTGAGCGGCGCTCAAAAACTTGAGCAACGACCATGCGCTCAATCAGCGCATGGTTTCACAGGTACCAACTGATGGCACATGCATCCTCATTGCTCTCGTTCGTCCTTGGCCCATATTGGTTTTGGTCACATGGGTGGACTCTGCTCAGAAAGGACAGAGTCACAGCCCACTCAGTCGGACCACTTGCAAGGGTCGCGTAGACACACACCACCCCGCTTCGCAAGGTCTTTCTACTTCAGAAATACATATGTGTTGCCTACTCAACCTTCCCGTTCTAGGCTGCCACCTTCTCTATCTTCGCTTGCTTGGTTTCCCTTCTCTTCTCTGCCTAGATCTCTTCCTCTTGCTTGTCGATCTGCAATATATGCACAGTTGTAAACGAACAACTTCCTGAGAGCATACTGGTAGGTGGAGGGGCATATTATCGCTAACTCGCCAAGGTTTCTATCAGCTTGTGAGATGATCAGGTGCTGTAATCTCCTGTTGATCACCTGTACTTCCTCTTCTTCGACTGCGAGGCAACTGCTTTCCCTCTCTATGTAACAAGTACTTACAACCGTCAACTTGGATATCACATTCTTTTGCCTCCATGTATGGACCCAAAGTCGTCTTCACTGTCGTGAACAGTTTAATCCTAGCAATGTCATGTCCATCAACTCTTGACAGGACATCATCAGTGCATGTGCATTCTCCATAATCTTCCCTTTCCGTTGCTCTATGGTTACAGACTCGGAGACTCGGAGACTCGGAGACTCGGAGAATACTAGGCTAGCATAGCTAGCCACTGTCCTGTTCCTGCTCCAGACTCGTCTGATCGTCCTTTTTTTTTTTTTTTTTAGACGACCCGAATAACCAGCGCACCCTTTATAACTGGGTGTAGCTTTGTGACACAGTTTTGCTCTTGCATGCCCACCATCACTTCCTTCTTTCTAATTCCACTGTCATTATACCGCAACGAAACAATGGTCTTCTTTCTGACATTTACTCCCTCTTTCTTGCCGATCACCCTCCAACTATATGCTTGATCTTCTTCCTTGTGCTCTTTGCTGCGAACGCTCCAGTGCTCGGGGAGAGCTGAAGTAGCTGCCCCGTTTCTACCTTCCAGAGTTCTTCCCGGTTGTACACCACCTCAAGAAGAAGTCGAAGGTAGTGCTTGTTGCGATTGCATGCACTTTCGGCTCGTGATCTGGAAGAGGAAGGACTCCCTCCAATAGATCGGAAAATTTTTGGTTCGCAAGGGGGGGTGCGGCAAAAAAGGGAGTGGCGGAACAGGGGGCAGGGTGAAGAGGGGAAGGGAGAGGGGAGAGAAACAGCAGCATCATGAAAAGCCTTTTCAAAAATGGTTAAAAAAAAAAAAAAAAAAACACGAGTTGTGGAAGGTATCAGTCGTCTTGTCTCCATGTCAAATATGGCCCAAAAAAAAACTGTGACCACAATGGAAACACTTCCGAACATGGTCTTTTTTTTTCCCTTTAAAAAGAAAAAAAAAGGGGGCCAGTGCCCAAGGCCAATTACATCAACGGACACCAAAACCAGGGACAGCCGGGTTGTCTTGCCCCACCGGGCGCTCAAAGTCCCATCCAATCTACACAAACTCTTCATTCCCGATATCAGAGCCTGGCGCAAACCCTGATCAGAAGCCAACTACCAAATCTCAGGCTATCTATCCTCACAGCCATAAATCCGTCCGTAGTTGGATGCCGAACCAACAATGTCATCCATATCAGCATAAAAATCTGAGAAACGAGGCTCCAACCGTAAGAACGAACATAATATCGAGAAAGTAATCTTAATTGCTTCGTAAACTTCATGAAATTAACCTCAATTTCCTCAAACCAGTCGTGATCATCGCCAACCCCACCACCAAGCAACGCCAGGAGACCATATGGTCCCTTCACCATTTTACCAAATTCCAGCTTTGAAACTGCTGGAACTCGGTTTCTCTTATCACCTCTTCTAGTGAGC
>BFEA01000429.1:1276385-1292492 GCA_003427395.1 Chara braunii
CCTGCTACAGCAGGTGGGCGATACCGGCCAGGGGTCAGCCGGTAGCATCAGGACCGAGCTTCTTCGATGGGCCAGTCACTGTGCCTCCCCTCCGGTCCCCTCCCCCTATGAACATCAGCAGTCTCTGCTCAATGCCACTCGGGGGGACCAACGACATATCTCTAGGTGGCGGGCGCCAAGCTTGCCCAGGAAGGTAAACCAACTCATTCCATTATATTTTGAAAACCGCATTTGACACAAGGCCGGGGACCTCACAATTCAACCCGGATGTATCCCGGCAGCATCAGCCGGTTTAGCTCCCGGCAGCATCAGCCGGTTTAGCTTATAGATTCACCAGACCAATTCTCTGCAAATCAATCCACTATGTACTGTCTGATCAGACTGCTAACAACTAAAAATCTGCCCAATTCCCGGGTTCCCCCTCGTCTAGTTCTTCCTCCCACTACTTCAACCAAATGCCCGAAGCCAATTGTATCCAATATACTAGACAAAAGCTATGACTTCCCTTGAACCCCTACATAAGCAACCTACTTACTAGAACCAGTCACCTCGTTCCCAGGGCCTGCCTTGGCCCTCCCCAACCTAATGTGGTTCGGCTTGAATCTGCAGCCTCTCTTTGTCCCCGACGCATTCAGACCCGTCACCAGACCTACCCCCTTCCCCGGGGTTGACAACCGAGGGGCCATTCACCACTCTCTTCCCATAACTATCCATGTCCCCATACCCCAAATCAGTATCTCGCCCTCCATACCGACATCCTGTCTATTTAACTAGATGTTAACCACCAAGCCAGGACTAGTTTCCCTTCCACTGTCACTGCTGCCAGTTGTGACCTTCTGGCCCAGGTGAAAAGAAACCAGTTGCGGCCTGTGGTTGACCTGCCTCTGTTCCCTTTCCTCGACCAATCCACCAGAATCATTGTCCTTATAATCACTTTTATTTTGTTCTTAATCTTCAGATCCGCCGACCATTCGTTTCGGAACAGAATGTTATTCCTGTCTTCCCATATCACCCAAGCAATTGCCTGGGCCATGTACCCCCAACCCCTTTGCTTGAAGAACAATGGAGGAAGTCTCCCTGTGAGGACCCAATCTTGATTCCAGGGCATTGCATTGCCCAATCGTTGCCAATGCCCTGCCCACCATCTCCAAATCCTTTGAGATGTCGGGCATTCCCAAAAGAGGTGTAACATTGTTTCCTCTATCCTAGTGTAACATTGTTTCGTCTATCCTGGTGTAACATTGTTTCCTCTATCCTGTTTCCACATCGCCGACAATTCGGCTGAACTGCCAGTCCCTTATCTAACAGGCAACTAGCAGTGGGCACCGCGGAGTGCGTCAGCAGCCAGAGCAGTCCTGACATCTTGAGGCTTGGGAGCAGTTGAATTTGCTCCCGGATTCCCTTCCATGCCCTAGGGCTCGGAAGGTGAGGGAGATTCAACGTTCTAGCTGATCTCTCGCATATCTCGGGGATGTATTCCCCTTGTGTTTTGTGGAGCTATCGGGCCTGCTTAGTACTGTATTGTATCAAAGTCCATCGTTTTCCATCTGATGACTTCCAGGAACAGGTCCCGGGGTCTATGCGCAGTTCCCGTATGGGTCGTCCTCCTTGTACCAGTATGAATCCTCTCCTTTTTCCTCCCGACTTGGCCTGTAGGGCTCTGATGGCATAGATGGTGGCGTTTGTCTGAATCGTTTCATCTTGTAGGTAGGCAAGCTTCTGTAGATCGTTATTGCTCTGATTTACAGACCACTTGGAGACCATTCACTCCCCGCTCTCCTTCTGCTCTTCAACTTTCAACACCGACTGGGGTATATCACCGTTGTTCTCCATCCTGTACCAGACCCCTCATACTGATTGCCTTTGGGATTGGAGAATATCTCTCCATTCTCTTGGTATTCTCTCTCGGATACTCTCCAACTTTTCTTCGACTCCTTGCAGCCTGCCTAATTTGTCTCGTACTTCTCTATCTGATTTTCAGTCATTATGGTCTTCGGCCCAGATGTCTTCCAATCTCGAGATCCCTCTTTCCACCCACTTTCTACCGAAGGCGCCCGAGACTCCTGCCACTGTTAGCAGCACGTCTCCCTCCGAGACCTGCATTGCTGGGTTGTCAAAGATTGGTTGTCGCAGCACCTCCTCCTTCAGCAATGGCTAATTGAGATGATTCAGGTAGAGCTTCCTCTAGGTTATCCACCAAGCCAGTCGATCTGGGGTGCCGGTTCAGAGCAGTAGTATTCTGAAGGAGCGTCCAAACATCTTCCTCCCTAAGCTTCTCAACTGGAATTCCTGTTGTATAATGTACTGGGTGACACTGAGCCAACTCCTCTGCTCGTTTTGCGTACACACTTTGAAAACCCATTTGCCCAGCAATGCCGAGTTTTGGCTACTTGGATTTAGAATCCCCAAGCCTCTCTCCTCCTTTGGCCTTGTCACTTTTTCCCATGATACTTTAGAGATGAAGCCCGTCTGCTTTTTGTCTTCAGGCTTCCGGAGGTAGTGAGCAACTGATCTTCTAATCTTTTGAAGTGTCATCCTTGAGATCAGGATTACTGCGGCAATGTGCTAGATAAGAAAGAAGACAGATGTGGACAAAACAACTGCTCTCCCCATCAGAGATAATCATGTGGCTACTCTGCAACTTTTCATCTTTGCTTCCACCTTGGCTGCCAAGATCGCATCTTGGGTCGGTCAAGTGTTAGACAGTGACACTTGCACCTCCAAGTAGCGTTCGGCGTCTGTTTCCCTTATCCTTTTCATCGCCCAGTCGTCCGCCATCTCAAACTCTTACGGCAGGAAATAACAGGACTTATCCCAGTTTATCCTAGCCTCTGACAACTGTGCATACTCTTCCAGGATTAACTTTGCTTCACCCATGGACTCTTGTGTAGCTTCGGAGATCAGGAGGAGGTCATCTGCAATCGCTGTTGTGAGAACTTCCTTTCCTCCTGAGAGTTGAAGACCTTTTACTAATGGAGTTGCCCGAAGTCTGTTCAAGACCACTTCAATCTGGATTACGAACAATAGAGGTGCTAGCGGGCAACCTTGTCGCAATGACCTTGTAAGATTAATCAATTGAGACTGTTTGTCGTTGACTGATACCATCGTTGTGGCAGACTTGTACATAACAGACACTCATTGGAAGAAAGGTACCCCAAAGTTCATGTGATGGAATGTAGCTAGTACGAAAGACCAATTCACCCGGTCATAGGCCTTCTCTAAATCAAGCATTGCCACCACTACTTGTCTTATCTCCTTACTGACTATCTCCAAAGCCCCCACTGCAACTAGCAAGTTTTCTGCAATCGATTTCCCTTTCACAAAAGCTCCTTGGTCTGCATTCACCAACTCTGGTAAGTACTGCATTAGTCTTCTTGCCAAGGCTTTAGCCAAAATTTTGTATGACACGTTCAGGAGGGTGATCGGTCTCCAATTCCTCACATTCCTTTTATCCCCCTTCTTGTAGAGGAGTGTGATCACCCCCCTACACATATCCTCCGTAAGTAGTCCGCCTTGGAGAACCTGGTTGAAAATGTTGAGCAGAATCGGCCCCATTTGCTCCCAAGTGGCCACATAGAACTCAATTGGTAAGCCATCATCTCCTGGCGACTTCCCTTTTGCCATACTAGTTGTCGCTGCCTTCAGTTCCTCCAACGTGAACGACCTGTCAAGAGATTGTCTTTTATAAACTGCAAGTTGCTTCGTCCTGTCTTGCCAGATGTCTACTTCTCCTTGAAGATCTTCAAGTGATTCATGGGGTAGCCTTCTTCATGTAAGGATGTCTGAGAAGTAGTCCCTACCATAGACTGCCATCGATTCCATATCCTCCACTAAGTCCACCATTGCATTGACTGGGTGTGGTAGTGAGCGGATAGTGCTATGACCTCTGACCAGTATGAGGTCCAGTCTTCTGCGCGGAGCAATCTGATTGGCTTGGTCCTGGGCCACCGTCCTGGTGAATCCTGGCGCCTCAGGGTGAAGGTGTCTAAAGGAGTCTGTTAGGTCTTGCTGTTCCAACAGTTGGGTCAGTAAAACAGCGTCTTGTTTCCTTGGTCCGTTCTCTGGTGAGTCCAGCCCTGGCTGGAGTATCTTATTATAGCCTCTAGCCAAGACTAGATTCTGTGTTTCTGGAATAATATTTGGAAGATCAGACAAGAAGGACCTTCGTTCTTCCGGTACCGACGGGACATATACTAACATCAAGACTGATCTGCCAGACTAGTTTTCACCCAGACCCACTGTCCCCAAATGTCCCACCCACAGTCCAACACTTGGGCTTCCAGATCTCTGTGAATTAATATGGTTGTTCCTCCTTTGGTTCCATCTGCTGGTGCCCACCACTGTGGCCCTCTCCACCATCTCACTATCTCTACCACTGGTTCGTCCAATTTTGTCTCCAACAGAAAGATCACTTGGACCTTAGTCGGATGGATCCAGGCATTGAGTCTCGCTTTTTTGAACCTCCTTATCGTTTCACTCAATCCTCTAACATTCCACGTGGCCATTTTGACCTTGCTCATTCTGACTGATTGAAGGAGCGGTTGTTGATTGGATCCGTTGTTCGTCGCTCTGACTTGCTTTACTTCCTTTTCGTCTCCTCCCCTGTTGATGTGTGGCTCCTTCTTGTTCCACTTCCCAAGGAGTTAGAAGCAGCGTGCGGAAGGATGGTGCCCGTGGTTGTTTCTCAGTCGGAAGGGAGGTATAGAAATTGGCTATGAACTGAGCATTTGTCTATTGACAATTCCTACCTTTGTGAGCGGTTTGACTGTGTTTGATGCATCGAACCACTGAGGGGGAATCCATTGGAAACCCAAGTTCTCCAACTGGAAGCTGTTTGCAACCTCAGGGGAGATCTTTGCATCAATCATAACCAGATGAAAGTGATGTTGCCTTCCCTCTGATAGGGTTACTGACTTACGCCCTGTTCGTATTCACGGATTAAACGGAAAGGAAACCGCCCTGCTACAAACTTAGTTGTTGCCGTACAGATGGCTTCCTTGGTGGATGAAGGGTTGTCTATCAAGACCAAAGGAAGGATGTACTCTGACTCAGCAACTTTACCTACCATGATTTTGACTCATTGAGGCGCGAGGGATAGACAGAGAGGGATTAGGTAGTTTGTTGTACCTTCTACCCCTAATTATGAGTTCTTCCTGTCCAGACTTTGTTTCCCTGTGTCTCGATTGGATGCCTGGCCCATTGGTGACGTAATATTAATATATGCTAGTTCTCCCTCCTCGTCTTCCCTGGTGGGTTCGCTCGAGCCTTCTGCACGCACCCTTCTCATTTTGATCGGTACTTGATGTGATGTCCGTGTGTGTGGGTCTCGCATAATTTGATCTTGAATCATCACTCCCCTTCTTTCCCCTGGTCCTTGTATCCCGATCAGGTCTCGTCTGTCGCCTTGAGACAGTTGGTCTGCCGTTGTAGAAGTTGTACTCACCCCAGGGAAGTCTGTCCCTACCAAGACTTGCCTTACTTCTTCCTCATTTACCACTGCAAATTCTGGATTCCAACGAACGGTGGCAAGCCGAGCTATCGGTTCAGATTCTTCCCAAAGGGCGTGATCGGTGGTCGTCCCTTGAGTGGAGGGGACAAATCCCCTTCCCTGGGAGGGGTCAACGGACAGTACTGCCGAATGCACCTCTCCCTGAGCACCTTGTAATGCACCTTGAGATAAAACGATTTCTCCTCGGGACGACCCTGCTAACTCTCTCTTTGTTCCCTCCCCTGCTTGTCTATTCCCCTGTTGATATGGGTAAGTGGATGATGAAGGAATATACAGCTCCGAATAATCCTTGGAGTGAGTACCTCCCCTTGGTGTGCGATTTCCTGTATGGGGGGTTACAACTACTGCTGGAGTTCGAGGGGGAGGAGCCTGCTGCCACCTCGGCAGGGGTTGTGAGATGGTTGGGGATCTGAAGAATCCACCCATTCAAGTTGGTCGGTTTGTGGTGATAGCCGAGTCAGATGACACTTGAGTAGGCCTCAATGGAGCAAGAAGGTTCGGTTGGTCGTGACCCCAAATACTTTGGCCACGCCCTTCGCCAGTAGTCGGATAAGAAATCAAGGGTGGGCCTAGGTATTGGGCACCCGACGGGACTTGCGAAGCATTCCTAAGTTGTTGACCCAGGAATTGCCCCACCGGTCGGAAACTTGCTTGAGAGGGATCGGGGGGTGGAGGGATTGGGGGAAGTTGGTAGTAAGGGACTATGGCATGACCAGCCTCTATCTGTCTCATCCCTGGAGGACCCTGTGTCCCTGGTGGGGGGGGTTGGCTTGCGGCTGCTGGGGCTTGGTTCCCTGCCGCAGAACCCTGAACTTCCCTCTATCCACGCCCAAGGCCATTGATATTGCCCCTCTCATGCCCCTGTGGACCTCTTCCTCCCCCCCCTCTACCTCCTCCCCGACCTAATTTCCCTCCTCTGCCCCTTCCTCCTCGCCCTCTTCCCCGTCTATCCTCTGGCATAGGGTCGTTAAATTTCGGGCATAATTGAGGATCAAATTCGTCATGGAACCACCATAAGCGTTTATTGCAAAAGGGGGTATCCTGCTTGGCAAATTGGATCTCCAGGAGCCCTCCTATTGTTTTTTTAGCTGCTATCCATTTAACAAAAGATTGCCTGACTTCAGGAACACAGTCAATTCTAATGTTACCAAATCGTGGCTTTTCTGCGTTTTTCTGGTGGGTGCATCGTCAAAATTCTGCCCATGAATTTTTTAACTGCAAAGCGAAGTGAGGGAATGGCTTCCAACGACACTCTAAGGGCAATTATTCTAAATTTCCTTGCCAATTCCTCATCTTTCATCGTATCCAGTTCTTGTTTTGTCATCCATGGTTTGAAAAAGACTTTGACCGAACCTGATCTGGTCAGAATTATAGTGTCTTCTCCTTTCATGTGGGGTTTCAATTTCAGAGTTAGGGTGCCAGAGGGGGATTATGAACTCCGACATTTCAACTCTTTAAAGTTAGCGTGCAGTGATGGTAATTGTCGATGTCGAATCATTTTAAAACTTATTTTCATCAGTTGTGATGACCTCCAATTTTGTCGTTCCTTTCGTAATTAGTCTATGCTTCACCCTTGTTGTTTTCAAATACTGTTCATTTCCTTTCATATGCATGTCCATACAGTTTCACATTGGCCGAAGTGGGTTTGTGGTTGTAGGGTTCATTTTATTTGTTCGTGCTTCAATAATTATATTAATCAATCATGTGGTAAGGTATTCCAGTGGAAAAGCTTTGTGAAGCCGACAATTCGTTGTTCTCTTTTTTCTATTTCATTGTGTTGAAATTCTTGGTCACGCAACAAAACATAATGCCCAGTAGACTGTGGTAATGTTCTCATTGAATGTGAAAGGCAAATGATGTTCGTGTGTCTTCAATTTCTTTTTATTTTTTTATCTCTGCCTTCAATTTTTTTTGTTTTTTTGCTTGTCGCCACCCGCCACCGTCGTAACATCGCATAACACGGTAAGACAACCAGTCAGTGGTACGTAACAAAACGGAGTCGACACGAAATGCGCCTCGCATAGCAGACAAAAAAAACAGATTGGACACCACGGATTCTAGGAGCAGTAAACAATATTTAACATCCACAGGATTAGGGGTTGAACTTCTTAAATCACTCCGGAAATACTGCCCAACTGGCATCGTTGTCACAAATCATACAAAAGAAGATCACTTTCCTAAAATTTGACAACCACCAGCTCAAGATCTTTCACATCAAGACGATGATGGATTGACAAGCAATCCAAAACAACTCGCCAATCAACGCCGTCCTCGCGGAGCGTACAAAGCAAGATTGCACTTCCTAAATTTCAAACGCGTGGTTCACTCTCAAACATCGACATGTTGAAGGATTCGAAAGCACTCCAAAAATACTTGCGAAGTAAGATTCCTCGTAAGTGAACACATGAAACAAAATTACACTGTAAAAATTACACAAGCACTACCCAGTCCTCAACATCAACACGACAGTGAAGCGTTTCCTGATCGTGAAAACAACATGTAGACCAGTAGTCGCCAGTTTTCATAACGCAATTGTGGACTGGCAGGCGAGAACATCATTTGTTCGATGGCGAAGGCCCGTGGAAGGAGTGTCTCTCTCTCTCTCTCTCTCTCTCTCTCTCTCTCTCTCTCTCTCTCTCTCTCTCTCTCTCTCTCTTTCTCTCTCTCTCTCTCTCTCTNCTCTCTCTCTCTCTCTCTCTCTCTCTCTCTCTCTCTCTCTCTCTCTCTCTCTCTCTTTCTCTCTCTCTCTCTCTCTCTCTCTCTCTCTCTCTCCAGATAGGCAAGGTCCTTCAGTAGTGCTTCTCCATTCCTCACCACGATTGCGTTCATGCACGCACGTCTCGGTCCGCACAAGACACACACAAGAAGCAAAACCCAACTCCGCCTACAAATCAGCCGTCGTTCACTCCGTAGGTGTGATAACGCTTCTAGAAGAACTCGTCCACGATGATCCGTACTTTGTCGTGCAGATAATCGGGATTGGCGAATGATGGATCGGCGTGGACGACATACACCGTCGGGTCACGAATGCGGCCAACGTAACCCATTGCCACATTGGAGATGAGCGGATCGATGATGTCTGCCAAGACGTCCACAACTCTCACGCGTTGCCACATTGAAGATGAGCAGATCGATGATGTCTGCCAAGACCTCTCCCGAATCCATACCTGACAGTCAAATGGAGGCAAGCGTCTCCATCAGCATTGATCTCGAAATGGCGGACACCGTGTTTTGTGACAACTTTCTCGAAACCAAAGTCCCTGCCTAGTCCTTCCAGCGGCGACGGCGCATCTCGTAAAAGATTGCATACCGGCCCAACACCCACCCCCTGAAAGCGACATCGACCTCCATGCCCACCAAAATCCACTGACGGCAACGACGAACGAACTGAAAACACCAACTTCCACCCCCAAACACCCTCTCCCAATGAAGTCTTCACACCACAGATTGAAAATATGCATCGTCCGTTGATCGTTATCCACACTTCGCACAACAGACCGCCTCTAAAGTCGAACACCCGCACTGAACATGTCCGTGATGATCGCCCATGAATTGTCGGTGGTCGGTGCCGTTGGCATCTTTATAGCTCATAACCGCTGGGATTCCGATGTCCCTTGTGCTGGGCCACACCCTCACTGTCTGCGAAGCACAACAAAAAGTGAGGCGGGCCTGAAAATCCGGTGCAAACAGCATGCCACTTACGTGTGTGCCGCCATGGGGGGTGCAAATGGCAAGGAGGGGTGAGGGGGGGTGGTTTGGGGAGCGGGATGGGTTGGTGGCGCGGGAGGGGTTGTAAGGTTTTCTGTGTGGATTTGGGGGCAAGACAGAGGGTTTGGCGGCGGGCAGCGACGTGTGTGCCATGAATGCATGTCAGGTTCTCCCCTGCCCAGTGTTTGAAAATATGTATTCACGCCCGAGACAGTGCAAATGTTATTTTAAGCAGTGCATCGTACAACATGTGTTGATCGACATCGAACACCTTGCACTGTTTTTCCTGCGTTCTCGCCTCCCTCTCCATGATATCGCATTGTCGTTGCATCAAGAAAAAAAGGGGTCTTGGTGTTTTGGACCCCCTCCAACAGAACACCACGCTATTGACCAAATGGCCAATTCAGGCTAATATGACGGAATCAGGGCCAAAGTTATTGATGGAGATGGCAGAGTACATTCTAGGCGTGGAATGGGATCTCCTAGACCACAAAAGAGTATGGTTGTGTTTGCTCCTGCCCTCCTTTAGCAACCAAAGACCCAAATCTAGAATCTGGAGAAGTATTTGGGGGGCATGGAATAAGGTTAAGCCAAACAAGTGGCTTCAACCTACCACAAAGCAGGAAGTGCTCAATCAGTTGCTTTTTGGCAACCAACTAATCCTGCAACCAGATGGAACTCCATTTTCATCAGCGGACTCAGCCGATTGCTTTGGTAATTCATGGATTAAAAAATGGGTGATGCAAGTTCGAGACCTTTGAGATCAGATTTCTACCAGCTTCCTTGGCCTCTCACTACTTAGAAAGAAGTTGTTGAGATTACAGAATGTAGTCAAACATCAGGCTGATCTATTGGAGGTCGTCCCAAGAGCGTGGATTCATTTATTGCGTCTGGAGATAGACTACGTAGCAGGGACTTGGCTTCGGGATGAAGACCGTCCCTACCCCGTTCCAAGTGTGCTCGGTCCGGATCTTATTTCAAGACAGAGAGTTCAAAGATGGCGCCTCCCTGGGAATATAGAGACTTCGAGGAGCCTAAGCCTGAGATTGGAAGAAGGAGAGCAATGGGTGGACCACACCTACCTGACGGAGGAAGTCAGGGTACTTGAGAGAACAACACGCATAGGGAAAATCTCAGCTTCATTGCTTCAGAATGCAGACCAATTTAAAGTAGAGCCGCAATTATGCGGCTGGGAGCTACAAGAGTCGGGTGCCTGATCAAATTTCACCCCTCTAATACAGTACAAGCCCAAGACAAGAGTTCAATTGCAACAATGTTATTTGAAGAAGATTGTGGCCTCCCTCGCCATTAAGAGGGCCGAAACGCAACAAGTACCAGGCATCATAACACTGAGGCTTGAAACCTTCTGGAAGGCACTCTCGACCACCCCAGTCCAAAAACACGCCAGCATAATGTGGCTTCAATCCCTTTTAGTGACAGCCACGACAATGTGACTTTCATCGAAAGGTATGGAAGTTCCCATTCAATGTCCGAGAAGTAACTGCGGATGAGAGAACATGATTAATCTATCACTATACTGCCCCCTGGTGGACGAACTCCTAGTATGGTCGAATAAACATTGAAGAAACTTCACCTGTGGGGCCATGGAATGGTCCGATCAGTGGATGGTCTACGACCTCCTCCCTGCAGGACTGAATTATAAATCAAGACTGGGGTATATGGCACTCTGATGTAGAGGAGTCCTGATGGAAACTATCTGGGCGGTCCGGAACGCGAGAGTATTCCGACGAGAGGAGATATCCGTAAAACAACAACAAATTCATATTAAACGGAACATTAGAAGAATAATCCGAGTGGGTCCATATGTTAAAAGAGCAGGATGCCCTGACTGAGATGTTCTCGATCGGCCGAATGGGGAGTCTACAGGGCAGCCAGACCCCCTTCGAATGGAAGGACAAGCCCGAGCTATTCCAAGTGCGGGTCATAGGCGAAGAGGGGGAGGCCTAGGTCTTTCAATCGGACACAAATATCCAAGACCTGCCCTTAGATCCAATAGAGTGGACATGGAAGCGAGCAGGCCGCAGGCCCACTTCGTTATAGCAAATCCACCTTCATAGTTTGTCAGTTAAGACCACCTATAGACTACTTAGACCTAAGCATGCTCTGAAAGATGTGATTATGGATAGATGGGCCAAACACCTGAACGTGGACTGCAACCTCCTCACACCGATCCCATGGTTCCAAAAGCGCAAAAACAGACTGGCCAAAATCACTTTTCTTCAATGGCAAACCATGCACCGGTGCCTGCCAACACTAGACTGGCTAGTGGACCATACCAACTTCGAACAGAAAGGTTTGGCCTTGCGCTGATGCACACGATGCATGTAGGCCTATCCCCTGCAGAGATAAGTAGAGACTATTGAACATAACTTCATGCAATGCCCAACCGCCCATTTTTCTTGACGTTTGTGGGACTGAATCTGGAGAAAAATGGTGTCGGACCTACCGTGGCCCTGAACCTGGAGGGCCATCCTTATAGGTTATTGGTCGTTGTCGTACCAAATACCCTTACAAGGGTATCTAGCATGTTTTCTGCAAGTCACGCCAGTGCGCCTCACCTATTTGACGGCACGTGCGCGAGAGGAAGCTTAGGTCCTCGCTTGGTTGAGCGATGCGCGCGGGGTATCGCCGACGAGCGCAACCATGCGCGGCCTAGGGGTGCGCAGCGTCACAGGCCAGTGGGATGCAAAGCCCTTGGTTCCCTTACTTTTTTAGTGTTCCTCGTGTTTATATATATATATATATTATTATTATTATTATTTCCTACTTTATTTTTACTGTTTTGGCTCGGCGATTGGTTCTGAGGCTGGTGTCGGGACCAACTGGCTTGGCTCAGTTGCTACGTCGCCGGACACAGGGTGCTGACGAAAAGTCCTCCACCCTACCCACACTAAAATACAGATTGAAGAGCTCAACGGTCGTGGGAGCGGTGGGGTCCGTGGTCATGGCTTCCCTCGCATCCCAATTGGAGAGCGCCGATAGCCTAAAAGTGGAAGGGAATTGGAGAACATTTCGAGCGGGCCTGTGGGAGTGCAGCCCGAGGGTGGAAGGTGTTGCGGCGGGAGCACCGTCCGCCGCCCACGATATGTTGTGAGAGGTTTTGAGTGTGAGCATGGCCGCTGAGTCCCGCGAGATGGTGAACTCGCCTGCGCACAGGGGGCGTCAGGCGGAGGCCCGCAGCGGTACTAGTTGCTGTAGTCGTTCCCACAAAACCTGCCCCTACTTCGGTCCCCAAAACTCCCATTTGATTATCTGCTGATACCACTGAGATCGGCAATGGAACTCGCCCCTACTTCGGTCCTCATAACTCCCATTTGATTATATGCTGATACCACTGAGACCGGCAGAGGGACCCGCCTCACGCTACAGGCCTCGCAACTAGCCTGTGCCCTCGCACTCGTCGTGGCGTCGGAAATCACCCCGACAACCGAGCATAGGTTGTATGCCTCAGCGCTGTCCAACTTCGGGGCTGATTGATTCGGCATGTGAATTGAGACACACTCCTTAGCGGATCTCAACTTCCATTACCAACGTCCTGCTGTGATTGTGTTATCTGTATCAATCAACACCCTTTGTGGTGTCTAGGTCTGTCGCACGGATCGGCGGACGGTATTACTTCCCTCCTGAAAATCGTTGCTCCGGATTCGTGGATGCTGGATTTATCATTATCGATACTCACTTTCCGCCTTACTCGGTATTATTGCCCTTTAACGAGTTGATCGTCATTCCGTGGACGGCAGTGGAACCCCACTGGCCTCACACCCTGTGCACTGAGTGCCAGCGTTTCGAGCACTACGAATCCAAGGGCTTTCACTACCGTATACGGAATGATGACGAACATAGAGAAAGAGCCACACGACTGAGGCCCTCCACGTCGGATTCAGAACTGACCAGCGAGCGATGTCGTGACTTAATACGCAAGCGAGACACGAGAAGCGTGTCGAAGCCTTTTTGCTCTAAACGAAGGGCCGTAGCACGGTGGGAAGTACGACAATATTTTTTTGATTAAATTTGTATTCCTCTCTCCTTTCGCGCCGAATTCGCGCGCGCATTCTGCAACGCGCGAAAAGCACCCGACTCACTTCATCGGACCGTCAGGGGGGATTTCAGTTCTGTCTGTGTCCCCACACTCAATTTCCAAAAATCCTTGGCACACCCCCATCTTGCTGTTTTTCTGGGCCTCTTTTTCGCACACCTAGCACTCCGAACGGAAGACAACACTGGGCGTGAGGTTGCGCGTCACAGCACAACCACAAACAACAACGACGACGACAACAACGAGAGCGACAACAACAACAACATCAACAACAACAACAACAACAACAACAACAACGGCAGAGATGACGACAACGGCAGAGATGACGATCACGGCGGCAACAACAACAACAACATCAACAACAATGCCTACTACTACTACCTTCCCCCCACTGTGCGTGGTGTCTCTCCCTGCTGATCCGCTTATCTTCGCTGCACAACGGGTGGGAGTGGGATACACGACGACCCTCCATTGATTGGGGTTGTCCGGCCCTCAATCCTCAATCATGATGAGGTGTAGGGGTAGGTTGTTTAGGGTTTCGGGCATGGGTGTGTTTTGGCTGCTGGCGTGTTTGATGGAGATGTTTTTTTACTTAGGTTTTCGTCATTCCCTTCTCCTGGGAAGTAATCAATGCCTTTTGCTCTATGGGGGATATTCAAACTTAACGAACATTTCACATCATTGTATAAGGGACGCTGGACCCGATTTCCATCTGACACATGTTATTGTACAGGGACGCTGGACCTGATTTCTAGCAGGTGTAGCTCCCCACCAATGGCTGGAGCCTTCAACATCGGGAACCACTTAACGGGGCTCCTCTTATCACCTCGTTAAGTGGGTTTTCCCGTATATGATGTTCTGATGAAAAAATAAAAATAAAAAAAAATCAAGGTTCATGGTTAAAGGTTGTAACCTTGCTTCAGAGTTCAAACCATCGTTCTCGAGGGTCAAACAATGGTTCAAGGTTGGAGGTGCAAGCCATGGCTTCAGGGTTCAAACCCTAGTTCAAGGTTCAAACCAACGGGCAAACCATGGTTGAAGGTTCAATGTTCAGACCTGGTCCAGCGATTGGACGTTCGAACCTTAGTTCGCGGTTCAAACCAAGGGTCAAACCAGCAGTCAAACCATGGTTCGAGGTTCAGAGTCTTCAGACCAACCCAAAACCGCAAGCACATTCACAGCAAGAGGACCAAAACAGTCATAGGTACACAGATCTCAAGCAATTTCAGCTGCGGTCCACACATTGTGGGTTCTTCAGCTAGCAAGGCCAGAGGAAGCCCGTCCGGTTTCAGTCCTTCAGAGGAAGCCCGTCCCGTTTCGCAGTCCTTCAGACTGGAAGCCCGTCCGGTTTGGCAGTCCTTCAGAGGAAGCCCATCCGGTTTCGCAGCCTTCGCAGTCCTTCAGACTGGAAGCCTGTCCGGTTTCGCAGTCCCTCAGACTGGAAGCCCGTCCGGTTTCGCAGTCCTCCAGCCTGCTGCGAGTACCTTCCCTTCCCTTTTTTTTTCACAGTTTGTTTTGTTGGGTGGATGGCTCCCGTCTATTGGCGGGGAGCTTCACCTGCTCGCACAATCCTCCCTCGACATGGACTGGGTTGCGTGTAGGTACAGCATCCGGACTTCCCAGGAGATCACCCATCCCAGTGCTACTCCGGCCTGACGGCGCTCGGCTTCCGAGTTCGGATGAGATAGGCGGGCGCAGCATGGGCGTCGCTCCGCTACACTACTCCCGACATCGACCAAAGACCAAAATCATGGCGGTCTATCGACTCGCCAAATGCCAGAAAGACAAAACAATATGGCGGTGTATCTCTCCATTTTGTAGGCCCGGATTCATTACTCATTTTCCACATTTGGAGAGTAGTGGAGCGAGGCCCATCGAAGGAAAACCCGTCACACGGCTACGCCGTGAGAAAAAAGTGGGCTTGTTCACATTACTCAGGGAACCGCCAAAACGAAGCATGTATCTTCCTCAAAACTCTGAACCATACACGCTCCATCAATTTTGTCGCTCAGTGGCACAGCGAGCCTCGCGAGGGCCTCTTTCCGACTCCGATCTGGATGCGATTGCCGTCAAATGCATCCAGTTTCAGCCGTGATTGCACGAACTGATTGCCCTAAAAAGAAAAAAAACAGAGACATTCTGCACCCAGTAATTGTCGACATCCCATAACCTGTTTCACAACGATGCGATTCTGCGCTGCCAAAATAAATCACGGCGCCTCGTTGAAAAATTCGTTCTGTGGTTGTCTGTGCGACTTACCTGTGGCTTGTGCGCGCACGTTGCGGTACCTGCTGCGCCTGGCCAATTTTTGTAGGGGTCCGGCCACGGTCGGGCTCCAACAAATGAAAGCTAACAAGTATACTGGGGTTTATTACTGGGGGTTAAAATTGAGGGAAAACATAGCTGTAATAAAAGAAGTTAGAAAATAAAAGTATATTGGGGTTTATTACTGGGGTTTAAAATTGAGGCAAGAACATATCTTTATTAAGAAGAAAAAAAAAGGGAACAGAAAAAGGATAAAGAAGAAGAAAAGAAAAGTTACTGGGATTTTCATACTGGGGATTTTTTCGTCACGTGTCAAGGGTAGGGGCTCCGCTCGGCTGCGGGCTGCATGCCGAATAGACCAAACAGATAAAGAGACGGCGGCGTCAGTCACTCGGAAACAAGCTACGTGCGGGGGAGATATAACAGCCCCGGCGTCCTGTCAGTACCTTGCGGAAAATTGAATATCAGGTCCGCAAGGCACTCAATTTTCTTTTCTTTTCTTTTTTGTTTGTTCTTTTTTTTTGTTTTTTTTGAGAAGCTTTTTTTTTTTTTTTTTTTTTTTTTTTTT
>BFEA01000429.1:1292538-1303239 GCA_003427395.1 Chara braunii
AGTACTGTCGGATCAGAAGCTTGGTCATCAAAGTTTTTTTTTTTTTTTTTTTTTTTTTTTTGAGAAGCTGACAATTCTTATTACAAATGTATCGTGGTCGAGGCCGTGGACCTCACAATTCTACCCGGTGACAGAACCAGAAACCTTGCTGGAGCCTGGAAACCGGGTCCAGCTTCCCATGACCACTACCGTCTTCCCCCGAACATAACGCACCCTGAAAAGGAACGTATACAAGGTATGTTTCCGGCCAGATACAGTCAGAATGAGGGTGCGTTGTGTTCGGGGGAAGAAGGTAGGTAGCAAAGAAAGCTCGTCAAGAAAATGTCTTGAAGCTCAGAAAAAAGTGGCTCAATTTTACGCAAGGGACTGACAGGACGGCGCTAGGCGCTGTGTGCTGTTTTATGTCGGGAGGCAAATGGCCTCAGGCAGATGGCCTCCTACATGGCAAAAATCCATCCTTGAAGGGGCGGCTGCCTCTGGGCTGAAATACGTAGCCTTCACCTGCTGGGGCACTCGTATGGAAGGCATCTGGCGGGCCAGAAATGATAGAGTTTCCAAAGGAGAGCGGGAGCACAAGCAGCATATCATCAACAGAATTATCGTCTAAGTTCGAACTCAGCGTCACGATCCTCTCAGATTGGCACTCAAAAGTATCAATGTGGTTCTGGAAGACCTGGGCCGGCCTTATCAAACACAGCTTAGGTTAAGTTTCCACAGAGCGCAACTTGGTGATGGCTAACTCGCTGAAGCAGCAGCCCAAGGACCCCCTCCGTAGTGCCTCCACGGAGAACAGATACCGGGAACCAGCACGTGCTGGGAACCGGGGCCAGCGTCCCATTCAAGATCATATTGAGAAATTCAGAAATTTATGGAAATATCTTTGAGATAGCGGAGCCATTACCCGGCTTCGGCTAAGAAAGACAACTGTGTACAAAAGCTTGGATCAAAGGAGCATTCAGAAAGAAAGAACCACCTGCTGAAGGGTTTTTCAGCAGCCCAACCTTACCTAGCTCACCCCTATATCCCGATGCCCAATCTCTACCAGGCGTCGTGCCCCCAACTACTAGGTTAGAGAGTGGCACGACCCACCCCAGAAACCCCCCCACCTGCTAGGCCACAGGGCAAAGCGACCTGCCCCGGCTCCGGCCAGCATCGACTAGGCACCAGCTCACCAAAAGACACTAGAGTGCTTACCACCCTAGACAACTCCCCATCTCTCTCTATCAGGTCTCATGCCCGGATAAAGCTCGAGTTACAGGGCAGCGCAACCAACCCCCAGCACCGACCAGCATCGTTCTGGCCTCGTCTATTCCCCTTGAACCTCCAAATAACCTTCTAGCTCCCCTAACCGCCAAAAATATCCGTAATCCTACAAACAATACTGAACTCCTAAGAACTCCCCGAATTTTCTGAATTTTGCTTAATCATGAAGTTGTCATAGACCAAAAAAAAAAAAAAAAAAAAAAAAAAAGAATAGCCGAACAAGGTTGCCTCTCTGTGTCAAGTAGTAACTTGCCCTTTCCGTCAAAGAGAGAACTTGAACCCACCAGCCATAATTTTGGCAAAAATTCCTAAACCCAAAAATAACCCAGAACCCACCACCCACCCACCAGCCAAAATTTTCCCCAGAGTTCCTAAAGCCAAAAATAGCCCGACCTAAACTCAACTAAACAACACAAGCACAGCAGAGTCGGACGGACCACAAGCCAGGCCCCAGAAAAAAAAGTAAAACAATCAGTCACTGAAGAAAAAATGCTTATTAAGAACATATTGGAAAAAAACTTTTGTGTACTATTTTGTTTCATTGTAGTGGTTTGACTAACCAACAATGGCGGCGATTGAACAATCTTTTATATGTCACTCATGGTCAAACTTTGTTTCAACCGAGTGCTTTCTCTTCGACCCTTCATGATAGCGCAGGACCTACCTATATTTTGTACATGACTGACCCTTGCGAGCCTCCAGGCACAAAGTGCAGCAATTTGGACATCTCCACCAAATTGTTGGACACGAAGTGGTGGCCAAAACTGCCTCAAAAAGTTACTTTCACTTTAAGAAAAGTGCATATATCCAAAACATGGTTGTGACTCATTCCCTTTGAGGAAAGTTCAAGAAACCTTGGGTTCGAAGTCTTTTGATGTATTTAGCCGTATCTGCAAAGACAATCAAATTCTGATGCGCGCCGCTTTCGCCCCTTCGTGGGATTCAGACACGACCTTTGTAAGTGCGTCTTACAAATCCATACTTCTTAAGTTTTTCCACATGCTCCTTCATAGGGGCTCGGCGGAGAATGAGTCTCGGGTGTATCCCTCTTCGGTATACTTTTCCGTGTGCTTCCCGCCTAACCCAAGAGACTTGATTTTGTGCCTTTCATTGAACGGCATGAATTTGGGTACTTAGGAAGTTAGGAGAGATATCCCATTATCACTTTTTGTGCTTCGCACCTGCTGATTAAGCTGCAGTTTTAAATTCCTTCAAATGAAACTTACTGCCAATAGTCCCCACACTTTCAACTGGTGATACCACGACTACGTTCTTCCCCCGAATACAACGTACGGTCATTATAGGGAATGTATATAGACTGAAAGATAGCCCAAATACAGCTATAATGACCGAATGTTGTATTCGGGGGAAGAAGGTCGTCACGACAAGTTGACGCCAGCCAAGGCCCACTCTCTTGCCCTATAGGGAGCCAACCTTCACTGCAAGCCTCACTTGGCTTTCACTCACGATGAACATATATATGAATAGTTGCGCACACTCTTTCCACGTAGAGAACGCGCTCACCATTCAACGAAACAATTCAAGATTCAACAGTGTGAAGAACAAGATGAACGTATGGATCGCCAGCTTGAAAGTGGCGGAAAAAGGGGATATGCAAGGCACCATAGATCACAGACGAGCCCAACAAGGGAACCAAAGCGAACCCGAAACAGGAACAATCCCTTCTGCAAATGGAACAGATTTCATTTTTTTCCCCTTTTTTTCCCTTTTCATTTTCTTGAGCTGTCTTCTCCTCATTGGGGAACAGTTATGTATACATTTTTGTCTCACCTCAAAGGCTGGGGCAAAGGGGCAAACATGCCGTTACTTCCCTCTGTTGGAGGGAGGTAACCTACTAACCTCCCTTCACCGAAAAGAGAACTGCCATTTCGTCAAAATGGACATCTTTTATTTTTTGAACAAAATTGAAACCGAGTTTTTTGGCCGAAAACTCGTCAAATTTGTTGTTCCTGAGGGGAACAACAAATTTGACGAGTTTTCGGCCAAAAAACTCGGTTTCAATTTTGTTCAAAAAATAAAAGATGTCCATTTTGACGAAATGGTCGTAAGAGGTGGAAAGCTATGCTTGCAGGGGTCCCGTGTATAGCCTTACGAGTAGTGTTAGGTAGTGAAAGGGAAAACCAGATGTTCCGTGACATGGCAGAAACTTTAAGCCAGTTTCAACAGAAATTCTGAGAATACCTAGACACAACTAAACAGCAAAAACACGGTAAACCACAAGCCAGACCAACGAAAAAAAGTCAAAGAGACCCCAGAAAGAATCCGAACACTCAGACGAGAAGAGAAACCCACACCATTTTCACAAGTTCCTAGCTAGTAACAACCACAATAACTCATAATATGCAAGAAGCAAATCCAACCGCAAAAAAAAAAAGAAGCAAAGCACATTATCTCGCCCCTCACGGAAGTATCAACAAAAATCACTAGCCTATTACTACTATATAAGAGCAACAAACGACCGACAATCTCTCCCCAGCAAACTCTCTACACACCTCTTTCTTTTTTTTTTTCCATCAATGAACAGCCCGGGTTGATGTTAGGGGTGCTGATAAGAGCAGGCACCACTAGCATTCCCGGGGAGGCTCCATCTATTGGTGGGGAACAACACCTTCTGGAAAACGGGTCCAGCATCCCGTAACATTATAGTTGTCTGTTTGTACAGGTTCGTGGCTGAATGACTGAATCGAGAGTAAACTGCAGGTCCCAAACCTTCTTTTTTTTTTTTTTTTTTTTTTTTTTTTTTTCCCGCATGGTTGAGGACAGTGAAGCCTCTTCAGTCCTTGATGGACCCCACTAGAACTCAATGACATCCGAAAAACAAGCTTCCCTGCCCGACAAAAAAACAGAGTGTGGATTTGCTGATCACAMCCCCTCTCTGCCAAACCACTGTAGTTCGACCAGAGCAAGATGCGAAGGAGGCGAAGGGTCTGCAAAACATGTTGGAGATCTAAGAGAAGATCCTGGCTGCAGCACGAACCAGTCCCTGAAGCTGAGATGGAAGTTCCTCCTGAGAGGCTCCTCCGTCCCTTCTCCACTCCACATTACCCAGTCCCTCCCCTTGAGTTCCCCCGAGCCAGTTCAGGATAAATTTTTGAACTATTTTTTGTATATCATTTTTCGGATGTAGAGTGATCAATTTGGATTTACTTTTCTCCCATTGTGCTATGATCATGTTTTCAGTCTGTGTTACGATCCTGGCAATTTCGAAGTATACATTCATCTGAAAGTACAATGCCATCCAGTTGCAAAACGAAATGAATGAACTTGAGAGGAGAGAGAGGGAACGAAGAAGAAGAAGAAGTAAGCAAGAAGAAGAAGATGATGTACTCCAGCATAGACCAATGGCAAGGCTCTTCTTCTTCGCCCACCAATCTCTTCCTCCTTATCTCCTCCCCTCTTATTCAAACAAGAAATAACAATAATAATGTTGAATGACTGAACCAGAATCAATGTCCGAATCCCACTTCTACTGCAGGCACAACATGAGGTCCACCATAGCCATGGCCACCCTTCCTCTTCCTCTACATACAGGCCGAGGCTATGGTGGGCTACTACGGCTTCAGCCTCCTGTCCAAAGGACAACCCAAAGCAGCTATGTCGCTGCCCCACTTCAAGGTCATCACCATGCAGCTATGCCGCTRCCCACTCAGCCACCATGCCTGACTCTGTCCCGAGCTTCCTTGATGCGGCACTACCCCCACTGGGGCCTTCCTGATGCAGCGCCTAGCAATGTGATGAAGATGGTGTCTACCATAGCCAGGTAAGTGCCTCGCCACTCTCCTCCTTGGTCCCCTTCTCCCTCCTCCTCCTACCGGTAGAGCTCCACGAGCTCCACCATAGCCAAGGTGGAGGCTCCCGGCTTCTTCCTCCCAGCAGCGCTGTAGTACCCAGCGCTACTCCAGCCAGCGCTCCAGCAGCGTGCCGCCAAACTTGCACACTGAAGAATGAGGCTGAGCTCTTGCCTCGGCCTCTTGATATAGCGGCCTGCTTGCCTCCTGGGCGGTGACTTCCAGGCCGCTCGGCCTCCCAACCAACCGGTACCTCCTCCTTTTCGGAGGGAAATATCATTGCAGACTCTGATATTGCCCGCACAGGCTCTAGACTCAGAGTGGATGGACTGGTACCGGCCTAGACCTAGCCTACCGCTACTGGGCCTCTTAAAATGCCAACTTTGTCTTCTTCTGCTCGGCCTCGAGTACCCGGCACATCTACTGCTACTGGGTGCGGTACCGGCCTACCTGCTACTTGAGTGTTTTTCCGCTGCTCCAGGTGCCGCGGGCCCCTGCCTCCGCTACTTGAGTGTTTTTCCCTGCTGTAACCCTCAATGCCACGGCCACAGGTAAGTACCGGCCCTACGGGCCTGCCAAACAAGCAAGTACCCTTGCAGGTCACACACACACTCATACCGACAAGCACTCAGACAGGCACGCAGGTCACAAGCACGCACACACAGACAGACTTAGAAAACACAGCAGAATGCGGGAATCTCAGCAAGGCATCCATTCCATCGGCAGAACTTCAGAAATCAGCAGTGTTCTCAGTATGTGTTTTGACGGGTCATTACACTCTGTCACTGACTAAATTGTACAATTAATCCTGAGATTTCCCCCTCTTCCAAACCACATCCTCTCTTTCTAGAACACAGCGTGTGTGCCAAAGCGACCATGTCACTGCCTTCCGACCAATAGAAAACAGATTCCATTGAAATTCAGAAGGCTGGAAGTATATAGGTTCCCAGTAACCTAACAAGATAGAACGCCGGCCCCCGACCATTCTATTCCAGTCAGATTCCTCCGAGTGCAATCCAACCGTCTCCATAGTAGGACTGCCCCAGGGCACTGCAGGCAAATGTGTTCAATAGTTTCACAAAGTTCTTTTACTAGGGAAAGCCTTTTGACAAGACTTGCACCATGGAAAGGTTATTAAACCTTTTTGTTCCAGAGTTGAATGATCAATTAGCCAGTCATTTGTCAGCAGACACCTATGAATAATCTGCGATTGGAGGGAGACAAATTTGGTTGGTCTCTGTTTTAAGCCACAAGTACTTGGCCCATATGTTGGCCGCGGGGCGTTGTCGTTAACGCCCCGCAGGTTCCGAAGGCTCGGGGTACCAGACCTGAAAGGCTGACGCCGCCAGCCAAAACAAATCTTTTTTTGTTTCGCTGGCGGGTCGGCGCGAAACAGCGCACAGGGCATATTCAGGCTCGGCATCGATAGATGAAGTGCTGGTGGTTTAAGCTATTGAAGAACTTGATATTTTTGAAAGTATTCATATCAATATTCAATTGCCTGAACCACCTTTCCTACACAATCGCAATGACATCTACCCTTGGTCTAAGTTGACAGCATGCTGCCTTGATCGATAGATAGTGTAGAGTTCTTAATTTTCCTTTCTTGCTGGTCCTCCAACTGCATTGCTCCGGATCCAGGGGAAGTTATGGGATAGGACAATGGGGATGGTAAGCTTTCCAGAGTTTTTTTGTTTTTTGTTTTTTAAGGCTAATTCTTTAAGCCCAACCAAGTCAATTTGCAAGGAAGATGAGCATTAGCGAACTTCAGCAATCAAACAGCATCATACATATGAGCCCAGATAGTCTTGACCTCGAACCACAGCAGACTGGCATCACGAGATACACCAAATAAGAACACACCAAGAGTTCAAAATTGACAATGCTGAAGTAGTCCCATCATCATCAACTACGAACCAGAGTTGATATCCTATTGGCGCTCGGCGCCCAGACTACAGGTGGCAGATCCTATCTAACCTATACTACGAAGCAGAATGATGACATCAACAGCGTTCCCGAAGTACGAGCATATGGCGACCAAATGTCGCACGCTTCAGCACCAGGTATGTCYCTCGTAACACTCACAACCCCGATCCACACCGCACAGATGCCRCTAGCACCCCAAGGACCACCCTGCGCTTCACCTAGCATACAGCAGCGCAGCTTGGCTATGGCTGCGTGCTCCCTCCTACTCGCCCGTGAGAGCGTAAGTGCCAGCCAGCCAGCGGATTGCGCAGCAGCGCTCACGCAGCATGCAGCCAGCACCCGAATGCCGAATGAGGAGGCAGGCCCTTCCCTATATCGAAGTGGCCTGCCTGCGTCCAGTCCAGGAAGCTTCCGGTAGGCCCCGGTAGGCACAGGCCCAGTCACGAAGAGAGCAGGCCTTGGGCCTGAAGTGGTTGCATGCGCCCAACTGCTTTCGGCCTGTGTTTGGCCCAGTACCCGTATCCAGCCCAGGGCCTGCTTCACATTCATTTACGCAGGCAGCCCAGGGCCTGGATTCATTCAACCAACTGGCGCAACGCAACTGTCTGAATTTCCCCGTTGCGGGGTACCCTGAAGAATGAGGCCCGAAGGGCCTGTCGTGCCTGCCTTCACTTAGGGCGGCCGACCTTGTTGCAGATAGGGCCCCGTAGGGGCTAAGCGGGCGTAGCCTCGCAAATTACCTGTCAAATCTGGACAGGACGGCCTTTCAGGCCTTTTTTATTGTCATTATAGTATTACGAGGAACCCCGTAGCAGCCACATCTTTCCAGACTTTGGTTGATGCTGCATATAACACCCGGATCCTGTAAATATCCAAAAAAGAAAAAAAAAACTTTACCTGATCATTGGGGGAAGGGAGTAACAAAAACTCTTTAGTCATCCTACAAAGGTTCACTATTGCAAAAAAAAAAAGGGTTCACTATTGCCACCTCTGAATGAATGTGAACAATTTGACCCACCTCCCATTGTTCCGGAGATTGACGCGCACAGCAAAGACTCTCTGAGCCTCCTCGCAAAGATACCGTGGACACGACTCCAAACAAACATTCCAGCCCAAAAAGCTGGTGCCCACCCACAGACATACCTTCATCAAGAGACAGCCGATGCTCTATAGCAGGGCAAAGAATTAGGCCCTGCATGAATAAACAACAACCAACAAATCATCCACCCCAAAGAAGAATAGCTCGCTATTGAGTCACTAGTATGAGCCCGATCCTAGCTGCTCAAATCTGCCAGGATAGAGAGCTAGCAAGACCGGGAGGGGTGTGTGTGTGTGTGTGGACACGGCAACCCCACCTAAGTAGGGAACGAAACCTCGCCTCATACGCTGACTGTTTACTTGGCACAAACGTATTTGGGCTGCGAAGCAAAGAGAAAACCTGCAGCACAAAAATAGAAAGTGGGGAAAAGATTAAAAAAAAGAGAGCTCCAAGCATTTAGCAATTGCTTCAAAAGTAGGGGAGGCATAGTTAGGAATGGAGATGGAGAGGGGAGAGATGAGAATAGAGGAGGGAGGAGGGAGGGGGAGCAAGGATAGCATTGGCTATCTTTATCCTGGCCGACTCAGCCTAGGAACGGGGGTGCACGCCCTGAAGCGCTTCTCGCCGTGCAGCACCCATGATGGCTCATCAGAGGGTCTGCCTCTGACTCCCAGTTGGAAGAAGGTGGGAAGGATGTGATAAGGAGGTGGGAGGGAGAGCAATGCAGCAGCAGCCATAGATACCGGGCATGAGGGGATGGTGCAGTCCATACCTGATTGCGAAGAGTCTGAGATGACGAGGCCTTCTCGACAGTAGCCATCGGTACTGGGTGGTCTTACTATGCCACGGGATGCTGGTACTCAGTCCTCGTGGCGTTGCTGCTACCACTGACCCACCAGTAGGAGCTGTCGGAGCGTTGGTGAGTGCTGCGTTCCCTGCTGTTTTGCCGAGCACCTCGCGCTGCAGGAGCAGAGCTCGTGGCTGGGTGACCACGGTGCAGTAGGAGTGGAGAGGTAGGAGGATGACAGCGGCGCACAGGCCAGGCCGAGCAGCTGGAGCATGAGGGAGATAGAGAAGGAGAGTGGAGTCTAGGAGTATCCAAGACAGTGTATGTTGCTGTCGAACTCGAGCCGAGTGGCGAGTTCCATCAGGAGTGAGGAGTAAATATGGGAGAGGATGGAGGGGGGTTGGGGGCTTGAGCCAGTTGGCGACCATGACGGGGAGGGAAGCAGTACAGGTAGTGTGCGGGACAAGCTGGGAGTGGAGGGTGTAAGAGAAGAGGGGTAGGATATTCGCAGGATGGGGGGTGGGTGAAAGCAGTAGCAGGTGCTGCAATGCAGGGAGTAGTGGCTGCTATGGTAGTTGATATTGATGTGGGTAGGGCGGTATGTTTTAGGTAGGTGGGATGGCGGGGGCGGGGAGGGGGGGGGGGTTGTTTTTGGTATCAGGGAGTTTGAAGCAGGAGGGGAGGAAACGACAACTACGAGTTTTCAATGTTTGTTGCTTTGGGCAGAAAGATGCAGAGGCAGCACGGTTCTTTGTTTCTTGGGACGGGTGGTAGTCCGGGCCTCAGCAAGTCATGGCAAGGGCAGCAATTGTCCGCAGGTGTGGGGGGGTATGTCTGAGTATGGTGGTGCGTGCATGTAGCGTGTCTGGTAGCGCGCGGGTATTTTGGCTGCTGTTTCAACGATGGCACTCGCTTCCAAGGTTGCTAGTGTGGTGCATGTCTCCGCTTTGGCCTTTGCGTTGGTCGAGGTGTCCTTTCGTGCCAGTGGGCTATGCTGATGGGAAACACTTTTCAAAAAGGTAAGGCGGGTTGACGGAGGCTTGAGTCCAGGCTGATTTGGTATTGTACCGGTTCCCAGCCGTGTCTTGAAAAGTGTTTTGTTTTGCCTGGTTGGCGACTGAGTAGGGTTGTGGGTTCCCATAACTTTTCTGTAGGTGAATGCATTGCTTTCATAAGTCTTAGCACTTTCTCCATTCTCTGGGATGGTCATATTTTTGTATGCATTGGCAGATTTATAGGTAGGGGGTATGAAGTTGGGGGATAGCAAAGGGATTCAAAATGTATGTTGTTGTTGATTTTGGGGTTTAGTTGTGATTTGTAACTTTCCGGTGCATCTGTGGCTTGTGCGCTTAGTTACAGATGGTATGTCTCTGCTCATTGGGTTTTTGGGTGGCGGCCAAGTACTGAGAGGCAACCCATAACCATTGGTGGGTGGTTGGTATTTTAAGCATATGTGGGTAGTAGTGGCCCGGAAGTGCGTCGGCAGGTTTGAGGACGGGCGAGGTCCATGACACATTGCTACATTGATGTTTAGCTGAGTGTTTCAGACTATGCCAGGTCAGGATGGGGTTGGTCAGTCGAAGGTAACTGAAACTGTTTTTTATACAAGTTTACTAATTTAAGTGGATATAACTGGCAAACCTTTGTTGGAGGTAGTGAGAGTATGCGGGTGGTTGGTGGTGTAGTCAGTGTATGCTATGTTTTAACTTTTAAGTACTTCTGTTTGCATCCGTGCCTGGTTGGAGAGGTAGGGAGCCGCAGGGTAGGTGCAGGAGGTTGACGTAGTGAGGGGGTCTATGTACATATGTGTGCGGGTTAGAGAGAGAGAGAGAGAGAGAGAGAGAGAGAGAGAGAGAGAGAGAGAGAGAGAGAGAGAG
>BFEA01000429.1:1339924-1347424 GCA_003427395.1 Chara braunii
TTTTTTATCTTTTATAATTCAAAAAAATTATTTGTTTCAAAAAAAAAAAAAAAAGGGTTGTAGGGAATAAAATTTCCTACAACCCCCTTTTTTTTTCCTATTAATATTTAATTCAGGAAAAATCTCGCAAAATCGGGTCCGCGGCGCGGACGCGGCCACATATGCGGCCGCCATCCGAGATCGGGCCCGCGGAAGCGTCCGCGGGAGTTTCATAACTTCTATGGAGGTTCTTCTGACCCTTATTTGGACCAGTGCGAAGAAAGGTGCATTCAGTTATCCTTTTGATGTGTGTCTGGCTAATTTTCCCTTCATGTTGATGATAAATCCGTACCATTTTTGTTGAGCAAAGGCCAAGAGTTGTTTTTTCAACTTTTGTAACTCTGTGGGTGCCGTGTGGTGGTGTTGGTGTGGTGCAATGTTATTTTCTTGTTCAAGATTCCGGATTTTCTCCTGAATATCAATTTCCTATGCGTATTTTTCTTTCGCTCGTATTTTCGAAAATTCGTTGCATTTCCTGGTCGTAAAGGTTATCCCATTGTTAAACCACTCAATCTGTGAATCATATCGGTCGCGTGTGGATTGCTTGTAGTCCCAAACATCTCCGAGGAAGTTGCGAAATTGTGTCAACTTTTGGAGAGATGTGTTGGGCTTGTGAAACCCAGGTTTCTTATCCGGCTTCTTGCGGAATCTGAACAGTGTTGCACACATCTTGTGGTCTACCCCTGACCATGGGCTCTGTGGGAAGATCGTTGCTGCCTGCAGCGCTCTGTCCAAATCTTTCTGCACTAGGATGAGGTCTATTCTGGATCTGGATGTCCCACTGTTGCGTATGCAGGTGAAAAACTTTCGTTGTTGCGTATGCAGGCGAAGAGCTTCCATTGTGGAGACAGACGTGTAAAGGAATCATATAGGTGCTTCTCATTACAGAGCTTACGGATGATGTCTTCGTCTTCCTCAATATAGGTGGGACACGGGGAGGGAATTCTCCATCTGTCCATGTTGCGATCAGGAGCTGCATAAAAGTTTCTTGCAATAATCGTCGGGATGCCTTGCGGTAGTTGAACCCGTATGTGCTCAAAGAACATCTTACGTTGTTTTATGTCATTGGGGCTATATACACATACTACACAAATTACTTATACCTCCAGCATGAGGAGGATTGCAGCCCATCTCCCCTCTTTCGCGTCTGCTGCTGAGTGGATGACATCTTCTCGGGAGTCGGGGGGGATCCATATCGCCACCCCTACCGACCCTAGCCTTGGTGCGTGGGACACTGTTTTTTGATGGGGCCAGACTAGGTTATGAGCTTTGGTGTGTTCTGGAGAGTTTGTGATGTGGGTTTCTTGGAGGAAGATCAGATGTGGCGAGTGCCTCCCACCTACCCCCCTAATTTGTTCTAACATGGCCTTCCGTTTTTGCGGATTTGCTGAGGCCAACCCATTAACATTGAGTGTGAGCAGGTCCAAATCTGCCACTTGTGCTGCCCTGCTCCAGGTCTTATCTTCACCGTAAAAGACCCGCAGTTCGTCCTTATCTAGGCTAGGCTGCCAGTCTCTTGACTACTGCTGCTGATTCTTGGGCTCAGGTCTGTCCATGACTCTTCAGTCTCACCTAGTCTACCTTGTCCAGGATTGAGGGAACTTGAAGGATGCTGTGTCGGAGAAGCGAGCATGAGCAGTGCTCGGCATCCTCGGCACTCCAGAGGGCGCTCTTCCTGATTTGTGTTGCCACAAATCGATCAAAATCCATCCGAAATATCTTTTCCCCCTCACTACCATAGTCCTGAAAGGACGACCACCCTTTCAAAGTTTCCCCTTTTTGTTGCCCCTTTTCTGACGGTGAGAGGCCCACTTCCAGGTGCCTTTATTTTTCCTTACTGGTATAAGAGGGATTCCTTTCGAAGACACTCTCCCGCCCCCCCAGCCCTGTTCCAAACATTGTCTCAGTCGACGCCTCTTGTTTGGCTGGTTCTCTTGCAATGGCCCCGTTTCTGGTTCGAGATTTTCAAGGGGGGGGGCTTCCTCGAGGTTGCGTTTGTCTGTGTTCTTTGTTCATTGTATTGTCTGTGTCTATCTGCTTTGGAACCTCCGTTGATGTTCCTTGTTCCGAGCAATGAAGGACTGACTCTTTTTGCTTTTGGCTATCAACCCCTGCAGTTTCTTCTTTGTTCTCCTTCCCGCTGTTCTCCTTCCTTCTTGTTTGGGAATCACTATTTTCTTGTGTGACGAACCCTTCATTTGAGGGTGGGGGCGGRAGCAGCTCTGCCACTGTGTGCAAAACCCGAGAGCCGATTTCAGGCCATAGCATTCCGAGGGACAAACCCTCCATTAGAGCTCTCTTGAGGCTGGGGCTGCCATCAAGGATAAGGAGGATGCTCAAGTAAGTGGCGTCCCAGAACTTCAAGTAGTCCGTCAACTGGCCGTATCTGTCTTTCAAGCTGCTGAGAAGCCAGTCAGCTAACTGAATCAGTGTCTGTTCCACCAGATCATCTTTGATCTCCACAGCTTGCCATTGATCGTTATCTATGGTCCTCCTTATTCAGCTGAAATTTTGGTGAGGGGGGCTAGTTATTATGGCCGTTACCCGGGGGGCACCAGGATTAGGTCATAGTTCTTATGTCAACATTTTCATTAGGGAGAGGGCGAAAAATCACGGAGTAATCTAAGATACTGCGGCCATTATCCGACAACGGCTGAGAATTACAACAACATTTGTAAAGAAATGTGAAAATGTTAAAATGTTGAAGAGCTCCTAAAAAGAAATTTCAAATTTTTGCTAATCGAGGTCACCACCCTAGATGAAACCACCCTGAAGAAATTCGACTGCTGGCGCTTGGATATTTTTTTTAAAGGGGAAACTACGAGGGAGTCACGAAAACCAGTTATAATTGCAGTATGGGCCAAGATACAGTTTGCAATTGCAGTTCAGATAATTTATACAACCCAACTTTCTGACCAGGTAGGGTGTCCGAACTGCAATTGCGAACTGTATATTGGCCCATACTGCAATTATAACTCCTTTTTGTGACTCCCACGCAGTTACCCCTATTTTTATGTGTCTTGTGTAATGCATTTTCCAATATTTTCTGTTTAAAATAATACCTTTGTTTTTTCCATCGAAAAATGAAAACCTCATTATTATTCTTTAAAAAAGCACTATTCTGACATCGAGCCTGTGATCTCGATGTTCAAGGTTGTTCCTGTACTGTAGGTAGCCGAAGCAGTACACGCAAGTGAGCAAGTATCCACCTTTGTACGAATGAGAGGTTGAGAGGTATTTCACTTGGAGAGGGTGGGACATAAGGGAAGGGGGATCTTCGGCTCTGCGGGGGCATACTCTAGGGGGTATTATATGCTGTTGAGGGAGCAGGAGTGATTTAGGGGGTTGTTCTAAACTGGGGCTGGGAGGTAAACGGGCACCTATCAGTGGTGGCAGTGAAAAGGCAGGAGGTCGTTTTTTGGAAGGAAGGGGTAAGACGCTCGGTTTCTTGTGAGTCTTTTACATCCAGCAGAGACGTGAATAGGCGCAGGATTTTCCATGGGAGAGAAGTAGTTCCCTCCCGTCCTCTCTTCTTGTGAGAATATTGGTGCTGATTGCTTTATATGGCTACGATTCCTGCGTGTTATCTAAGTCTCCTAATTTTTTTTATTTATGAAGTTCCAACTGGAAAAACCTTCATAATTTTGGTGCTGGTTGCAGTGAACTGTGTTTGCTGTGATGGTTAAAGATAATGCGCTCTGCGGCAATAGGGCGAAAATAGGGTACAACAGCGGTGTAAATGATGACTCTACCGTCGTAAGTCTTGTCGGAGTAAGGTTGAGAATGATTTTTTGTTGGATGACTGCAGCCAGTGCTTGAAAGAGTGGATGATCGGAACTACAGCTATGGTGACGATCGGTGGTTTGTCTGGTATCTGCTGATGTCCTTGGTCCCTGTGGTTTGCAAATGGATGAGATGAGAACCCAGCGGTTATCGGGTGGCTGAAAATTCAGGAATGAAAATTCTGAAGTGAGAGTTTTGGGCAATCTGAAAATCATGAATAGTCCTGAAGTAGTAAAAGGTCCGAAGACCCTGAAAAACACCTATTTAGACAGGCTGCATCCTGAAGTGGTGAAAGGTGTCCTGAAGTGGTCAAGTGAGAGTTTTGGCCAGTCTAAAAATCCTGAATAGTTCTGAAGTGGTGAAAGGTCTGAAGACCATGAAAACCATCTTTCACCACTTAAGGATGCAGCCTGCCTAAGCAGGTGGTTTTCAGGGTCTTCGAAACTTTCACCACTTCAGGACCATTCAGGATTTTCAGACCTAAATGGTCCTGAAGTAGTGAAAGGTCCGAAGACCCTGAAAACCACCTGTTTAGGTAGGCTGCATCCTGAAGTAGTGAAGGGTGTCTTGAGGTGGTGATGAAAAATGCGGCTGTTGTTAACCTTCTCTCGGTGAGAACGACGCTGGTCGGTGCTGGGGCTTGGTCGTGCAGCCCTGTAACTCGAGCGGTACGAGGGCATGAGACCTGGTGTGGAGATTTGGGGAGTTGCCGAGGGTGGAAGGCACTCTAGTGTCTATTGGTGAGCTAGTACGTAGTAGACGTTGGTCGGAGCCTGGGCGGGTTGCTTTGCCCTGTAACCTAGCAGGTGGGGGGGTTTTGGGGTGGGTCGTGCCACTCTGTAACCTAGCAGTTGGGGGTGGGAGGCCTGTTAGAGACTAGGTATCGAAGTATAAGGGAGAGGCGGATAGGATTGAGCTGCTGACAAGCGCTAAGGCAAGTGATTTTCTTTCTAAATATTCTCATGACCATCCTTAATCATCCTTAGAGAACCTAACTTTTTATGTAGCTTGCATAATTATCATTTTTTCAGCCGAAGCCGCATAATGGGTCCGGTATCTCAAAGTATTCTGCGTAATTTTTCTCAAATTGTTTCTCGCATGGGACGTTGGGCCCGGTTCCCAACAAGTGTTGCTCCCCACGAATAGATTGGAGCATGTCCTATTTTGAAAAAAAAAAAAAAAAAAAAAAGTAACCTCATCCATGACCACGTTCTTTCTAACTTCTCATCTACAACAGTTCACATGCAGTAGGCGAAGACAAGGTCGTGCGGTTGTGGAAACATGAACATCTTTCCCATTTTCGAAGGAGGCATTTGTGTTCCACTGTGAATGCGTATTACACGGAAAGTTTTGTTGTAGAGGCGGACGACCTCCTCGTACGAGCATTTCTCATTCGCAAGGGCCTCACCACACCATTGTCAAAACGAAAAAAGAAAGAATGCATCTACCCCAGAAAGTGGTAAGATGCATCCGTTGCTATTCATAGTAACAAATGCATCTTGCCACGCTCTGTGTGAAGATGCACTTAAACTTTTTTCATTTCGACAGTGGTGTGGCGAGGCCCTAAGTTTCAAAAGGTGTTGTCCTCTGTGAGGGGAGTATTTTTCCTCACTATCTTCGCCTCTCAGCTACGCAATGTTGGATGACTAAACAACATCGAAGGGCGCCACTCTATTATGTGGCTTGGATAACGTCGTGGGCGTAATTTTGTTCATAAGGGGGGGGTCTTGGAAGCCAGTTCGGGGGGTTGCGAGGGCTCCATTGGGGGGCAGTTAGGGCGGTGTGTTCGGATCTGCAGGGCAAGCCCAGACAGGTGTTCGTTGCCCCAACGATGGGCAGGTTGCGGAGGAGGCATGAGCAACTGGCTTTGGCAATCATGGCCGTCGCAGGTAGGATTGTCAAGTATGCTTTCGATGTCCTTGACCTCATTTAGGGGATCCTAACATCGAGTCCCTGCATCATGCTCCCATCAGCCAACTGTGACTCGGAGGTCATCCAGGGCAATGGCCATTATGACGATGTCAGTTGTAGTAGCTGGAGTCTACTGTGGCTATGACCCACCATTGCTGACATTACTAATCTTATTGCTCGATCTCCACCGAGGTGGTGGGTGATGTGGCGAAATGGACAACCGCCAGTGCCTCAAGTGTGACACCGTGGGACACTTGATAGCTTGATGCTCACTTACTCGTAACCCAAAAGTGAGCGGCCAGTAGGATAAGGATCTGCTCCTACAAAGTCGAAGGGATAGACGAAGACAAAGGTAAGGCGCTTATAACCCCTTATACCATTTCGACTCTGAAGGCCGAGGATGACTCTTCTTCGGCCCATCGTCTAGAGCACCCTGACACTGTTCTTTGTTCTATCTCACTGGACGATTCCCTTCACAAACTTGACATGAACTGATAGCACTTTAGAGTTTGTGGGCTAAGAAAGCTAAGTCTAAGGGTGAGTTGATGATCGCCGATGCTGAGATTCCGCGCACGCGAGTAGGTGCCTTGTTAAAGAGAGGATCGACGTGGTTTTATATCTCAGAAAAAATAATTCGTAAGTTACATTTGGGAACGAAGGTAAAGGATTTACCTAGACCTATCACGTCTATAATGACTAACAAGAGCACGATCACTGTCTCTCAATATGTCGATCGTGTCAAGTGTTATTTCAGGACTAAGGAAGGGAAAAACACTATGCATGAAGTATCCTTTCTAATGGAGAAAAACTTACCCTTCGACATTATTCTGGCAATGGATTGGCATGCAGAAGCTTACCCAGAGGTCAAGTTCAAGGATAAAATTGTCAAACTTAAGGACGAGAAGTCCGAACTTCGAGCAATTAAGTTATATCATAGGTATGACTTAACTCTACTCTGTATTTCTGGTGTATGAATTACCCAGCTTTTCGATCAATGGTAGTAAAGAAGAAGTTAGATCAGGAGGTAATGATGGTGCTTGTCAAGCAAGTAGGTGAGTGTTCCTCATCCTACCTATCTTCTATTGAAAAACTTATTGATGAGTTCAAGGACTTGCAGTCCGAACTGGCGGGAATTACTGAGCGTGCTATCAAGCACACCATCGAGATCATTCACGGAAGCAAGATTCCCAAGGGTTCCATCTATCGAATGTCTCCTTAAGAACTTGAGGAACTGCGAAAGCAGCTGCAAGAACTTACTTACAAAGGATGAATTTTCCCTAACTCATCTCCTTATGGTGCGCCTGTCTTATTTGTGCCCAAAAAGGGAGAACATAGGATTCGTGAAAACCTAACAAAACAAATTAATAGGTTTGCACGAAAATTTTCAAAGATTCTCATAGTACGTTTTTCAGGCCTCCTACATCAACAAAATTCTAGGTGAAGTTAAAGATCCACAAAAAATAGAATAAAAAACTACTTTTTCAAAACCAATCGAAGTGGTGAGAAGAAAAGCAGGCTTTTTTTTAGAAAATCACTACTTTCCAAAACACTGTTTCTTCATGAACCAAAATATTCCATTTTTTTCTTAATCTAAAGAAATCATATTTATAGTTCTATAAGGTATGCAACATGATAAACGTATTGGAGGGTCTCCCAAACACGCCATATGTTGTCCTTTTCACGGATACGTTCGCTTGAATATGTTCTCTTACACATGGACGAATATAAATATTTTATCATTTCTTAATTATAGATCATGGTTGGTTA
>BFEA01000429.1:1349924-1359518 GCA_003427395.1 Chara braunii
TTTTTAATTTTGTTTAAATCGATTTTAGTTTTTGATTTTTTTAAAATCCTAAACAAAGTCGGATTCCAAAACAAAAAATAAAGGGGTGTAGGGTTTTCGAAGCCCTACACCCCCATATATATTCTTTTGTTTTTTTACGTATTTTTAGGGGTGAAAAAAAATTATAAAAAAAACAGGTCGCGGACTGGGCCTCATAGGCCGGGGCCGCGGCCAAGAATCTCGGCCGCAGCGTCCGAAATGCCCACGGCCTAGGCCGCGGGTGTCACATAGCTTGTCACTGCAAACATCGATCCCCTCCTTGACATGAGCATCTTTTCATCGAAAACATCCATGCATCCCCTGACATGAAGATGGGAGATCGAAACACTTGCAAGATCACTATTATGAAAGTCGGAGGGACGGGCGGAGGGAAACACTTGCAAGTTGCTTGTTGTTTTTCTAAAGGTCAAGTTGAAGCAAAGTGCGAGTGAACTCTCACTTAAGTGGATTGCTCGGGGTTCACACCACAAGTGCGAGTGAACTCGCACTTAGATGGAGAGCTAGGTGCACACACCACTTAAGTGGATTGCCCGAGGTTCACACCACAAGTGCGCGTGAACTCGCACTTAGATGGAGAGCAAGGTGCACACACCATCAGCGTGATGATTTAATATGGACGTTGGCTTGTCATTTGTATATTTTCGGGTGAAAATATCATCAAATCTTTGCATGGACAAGAAACATAACATCCGTTCATAACATTAACTCTTGTCATCCCAACATCAAGATGAAAACACTTGCAACTTGACCTTTTGTTTTCGTAAAGGTCAAGTTGTACACCGCACGGAGAGTTTCGAAAAATCGTTCAATGCAAAAAATCATTCAACCGAACATTGCGAAGTACACAACGGTGTTTTAAAAAACCATTCACTGCAAAAAATCCTAGGTAGCATGGCATGTCCAGCTGGATTAACTCTCCGGAGTATCTGGCCGAAACATCCGGGGTTAAAAAGGTTTATCCGGAATTTCCGGATAAAATATGGATACTAAAAAATATTAAAATAAAGAATTATATTATATTTTTTTGTTTTTATTTTTTATCTCCAGATCGGATAAGAATTTTAAAGTGAACTCCAACCAAAAGTTGTTGGTATTGTTATAATCTACAATGTACGTTTGTTTCAGAATTTTTTAAGATGTTTTGTTTTTTTGAAAAAATACTTTAGTTTGACCCTCCGGATATGCTTAATCCCGTTTCATCCGGGTAGTATTATCCGGTCTGCAAATCCGGATAATTCAAGGGTGTCCGGATATCCGGATTTGCTACTTAGAAAAAATCATTCAATCACACATTGCACAGTACACTGAGGCTTTTCGAAATTCACAAATTACAAAACTATGAACATACTCGGTATAGCGTCTAGTTGCAACTACTGCCTCTCACACCTCTCTCTACTACTTCATATCTACCATTTTCGGCTACACACATGCCTCTCACACCTCTCGCTCCTTTTCCCTTAAACACAATATCTAACAACCCGTCCGAATCTAGCGACATACGGAGTTTCACGCGGACAAGATCGTGAACCGAAGCCATACATAGCATTCATTGATGATCCATATACGTGGATATGCGGTTCATCGACTGTTGCATTCTCCGAAAATATGAACATGTATTTCATCCTAACAAACCCTCCTGGTCGTGCTAAGGAATTCCCTATACAGTCTCGTATGTCAAACACTTTCTCTTCCACCTCATGCCACAATGAAAAATTTTTGACATGGTCTGCTATCACTAAATCTGACCACCCATCTACACCGAGATGCCACAACGGCACGAACTTGGACCCCTTAAGTACCACCTCGTTCTGTGATACACTCACAACTACATCGACGAGTTTCCTACTTTTGTTCGAAGTAGCCACACATAGCACTCTTGGGAAAACACATCCGGCAACAGTCAACCGCACACAACAGTATGACACAACTTGTGGAGAAATCCCGGATGACACAACTTGTGGAGAAATCCCGGAGCAACGGAGTGGGTACTGCTCTAAGAATGAACAATGACGAGCGCAGTCCACCAACTCTTGTTTCCTCGAACTTCCCCAAGTTCGTGGCGAAGACCTGATGTAGTCGCAGTCGAGGCGACTGCTATAGCAACCAATGCAGTAGAGTGTTTTGCGCATACGGGTCAGGAACTTGGGCTTGAGGACACCATCAAGCAGTGTAATGAGGATCCCAAACTCTAACATATTGGCAAACTTGTAATGGTTTGCCCAAGGGCAGACACACTCCATCGCGTTCCAATCACTGTTGCTCCAATCGTCAAGATGCCGGTTCATGTACGGGATGACGGTCATCCATGGGTCATCTTCGAAGTCCTCTCTGGTTGCTTCGTGGCGCCACGTATGACCGTTATAATGCCGCACCGATTTTGCACGAGGACGAAATGGTTTTGCTAAGCGCATGTGCGTCTCGGCACTCATGCTCATGTTTGTCGATGTTCTCGACGACATTATGCACCCTACACATCACACACACATATTAAGCGATACATACGGACATGTAGACACTCGTAAATAAAGTTGGCAAGTGACAACTCCCCTGGTGAGGCCAACAGTCAGTCGTCACGTCCTGAACTGAATATTTACAAGGTTTCTACATGCACACGGGCATGCAGCTCTGTCCGATGTGTTCGTGTAACTGCCTTTTTTTCCCCCTAATGAAACGACATTTTCTCAATTCCTAACTCTCACTGACGGTACATGCCTATCTAAGCTAAACTATCTATAACACGATGATCATGTCAAGGAGGGGATCGTTGTTTGCGATGATAAGAGTGAAAGTTATGAATTGATGTTATGGATTTGTCCATGCAAACGTCCATATTAAATCACCACGTCTATGGTGTGCACACCTAACTCTCCATCTAAGTGCGAGTTCACTCGCACTTGTTGTGAGAACCCCGAGTAATCCACTTAAGTGAGAGTTCACTCGCACTTCGCTTATATACCGTTCAGCAGAAACGACCACCAGCCTAGCCTCAGTTGCGACTGAGCAATAAAGATTGTCCAACAACTGATAACCTGGGGGGGGTGGAGTTCAATTCTGTTTGTGGAGTGCGAAACTCTGCTCGAAACAGATCCTGGTCCGACAGGAAGGCCACCACAGACCTCGAACGATTTGTTTTTGCACTGACCCCGAACAATTTGACTAAAAAGATTGCACATTCTTCTGTCATGACGTGAAGATCATAGGTCAAAACACTTGCAAGTTGCCTGTTGTTTTTCTAAAAGTCAAGTTGAAGCAAAGTGTGAGTGAATTTTACTTAAGTGGATTGCTCGGGGTTCACACCACAAGTGCGACTGAACTCGTAATTAGATGGAGAGCTAGGTGCGCACACCACAAATGCGAGTCATCAAATCTTTGCATGGACAAGACATCCATTCATATAATTAACTTTACTCATCGCAAACATCGAGATGGAAACACCTGCAAGTTGCCTAGTGTTTTTTTCTAAAGGTCAAGTTGTACACCACACTGGGAGTTTCCAGAAATCAAATAAATGCAAAAAAATCATTCAATCACAAATTGCAATGTACACAGAGGCGTTTCCAAAAATCATTCAATGCAAGAAAACACTCAATCCCACATTGCACATTACACAGAGGCTTTCCAAAAATCACAAAGTACATTGAGTCTTTCCAAAAATCATCGAAGGACACGTTCTAAGGTACATGTAGGTTTTTCAGAAATCATTCAAGCCCACTTCGTACAGTCTACATGACATGCCCTCATCTACACAAGACGCTTTCGTAAAGTCTATATGACACGCCCTTGTCGCCAGAGCCACATGCTGTCGAACACAGGCCCTACGTACTACAGTCATGTTGAACACAAGCTCAACCGAAGTCCAACACAAGCCGAAAAATCCTACATTACACTTGAAATAAACCCTACCTTAAATACGAACATGCCGAACACAAGTTCAATGGAAGTCGTACACAAAAGCTGATTTAAGTCGAAGACCTACACAAACGCTGATTTGTACCGAAGTCCTACATTAGACAAAAGTTCATCCAAGCCCGACACGATGTTCACCTCCCTACACAAGTCCCACACAGAAGCTCATCCAAGCCCGACACGATGTCCACAACGTGATAAAGCCTGACCCATTGCAAAAGGCATGAGGTGATAAATGTGAGTTTATTTGCATATGGAATCCGAATATCCTGAGACGATGACTATTTTCGTATCATGCGTCACGTGAAAAGAGTTAGTACGATCTCCATGGTAGCAGCATGTACAATCTTCGAGTAGCCTGCCGCGATCATCGTCGTTGCGCTCGTCTAGGTCGAAGTCGACTAAAAGGATTTGGTTCGGGAATTCGGGCCAGAAAATCTGCTTCGATATTTGGCAAGTCGCGCACGAATATATCTCTTAAAATTTCATTCAAATTGCTCGAGTTACGGATTTGGAACGGATAACGGTCTCCCCAGAACGGCGGGCTGTCACCATCTTCTCTCCGTAGAACGGCGGACCGTCATCATCATCGGGGACCGAAAGGTAGAGGTATTTGGGAATCCCAGTGTTGTCAAACAAAACCATAAATGTTCTCAATTGCGGTAACAACCGTCGTCTGCATTCAATGAAATTCAATGGGATGTAAGCATAGTGTGAGTCTAACGCCGCTAATGAAGATGTAGATGTCCAGCATCGCAGTAAGGGCAGTCGCACACATATCTCGTCTTCCCATTGCGCAGTGTCACATCTTGAGGTCCGGAGGCTGAATAATCCGGACGACGGTAAACAAATCACAATTCGTTGTCCCTATGTTCGACTGTGAAATTTATTTCGTAGCAACGATCAAAGAGGTAGTGAAGTTGTTGGTGCACCAAGTTGTCAACCCTCAAATCCAGCTCATCTTTGAGTACATGATCTATGGCTAGCCTGTTTCTGAACCGCGCAAGGGAACCAGTAGGGCAGGATGTGTGAAACGCTTGAAAAGAAGTGAGTTTGACACCGTGAATTCCTCCCTTGCGAGGAAAAGAGCTCTTATTCTTTGACCGTCCACCTTCACGGCAGTGAAGAGTGTCACCACGGTGGTGCCACGATTACATACCCTCACTCGACCGAAGGAGTCTATGATTACCGGCGCCGACTTCGTCCGTTTCCCGAGGCAAAACCATGCACAAAGTTTCTGATGCAACTTGTCCGATGACGTCCACTTTAGTTTCTCACATAGAAAGCGCCATGTTTCCACCATCTTAGAAGTTTGGACGGATTCCTCTTCGACGAGTTCCCTCTTCAGAAGTGACTCCAACCCGATAGGGTATGCCTGTACATCCTTCATTAGAGTGTACAGGTACTTGTATCATTGCAAATCCGAAGGGTCCCTTCTTCCGCACTTTGCCACGAAGGGATTTTCCCGTCAGGGGCAACATCATTTTTCGAGGTGCAGGTAGTCACGGTCCACACCAGAGCGTCCAATGTCTTCCCAAATATTATTTGACAAAATGATCAGATCGATGTCTGGCACTGAGGAGTTCCTACTCTGCGACGAAGTACCGATATCCATTCTGCATCAGCGGAGAAACGCAAGGAAGCGCGTCAATTGCGATTCTTCCGAGTGCATAAAAAAAAAACGAGTGCATAAGCAACAAATACACGATCTTATCGGATGCACGAAAGCGTTCGATGACTAGGAATAAATTCGTACTTCGCAAGAGAGCGCAAGTTCTATAACCGCCGTTGAATTTTGAATTATTTTTCACACGTCATTCATGTGGTTCGATAAGTGAGAATGAATTCGCACATCGCAAGCGAGCGCAAGTCCTGCAACTGCCGCTTAATCTCGACTCATTTCCAACACGTGATTCATGTGGAACGGTCAGACTACTCTCCTATTGAGGACCATTTTCCTTATAGATATTCAGGATGTCCGTTGCGACAGTACGCATAGTCGTACACATCACGCTACCGACCGTTGACAAACGTCGACATCACGCTGCCGGCGAGTGTACTACCACTCCCAATTGTGCAAGGACACACCCACTCAAAGGAACAACGGAAACGCCTACCAGGGATGCCCATCTTCACAGTAAGGACAATCATATACTTTTCTTAAATTACAGGGGAACATTTCCACCTTCTTGGTACCCGACCGGTGGTAGTCATCTTTGTGGAAAACAACCTCCATGTTGTGATCCCTGTATTCAACTGTTCCATGGTATGTCATCACAATTATCGAAAAGGTAGTGCAACTGACTGTGTACCAAACAGTCGACCCTTAACTTGAGCTCCTTCCTAAGAGCCGCATCACCGGCAAGGGTCGGGCTGTAAAACGCTTCCGCGCGACTAAGGGTGACACCCCGGTACTCCTCCCATTTAACAAAATGAGCTTTCATTTTTCGATCATCGACCTTCACTGCCGTAAAAAGCGTAGTAACGGTAGTGTTGTGATTCAACACCCAAATTCGACCATAGTAGTCAACAATAACTGGGGTCCGGAACTCCGGTTTTCCAAGGCAAAACCATTCACATAGCTTTACGTGACTCCTGTCTTGGGCTGGCCATCGTTGGATGGCACAAAGGGTGTTCCAAGCGTCAATCATCCCCGTTGGAGCAACAACGTCCCTGGCTCCTTATCATCCTCCTTGCCGTCGTCAGGATCTACCTCAACCTCAACCTCTTCCTGCAGCGAGTACAGGTACCAGAAATTCGACCCGTTATCCGAAGCGACCACAATTTGCTCGTCATTGTCATAGGTTAAACACATAGAGATTTCCCCGTCCGGCGCAACACCGCTATCAATGTGCAAATAGTGAAGGTCAAGGCTCACGAGATGATTCTCCCATGTATTTTTGTTCAAAATAATGAGATCCTGTGCAGGAAACAGTGAGACGTCGTATGGAAAGGAACAATTACTCGACTGGCTAGGCTGACGCGAAGTGCAAACACTTGAAGTCTGGTTGGAGTTCATCCTGCATTACGTGTCGAAGCAATGCGTGTCCCGTTAGAGATGATGGGAGTGCGTGAAACACACGACACATGGAGGGGGGACTATGTAGAAAGGGACAGATCAAGTAAAGTAAATGAGGGTGAGCACTGCACATGACAATAAGGACGTGACTTTCGAGGTCGGGAATCCGGTTTGGAGAAACGACGCCGTGAGATGAGCAGGAAGTACTTGCTCGGGCCGAGGTCTGGTTGGAATTCATGCTGCATTGTGGGAGGAAGAACGAGGTGGCATATAAACGATGACGCATAGTGAGTCCAGCGGGAATGGCAACTGCGAGTATATTCACAGTTATGCCAGTTCATAATTAAGTGAAGTCTCACACATCTACTGAAAGGAGGAATGAAACGGCATACAGGGGATCCGATAACTGAGAATAGATTCGCACTTCATTGCAAGGTGTCCGTACTCCCAATTGTGCGAAGGTCAGGAGAAGCGAAAAAAGTAGACCTGCGGGGTGGAAACACTGACAACAATGACGAGTTAACTCAGACTAGTAATGTGAACAACGAGGTCGTCGATGAACAACGAGGTTTTAGTATGAGTATAGCAACAAAATGCGAACTAACTCAGAGTTGTAGAAATTTCCAAACAGGAAGGCTCACATAGCAGGTCAGGGCGATTGGTGTCCATCGTCACAGTAAGAACAGTTGTTGATCTGTATCCACCTACCACCTACGAATTTCAATGTTTGGACACCCGAACGGTGATGCGAAACTTTTCGTAGAGTGTAGTAATTGTAGTTGTCCTTGTAGTTGTCTTTGTGTTCCAATGTGAAGCATATCTCCTCACATAATCCGAAAAGGAAGTGAAGTTAGGCATGCACCAAACAGTTAAACCTTAGATTCAATTATTTTGCGAGTGAATGATCTATTTCGAATCGATCACGGAAGCGTTTCAAAGCACCCACGAACGTGGGCTCGCAAAAGTCTTCCCTCACAAGGAAGAAAACTCTCATTCGCTTACCACAAAGTTTGGCCACCGTGAAAGAGTTAGTACAGGGGTGTCACGGTTGAACAGACGAACTCGGTCATTGTAGTTTATGATCACAGCGTAATGCAACTGTGGCTTCCTGATGCAGTACCATGCGCAAAGTTTAGCATGCTGGTCGTCCATACCATCCCAGTCTTGTTCTAAGCGCAGTGAGTCCCAGGAATCTACCATATCCTCGACGTCCACCTTCTCCTCCTGACTAGATGAAACTTTTCAAAGTTGAACTTCTTCTAAACTCCAGTAGAGGTACCACATATTTGACCCTCTATCGCGAACTATTGTAGTTTGTCCATCAACAACACGTGTTTCGGGTTCAATGTAACCGTCGAGGCCGACCCGAGCTTTGACATGCAGATAGACGTTGTCAAGACTGACCGTTCCTCGTGCCCAAATATTTTTGTTCATGATGATAAGATCCCTGTCCACATTCTCGATCGAAAAGGAATACTCGCTCACGTACGACGAGGTTTCGTAGGACGTTGTCTCGTATACAACGTCACACGATGGTGCGCCGTCATCCACCCTACATGAGAAGAAATCAGACTTAGTTCGTAGTTAACGTCTCGTTATTATCTTTGCGGACTTCATAGCTAACAAATCCGAATCAGTTCGCATTTAACTAAATGGGCACGCCGGACGGATCGGAAAGACAGCCGTCCCCAAAGGCAACAAGTGCTTTCTCGCAGACGGATGCCGGTATTGTAAGGCCTGCCACAAATTCGCTTTCATCCGTTCCTTTGCAGAAGGGTCTTCTCTAGGAATAAGTCACGGTTTCGGCGCGTTGCCATTGTTCCTGGTCTGAAGTGGAAAGTTTCCACCTCTTCGTCCAAGCGCCGGAGTACCTTTCGCGAAGATCGGACGAGTGACCTGTAGGCACCCACCACTATATATATATAAACAACCAAAATTCGGAGAGGAACGGTTGTCGACAACCTCAGACTGTGCCCTACCTACCCAGAATGGGACACCTTGAGACACTTCCTCATCGGGTGGCTCGACAATCACAAAATCACCTTTGTTTATATGGTGTCGGGGGTCGAAGTCCACTTCTGGACGGCCCACCCTCGGTCCTACATATATAAGCGAAGCCTCTGGCGAAGGAGGGTCGATTTATTGAACTTCGACCACAGTTTCGACTGGTTGTGGCCAGAAGGTGTGAGGGTAGATCTCGGCCTCGTTTGCCTCGAGGATATCCTCTTCCTCACCCTCTTTCGTCTCCTTCTTCTTTTGCTCTTGCATCATATCATCCACCTCGATAAAGATGGTTTTCCAGTAAGATAAAGCATCCTCCCGCTTTTCGACCTCCTCCTTCCGATATGTCTGCCACATGTGTCTGTGCTGTTCGAGGACGTCCAAGAATTTTTGGACACTGTCACGAGCTATCCGAAAATCCTCTTTAACGACACGGGGAATAACACATGGTTGTGGAGGGGAGGTAGGGCCTGCATACTCTCCATTCAGAACTGGGAACCAGTGAACTGGTCTGCCTTCCGGCTTCCATTCCCCCGTCTATTTCTTTCTCTCCCCCCATCTATTTCTTTCTTTTCTCCCTCACTTTTCATTCCCCTTTCCCCCTACTTCAAAAATTTCTCTGTTTTTCT
>BFEA01000430.1:45320-56174 GCA_003427395.1 Chara braunii
CCTACAACCCCCTTTTTTTTTTTTTTTTTTTTTTTTTTTTGGCCTATTATCTAGCCTACGAGAGTGGCCCAGGTCCACTTGCCCGGCCTTATTTTAAATTTGGAAAGAATTTCAATGTGACCCTGAGGCAAAAGTTGTTCAGTTTATTTTCCTAAATAACATAGTTTTTTTCCGGATTTCTTGGATTTTTTTTTTTTTTTTTTGGCTGGAACCTTCCCTGGTCCGTGCACGGCCGGGCCGCCCGGGAAAATAGGGTGACCCAGGCGACCCGGCTGGTAGCCTAGCCTATTATTCTCTTTTTGAAAAATCATGCGGTGTTTTGACCGCAGTTGGCCCCCGTGGCTGCCCCTCTCGGGCATGACCATGACTGCATGCAGTAAAATGGCCTGCGGTCATGACCGCGGGTGATACATAGGGTTATATCACAAAGACGGTTGGTTCAACCATGCGAAGGGTATTTTGGAAGGACTTTTAATAATTAGAAGGGTATTCTGCTCTACCACACCTTTTAGGGGCATTCTGGCATATATCTCAACTTTGAGGAGCTTAACGCAAATATTCCTATGTTCTTTTTCTCTTCTTTCCTATCTCCAGGCTGAAAACTGATATGACCATAGTCCCAACAAACACTGTGTTCAGATGTTTATCCAAGGGATGCTGGACCCGGTTTCCAGCAGGTGCCGCTCCCCACCAATAGATGAAGCAGCCGGACAGGGAATGCGTCAATTCCGGTGGTTCTCTTCCCACACACTGGGATAGAGGCCTTGCAGAAGGGCTTTCAAAAGTAAAAAGAAAATACTACCAAGGGCCCAAGCTCCGGCTAATACGAAGAAACCAGTTCATGCGTGAAAAAGGCGGAATGGAGCCAGAGGGAGCTTTGTCCTTCGCATTCTAGATCGGACAACACTGAGGTCCATGTTGTGGAGAGTGGCCCCCACGAACTTAAGAAGGCACAGTTCCCTGGCAGCCTCACGACTATGCTCGTCCTTCCTCCGAGAAATGCTGGTAACCGGGTCAAATCGCATCTGATCCTGCCGGCTCCAGCACAGGTGGCTTTCTTTCTTTCGGTGGGCCAATCGTTGACGTGTTCAGGACAGGTGGTTTGATCACAACTCGGCTACCGCAGTCGTGGGCAACTGGAAGTATAAATAGGTACCACTTTCCTAAATGTATCTCACCCGAAGGGCATGAATCTGACGCTAGTCAAGTCTAGATTAGTTGAAGAAAAAGAAGAAAAGTAGAGCTGAGCACAAGGCTGGCCAAAGCCAGAGCTAAGTGAACGTATGACCTTTTCAGAGGCGACGGGGACATCAAACAAAGGGCCTAGCTCCACTGCTCTCCAAATGTGTGAAAAAAAAAAACGAGAAAACAGGAAAAAATGTGCAATATGAGACGGAACTGAATCTTCTGTTAGAACATTTTTTTCTTAAAAGGGTGATGGCCTTGACTCTTGAGGGCCAGGGGACAGTACATGGCCATAACTTTTTCCGCCACGTATAGAGTAGTGTGGAGCAAGGCCCAAACAGGCCAAGCTCGGGTTGGAGCCGCTGGTTGAACAAAGCCTCAGAGACTTCTGGTTGCAGAAGTGGGACGAGAAGGAAGAAAGAGGAGAAGAGGAAATTTCAAAAGAAAAAGGAGGAGGCCAAACAAAGATTCGTTCTCATTTTGCACATTTGGTGAGTAGTGGAACGAGGCCCACTGATGGAACCACCAAAGAAACGGCGGGCCATTTTTTTTTTAATTTTTTCTTCCCAGTCTAAGAGCCAAGGGTGCCATCTCGATCACACGGTTCCCTTTTTCTCCCGCGAAGTAGAGTTCGCCCTCGCTGGGTCCCTGGCCAGCCGGCTTCCGGAGGCGAGTTTTTCACGACACCTCCTCCGCGCTCGTCTCGACCCCGCCATTTTCGTTTGTCGTACGTAAAGGCACTTGAGCAGTGGGGCACTGAAGTGATTAACAGCACGGGTAACGCAACAGCAACAGCAACAGCTTGGGTTCAATCCCCATTGGCCTCATGTACCTTCCTGGGCAAGCTTGGCGCCCGCCACCTAGAGATATGCCGTTGGTCCCCCCGAGTGGCATTGAGCAGAGACTGCTGATGTTCATAGGGAAAAAAAAAAAAAAAAAAAAGTTGGAAGGAGCGCAGCAGCGCGAGCGGGACGGGACGTTGGGCGTCTTCGCTGAGTAGACAATTCCACGGGCCTCGGCTCGATTTCGAAATCGGAAACGGGCGATACTCGGCGATACACGGGATAATCTGACATCGCTAGACGCGACAGATCAAAAGTCTTAGAGCGTAAAGATGTTCTTTCGCATGCGCGCTGTGTTTAGCTGCCCACCCGCCTTCGTATCGCCGCTCGTACGATTTGATACCATGAAGGACATGGCGATGTCTCGGAGGCGGGCATGGCGAAGCAGTGGACGGTGTGTCAAGGATTCGGGCGGAATGGCGCTCATTGCCTCTTGTACCGCGGACGTCCGTAGGAGTGAGCTGCTGCGTAGAGTTTCATCGAGTCTCGTCTGCAGACCTCTCCTTAGCGTCAGTCAGTTATTGCATGTTGGAGGGAAGAAGAAGCCCCAAAGCTTCACCATTACAAAAGTCGGTCCCCCACGGCTGATAACCACAGTCAGTCCGGTGTGCGCAAGTCCATTCCCACACGTTCGTATGATCGCTGTTCCTTTTAAGCTTGCGTTGTTGACGTACGACTGCGGTAGCTCACGTCCTTCTTCGTTGAGTTGCTCACGAATTCCCTCCTTTCAATGCTGTTGTTCTCTCTTCCTGCTTGCGCAACGGTGCCCTTATGTTATCTTTCAGCCGCAGAGCTTTCCCACTTGTAGATATGTTCTGTGGAGCGTAACCACGCCACACTGCGGGTGGCATCTGTCGTGGAGAACAATCATGCTCTTCTCTCATCACAACGCCGTTCACGACCCTCCGCCCTCGTCAATCATGTCGTCACTGCCCGTCGTTCCCACCGAGCGTCAGCAACGTGCAGAACGGTCCTCATCAGCTGGTCGAGAATATCGTTTCACTTTCCGGCCATCTAAAGTTTAAGTTCATAAACATCGCGGTTGTGGCTTCTTGCAGCCAACTTACTTTGACTTTTTCTGATCAAATCAGCCTCCGTCCTTCGGTTGGAGCCAGGACCAGCTGCATCTGAAGACTGAAGACAGACGAACTGCTCTCTCTCTCTCTCTCTCTCTCTCTCTCTCTCTCTCTCTCTCTGTGTGCGTGTGTGTGTGCGTAACATAACTCTGCATTGCGCTGAAGCGTGCACCATTATCATGGATGCGCATGACCGTGGAGCAACCGTCAGGGTGGCAGCAAATGGCTGTTCTGCCGAACGCGACGGCCTGACAGGCTGTGATAGGAGCGAAGAGAGGGGATCATCCTGCTGGTTTCGTGGCAGCGTCCTTGGGCAAGGGTCATTTGGGCGGGTGCATCACGCGCTTGACAGACGGTCGTGCGCGGTGTTTGCCGTGAAGACCGTAGGCATCACTCCAGAGGCCGTTGGCGATCCAGGAAGCCCTTTGGCGCGTGCGTCGATGGCCGAGCTTCGTGCATTAGAGAACGAGATCACCATTCTAAGGCGGCTGGGTCCGTCTCCTCACGTGGTGAAGTACCTTGGGGACGACTGGACAGTAGGCCAGGACGGGTCATCGGAGCGAAACCTGCTCCTGGAGCTGGCGAACGGGGGCAGCATGGCGGAGTTCTCAAAGCGTTTCGGGGGAAAGTTGGACGAGTCTATGATCCGGCGATGCTGCCGAGGGATTCTGCGCGGACTGCAGCACGCGCACTCCCAGGGAGTAGTGCATCGGGACGTCAAAGGTCAGAACGTCTTGGTGGTGGTCGACGAGGAGGGTGGGGTAACTGCCAAGCTCTCGGACTTTGGTGCTTCAGCTTGCGTCTGGGGGAACCGTGGCGCTTCCGTCGATGGCCAATCGCAAGGTTCATCCATCCAGCTCGGTACTGTATCGCCGGAGGAGGTCAGCGCTTGTCCTAGACCTTCCGTATCCCTCGCAGGCACTGTTCAGTGGATGGCTCCCGAGGTAGCCGGCCAGAGCGGCACGCTGGAAGCGGCGTCCGACATTTGGTCGTTGGGCTGCACGGTGATCGAGATGGCTACCGGCAGAGCGCCCTGGACGGACGTGGAGGACGCCATGTCAGCGCTGTTCCGCATCGCGTGCACCGACGAGGTTCCTGCTTTCCCCCCGCATCTGTCATCTGAGGCCAAAGACTTTCTCTCCAAGTGCCTGGTCCGGGAGCCCTCCCAAAGGTGGTCAGCTTCCAAGCTCCCTTAGCACCCTTTCGTAGCCGACTTTGGCCTCGAAGCAGTCGATGGTGCGCGCCGCCGGAGATGCTCTGCAAACCTGGTGGTGAAGAGCTCCCATCCCGCTGGTTTCCCGAATACTGCGGATCTAACCCCGGTGGGATCGTTGGTCTCGTCACGCTTGGGTGGCGGAAAGGAAAGAGAGATGGAAGATGCCGTCGAAGAGGGTGGTGAGATATGGGAGAGGTTGACGCGCACCTCGTGTTCGTTGAAGGCTCCGGAACAAGAAGCTTCTCCGCGACTTGTATTTGATCTTCCCACGTCCTCTGGTTCGGAGCTATCGCTGGATGCTGCAAATCGCGTTGAGTTAGTAGCGGCCGCATTTCGTCAGGGCGAGCAAGCAAGCTTACCGCATGGTCCCGTGGATGGCGTGGGATGGGAATGCCGGAACGGCGGCGACAAGCAAACTGGATTGACAGGGGGGACAGCTTCGCTGTTGACGGAGCGCCAGGAGGGCGAAGTGCCTGTCAAGGGAAATCTAAGGCGCCTTTCTGATGTGATGGCGGCAGACGAGGCCTTGGCGGTTGGGATCTCGCGACGTCTCTCAGCTGTTCGTCGTCGTCCATGGAGCAAGGGAATGTCTCGAGACGTCTTCGATAATTCAGGCGCTGGCGGTGAGAAGACCGCGGCGTCGGACAAGGCGGAAGATAGATTGAGGCGGCCAATGATCCATGGGATGTTGCCGCCGGGTCTTTGCGGAGAGTGGATTCAAGTACTCAGTGGCACGAGGAAACAGGGGCGTGGATCATAGCTAGTCCTGGCGAAGGTGACGCTATCTGCCGTCGAGTGGCAGTGGACATAGATGGGTTTGGGGGTTCATCATCACAGTTATGCCTTCAAACCCTCACAAAGAATATGTCAGAAGGGGAAGCTCACGCAAGATCTACGCCTGGTCAYACCGAGAGGGGCGTCAGTATGTTAACCTATTTTCGGATCCTCGCCACTGGTTAAGAAAGTTTAACCTCTGGTGCGTGCTGCAGGGAACATTGTCTCTGCCGCCGAGGGCTGTTGGGTCTAGGAACAGCCACAAAAGCATTTTCATAGTTCATTGAATAGCATAGATGATAGATCCGTATCTGTTCGCTAGTAGAGCTGTAGGGACCTGAGCACTGCTGAAGTGCTGGCTGATCTTCAGCAGTGTAGACGACGGTGGTGTTTCGCGTCGACTCAATGATGTTGGTGGCTGAAAAATTAAAGACCATGTCCCTCTGGAACAGATAAAAATAGCTTCTCAAATTTGTTACAAACGTTTGTGTTTTCATGCTCTCTCTCTCTCTCTCTCTCTGTCTCTCTCTCTCTCTCTCTCTCTCTCTCCATGTGTGCATCTTCGAGCTTGCACAATATCTCGCTCGTTCTCGCTTCTCGGGTTAACTAGAACGCCAGCTTTTCCTTGTTTTAATGCTCTCTCTCTCTCTCTCTGTCTCTCTCTGTCTCTCTCTCTCTCTCTATATGAGTATCTCAGATGTTGCTCGGTCTTTCTTCTTTGGGTCACTCGAACGCCGGCTCTTCCTTTTCGCCGCTCCTTGTTTGTTCCTTCCCTTTGCCTATCGCTTCTGGGTAGGTTTGTGTGATCTCTTTTTTTCAATGATTTAATGTTGGCTCCTCTCACACCCGTGTCTTGCGGGGCCGTGCAGGAACACCCGTGTCTCACCCCAGGAAATTCATGTTTTGTAACAGATATACCTCTTATGTATACAGATAAGCCCTTTCGTACCTCTTATGTATACAGATAAGCCCTTTCGTACAAGGTTGGTAACAGATATTCTCCCCCGGGACGTTGTTTTGTATACAGCGGACCTGTCGACAGGCATGCCACAGGCCAAACACCCTCCCACAGTTCCTATTTATTGGGGATGAATGTGGCAGTGTTGTGGTGGCAGAATCAGTCGCTGCTTGGTTCTGCATTCTTAATAGACTATTAAAAACTTTTCAGCTTTTTCGAAGACTCTCAACTTGACTGAATTAAGCCCAATAAGCTGCCCATATTCTTCCCCCGAAAGAAATTGCAGACTGGTCTTCTGTTACGTAACATGGTACCAGCTGGTACCTGTGTTACAGAACTCGTCGCAAACGGGTTTATCCCTTATCTGTACAGATACAAATGTGTATATCCGTATCAAAACATGAGATTGCATGTATATCTGCTACAACAGAATCCACGGGGAAAGAAGACCTTGTTGAGGTAGACTCTAGTTCGACCCTGTGAAATGACTTGAAAGGTGTTAAAAATATAAAAAAAAATATAAAAAAAATAAAAACTCGGAAAAACGGGTTTTCCTGTAATTTGCTCAGGAACAATCGGTTGAATTACAGTAATGCTTCTCTTTTTTTTTTCTTTTTTTTTTTTTTTTCCTTCAAAGGAATACGTGTTTTATATGTAGCAGATATTACCTGCAAATTCATGTTTTGTAACAGATATACGTGTCTCTGTACATAGAAGTCTAGTTTGCGAGAGATATCCCCGCCGGTACCCTGTCCAAAGACTCCCATTCAATCTGTTTTGCTTTGAAACAAACCGAATAATTATTCCCTTGAAACGGTCTTCCAGGCAGCGTTGCTCTGTATTGCCTTATGAAATATCAGCGGTCTACTTTTTTTTTTTTTTTTTTTTTTTTTTTTTTTTTTTTTAATAATTTGGACAATTTGTCGATTTATGCATGTCATCGTTGCTTAGGGGCCATGCTAATCTTCTCTGTATCGTTCCAAATTTAACGGACGTCCAGAAGGACGCGGTCCACAGTTTGTCAGGAACTGTGAGCGCTATGGTGCATGGGATTCTGCCGCGCAACGTTCTCCTCGGTTTCCTTCTTTTTTTACCAAACCATAACACGACGTTTTTTTGGGGGGCAATGTGAGAAAAGGAAGACCGATTTTTTTCAGCGTCAACGTGTTGTTTAACTTTGTTTATTTCAGCGGCAATCTGTTTTTTTTTTGTGCCATTAACTTTGTTCATTTCAGCGGCAATCTGTTTTTGTTTTTTCACGATTACGAAACTGAAACCATTCTTTTTTGGGGTAACTGCAGAAATAGGTAGGAAGATTCTCACACCCGGCCGCCCGGCCGGGCGCCCGGGTCTGACGCCTGGGTTACCTGGGCGTGCAAAAAAAAAAAGAAATTTATTTTTTTTTCAAGGTTTTCTGCGCTCTCCCACAGGACCCCAAATACGGGCTCACTTCTTTTTCTGCTAGTTGGCTGTCAAAGCGGGGGGGCGGGGGGATATAAATTGGTTGCGAAACTATGCGGACTCACAAAACTGAGTTATAATTGCACTATGGACCAAGATACCGTTTCCCCAAATTGGTTTTGAAGGGGCTAAAGGGGTTAAAAGGGGGGTGCCTTAGTGTGATTCTGTTATTTTCTTTTTTATCTCTGATTCTAATGCGACCCTCAGCCAAAAGTCGATTGTATTGCAATTCTTCACAACATTTTTTTTTTTCTCTTTTTTTTTTTTTTTTTTTTTTTTTGGCTCTGGGGCTGCCCTGACCCGGGATAATGCCCGGCCGGGCAACCGGGCGTGTACCCGGGCATAAGTTGGGTGCCCCGGTGCCGGGAAAAACAGCCTAGAGCAATAGCCCTTTTTCGAAATGTTGCCGGGGTCCGAAAAATATATTTTTTTGGAACAGAAGTGGAACCCCACCCGCAAATATTTTTGGCTGTGAAACCACGGGGACCTGGAAAGCTGCAACGAAAAATGTATTCTTGCAATGAAACCTGGGCCCTGCCACTACTTTTGCTGTGAAACTACCGCGACGCTCTTTTTTTTTTTATCAATAAAAACTAATCTATATTCTTCTCTGAATATTCTTTGTATATTCCTCATCTATCTCATCCTCTCGCTACTCTATGTATAGTAGTACGGGGAAACACCAACCAAACCTGGAACTCTCCCCAGCCCATGGGCCCGGGGGAGGTTGGCACCACAGCAGTGGTGTGAGAGCAAGGCTTGTATCAGCCCCTCGTCACGATGATGGCGGCATTGGCAGGTGATCAGGCATTGCCGAGGGAGGGGGGAAACCGGCGATGTTAGTGCCGAGCATCTCTGGCCAGTCACTTGCACCTCCCCCTACCGCCCTCCAACCCCACATTAGCCGTGTCTCATAGCCAATATCATTGCTGCATAGCAACCAAGAATATTGGCTAAGTTCCTGCCAATGCTGGCTTGCAGGGCCAACGGGCTATCTCTACCTGGTAGACCACCAACCTTGCCCAGGCACGTACGTGAGGCCAATGGGGATTGCACCCACCACCTCCTGAATGCAAACTTCCGTGCCTTAGAGCCCTCTATTTTTGAGACTAAGTCTTGCCGGTCGACCCAGAGGCCTAACTCAGTTGGGAAGGCACGCAAGCCGCATTGAAAAGGTCTTGGGTTCAATCCCCATTGTCCTCATGTACTTTCCTGGGCAAGCTTGGCGCCCGCCACCTAGAGATAGGTCGTTGGTCCCGCGGGCGGCATTGTGCAGAGACTGCTGGTGTTCTTTGGGGGAGGGGACCGGAGGGGAGACAGCAACTGGCCAATCAAAGAAGCTCAGTCCTGATGCTACCGGCTGACCCCTGGCTCCAGGCTATATGGCTGGTATAGCCCACCTGCACCTGCTGGTGGGTGCAGCTCCGGCATCTTCCCTTGTTGAAGGCTTGAGCAGGGATGTGGCTGCTGTGGGGTTCCCTGTAATACTATAATGACAATAAAAAAAAGGCCTGAATAGCCGTCCTGTCCATATTCGACAGGTTAAAAAAAAGAAAAAAAAAAAACCTTACCCATCTTCCACGCCTACCAAAATTGTCTGTTGTCAGTTGGTACACCCATGAACTGTTAAATGAAAAGGTTCATTTGCAGACTCTTGTCTGTTGAAAAAGCATTTGCCTGTGGCTCGCCAGAGTTAGAAATTTTGGTCACGTGAGTTCGAATCCAGATGGAACCTGTTTTATGGGGAAAGGAAAAAAAGTGTCTGTGGACGTTGACCTCATAGACTCTGCCAAAGTCGTTTTGTGGAATTATTACTATAATTTGTTGTCGATACCCCCCAATGAGTGTTAAAAAAAAAGAAGAAAAAAAACTGTTTTCTTGTGGACGTGTTGAGCTCATCGAGGGGCAAAATCTTATCGTGAGTTATCAGTGTTTCTTTTTTTTCCAAACCAAGATTAACAAACACTGATAGCCTTGTTTACGAGGCCCTATGCTTGCAGAGGCCCCCTCTCTATAGGCTTAGGAGTTAGGGCCTCGCCACACCAATGTCGAAACTACAGTTTTCGACATTTTTTCTTCGCCACACAGACTGTCTAAGAAAAAATGTCGAAACCAGTTCGACATTTGTCAGAGGACAACCTTTCGACATGGGTGTCGAATGGCCCGCCTGCAGCGGGTCGAGTTTCGACATCACGGAGACGAGGTGTTGAAGGATATGTTGATTTCGACATCTATGCCTCAAGCTCCCGTGTCTTCTTCTTCTTTTTTTTTGTTTCTTTTTCTTCTTCTTTTTTGTTTTTTTCCCTTTTCTAAAAACGAAACTACGGTGTGGCGAAGGTGGCCATTGTGTCGAAACGTCGAAAATGGTCTGACAGTTGTCGAATATTTCACCGTTTCGACACTGGTGTGGCGAGGCCCTAACTGTAGTGGTACAGTATGAACCGTTACCGTAGTGAAAGACAAAAAGAATTTGAGAGGAGAACATAGTGTAGTTAATAAAAAACTGTAGTGGTACGAGTAGTGAAAGACAAAAAGAATTTGAGAGAAGAACATAGTGTAGTTAATAAAAAAATAAACAATAGTTTGAGGGCTCACTCACGACGAGGACTCGTTTGGCTGATCTCTTAAACGTACACGCAGTCAGATTCATGCAAAAAAGTCCCAGATGCTGTCAACTCCTCTTATTTTTATTTTTTTTTATATTTGGGACAAAAGCTCTAATCTATTCGTGGGGAGCAGCACGTGCTGGGAACCGGGCCCAGCGTCCCATATAGAGTTACACAAGTCATGTGCTGTCAACTTCTTCCAGGCCTGCTAACGGCAAAAAAAGGCCTATTCTACCTCCAGGACCTCCACTGGGGAAGATCATACTGGGATAATTACTTATGCCCTTGGACAGTAACTGTTTAGGTTTGCCGTTTAGGGTTTAGGGTTTAGGGTACCACTAGTACCTCACCCAGTGTTGGGAAATTAGGGAAAACTGGCAGTTTTCCCAAACTCCTGAAAATTCGGAGGCCGGGCCCGACGACGGCTGCCATTGATAAATCTGATCGGCGACGGTCATTTCGTTTCGGCCATCCGAAAAGGTCGGAGGCCCACCCGAGGCCCGCTATTTTCCCTTCTACTCGCTTTGAACCTCCCTGCTGAAAGCCTGAAACCACTGCAGCAGCACGTGGTGGAACATGATTCACAAAAGACCTCTCCAGGCTTGACCTGGCCTTAGGGCCTCCCTCGCCACACCACTGTCAAAAATGCGATTTTCGATAGTTCTCTTCGCCACACAGGCTGTCGAAGTCGGAGATGGGAAGGAAATTCGCAAGTTGTCAGCGAATGCTTCTCCTT
>BFEA01000430.1:81261-110780 GCA_003427395.1 Chara braunii
CCCCCCCCCCCCCCCCCTCTCTCTCTCTCTCTCTCTCTCTCTCTCTCTCTCTCTCTCTGTGTGGGGGGGGAGGTTGCGAGGGGGTCTGCCTCTTCTTCCCTGGTGGTTGTCCTCATGTCAGCCTTTCTCCTCTTGACTTATGCTTCGCCCGAATCAGAGCCTGTCGTCCGCTTTTGTCCTCTTCTTGTCTACCTTCTAGCCTTCAGCTTCTCCCCATCCTCCTTTCTTGCTTTTGGCTATGTCGCTTTTCTCCTTTGGCAACAAATAGGCCGGTTACGCTTTGCGCATGCTAGCCCCAGAAGTTGTTGGAAACAGTTCAATGCTTATCATACGGTCTGATCGGGGGTGGGGGCGGGGCCGCCCTTCTGCCCTCAGATGAACGTTTCCAGCGATAGATGAAAAACGCAAGAACGCCACCAGCAACAACTAGACCAACAGCACCGCCGAGGGCTATGCCCACCTGGACCCCCGTTTTATGAATGGGTTCACTTCCTCCACCACCACGTGGAGATGATGCCGCTGTCGATGGCCATGCCGATGATAATGATGATGATGATGAGGAGGAGGAGGAGGAGGAAGAAGAGACTAAAGAACCAGCTGCCGGTGATGATGATTGTGGTGCTGCTGGTGATTGTGGCTCAGAGATGCAGCTTCCGCAACACTTGCTATGATCATTCGATTTCTCAGTCCTCGAACATATTACCATTTCTGGAGTCGTTGGGATAGTTGAACTTCGGGAACTGTTACAGGAGATGTCGGGAAATCCGTCATAACATTCGGTTGCTACCGTGCAATTTGGACGGTATAGTGTGTCCTGCCACATGAGCATTATTGAACCCGAGTTAGTTGCCGAGAAACTCAGGCTCGAAGAGCAGAAAGAGTAAAATTTTGACAAAAGTTAGGCTGTTGAGTATTGAATCTATCGATTTGTTCAGTGATTGCTTTTTGCTGCGCAATTATAGCAGAAAGCAAACTTGGATCGATTGATTTGCACGACTCGTGTTCATATTTCAGAATTTGAGAAATCTGAATTTGATCTAAATAACCTTTGACAGCCGCATAAATAGCGACAACTGTACCAATGGTAGCAAGAGCAACCAGCTCATATGTCAGAAACCAAAATAGATATTATTAACGGTGGACAATCAGAAGCATCGACAGTCCTCCCCCCCCCCCCCCCCCCCCCCCCCCCAAAAAAAAAAAAGATGCATAGACAGTACAACATATGCAAGTCTGGAAACATAAACCACCAGTCCATCCGCTGATCCCGGACCACACAAAAATGCATTTTTCCGAGCCTGAAATCCGCAGTGCAGGGTGTTGTTCTTTTCCGGGGCGTTGGCGCTCTCCCGCCGAACTTTGATCGGGCCTGCGCACTGTAGATTTTAGCCCAGTACTCAACACACGAGCAGAATCTACATACTGGTGGTTAAAACCATATGTACCATGCCCACGTGCCCCACAAACACTGACATTATTATTCGAATCTGGAAACTTAAACCACCAGTCCATCCATCCGAGGCTAAATCGATCAACCAGAAAATGGATTTCGCTGAGACTGAAATCTACAGTGCAGGTCGTTGATCGTTTCAGGCCGTTGGCCCGTTCCCGCCGCACCTTCACCAGGCCTGCGCACTGTAGATTATGGCCCAGTGCTCTCACGTGAGCAGAATGTACAGTGCTGGTTTAAAGTTTAAACCATCTGTACCATACCCACCTTCCCCACAGACACAGGTAACCAAGGGTTGGTGAAAGGTTTGGCCTACTATAGGTGGGTGGTCCCAGGGAGGGGACAAAGACAGTTTGAGGCCCCAACGTAAACCGCAATTACTACTTTGGCCGTAGGCGAAAAATAGAGCCCCGGGATTGAGGCTTTGTCGGCGGCTGCTCCATCTATTGATGGGAAGCATCACCTGCTGGAGACCGGGTCCAGCGTACCTTTTGGAAAAACCATGAGATAAGTTGAGAGGGAACACAGGTGCTGGAAACCAGGTCCCGCGTCCCATCACTGTCTATCCTGCATGCCTAGAAATGAGGCCCAAGGTCAGCGCCCAGCCAGGGCCTCTGGGGGACACCAGCGGTCCCTGTCTGCTCCCCGGCCCGCCAGGCCCTGGCTATGCTAACTGCACTAGCTGTACTACCTGCTGGTTTGTTCTACCTATGCTGAGAACCGGGCTCAGCGTCCCTCTTGGATCACCAGCACGGGGATAGAGACCTTGCACAAGGGCATGAAAAAAAAAAAAAAAAAAAGACAGAAAAAAGGCGAAAATAGAGCCGCGACATTTCCACTTGAATGAATTTGGACAGGAGCCACCAAGTCCGTTCGGCCCAGCTCATCGGGGCTCTTTTACGCCCGCGACTTTCTGAAGTACTGGTGATTTAACCAAATCTTTTGTTCTCGTCATCTTCAATAGAAAGATCGGAACACGATCATCGACGTAGAGGGCATCATGATGATGCTTTGTATCAAATTGTGTGGGGATTTTTTTTTTTTTGCAAAGATGTTATGCTCATCAAACTAAGGGCTGATCCCCCTGGCTGGCGAAACCCCTTCCCTTTCCACCAGGATATTTTGCGGGATACCACAGTAGCAGCAAGCATGTAGGACGTCTACAGTGGCAGTGTTTTTATACTGCCACCAACAGCAAGAATTGGGTGCGCTTCCAGGGTGCCCTTTCCGCATCCGATGAAGTTGGGAATCGGGTGGTTGGGGGGGAGGGGCATAACATCTACAGTGGCAGTGTGAAAACACTGGCACCAGCTGTGAGCATTGGGTGCCCTTCTTGCATCGGGCTGTCGGCTTAAGCTTGCGGGATACCACAGCAGCAGCAAGCCAGTAGGACATCTACAGTGGCAGTGTTTTCATACGTCCACCAACAGCAAGCATTGGGTGCCCTTTCATGGGGCCCTTTCCACGTCGGCTGAAGTTGGGAATTGGGGGGAGAGACGGAGGGTGTCTGCCCCCCCCTGCGTACAAGTGTAATCGTGGGGGGGGGGGCGCGAAGCGGTTGGGGTGTAACATCTACAGTGGAAGTGTGAAAACACTGCCACCAACTGCAAGCATCGGGTGCCCTTCTTGCACTGGGCTGTCGGCTGAAGTTGGGAGTAGGAGAGGGGGGGGGGTGGACCCCCTTCGTCAGAAAAGCTACAGAAATCAGAGTACTAAATTATAAAAGAAAAGAAGGAAAAAAAAAAAAAAAAACCTCCACTTGCATCTCACATCTGATTCCCTGTCATGGTTTCCGGTTGCTGTGCTTCCCTTACGTGTGCTTTCCTGATGAGGAAAGCACTAAGTCTTCCCCGTGACTTCCGTTGCAGAAGCAGAACAAAGAGGAGGCGGTAGGATCGTGTCTGTGCCATGGGCACCTGGATTAGCGGGAGATCCCCGTACTGGGCCAATGAGCCGACTGGCAGCCACACGGTGGGATCCAGCACCAACTCTAGCACTGATGGGACACATACGCTGTCCACTGCCAAGCCAGATCGGATTCCCACATCAGCTTGGGCATCCAGGGGAGGACAAGATATGGCATTGGGAAAAGGAGTCACAAACGAACTGGCGGTCCAAAACCAGGAGCACTGGGACACTTCCTCCGAAGTTCGCGGCTGGAAAGGTGGAGGCCACACTTTCGATACATTTTTGCGTGCTTGTGGCCGTTTTTTTTTTCCCTTTTTGCCTACCTGTTGTTGCCGGTTTGATACATTCTGGAATCTGGATGGGATTTTTTTATTCAGGAGTAAATTGCCCATCCAAATGAAAGTACCTATGGTACCAGTTCATATTTGGTTACCTGAAGCTCATGTAGAAGCACCCACCACTGGATCTGTTATCTTAGCGGGAATCCTCTTAAAATTGGGAACTTATGGTTTTTTAAGATTTTCAATACTAATGTTTCCAGAGTGGTGGTTTAAGGCTCTACTGGCCCCGACTCCTTTCCTGGATCGTGCTGGCATACACGGGACTTCAGGCCAAGAAGCTATTGATCGGATTCCTCCCAATCGGTTCATATCTTGTTCCTTAGGCATTCCACGAATCACAGAGCCTGCACTGACAAGTGAGAGTCCACACAGATATGGCGGAAAGGTCACTCAAGTGGATGATAAGAGCATGCTGACGTGGCACTGCATTGCATTGTGGGTGGTGCCGAGGCAACGACCAGTCGTCAAAATGCACATCGGGTCAAGTGGTGAGAAACCTGTGGTTGAGGGCGGCTATCCGAAGGTACGTTGTTCCTGACGTTATCTTCCCTCCTCATTTCTACTCAAGAGTCCTCTCTCAATTCAGGGGTCGTGAGGGCGCTCTACTTTGAGAGATGAAATTTTTCCTGGTGGCGGATCTGGTGGGAGAGGGCGGTACCTCTGAAGGGCCCTGGATGAAGCACGGGTCACGCTCACCATGCCAACCCATGGGAGTAGAGAATGCATGCTTTGCTGCATTGTCCTTTGAGCTCTTGCTGCACATAGAGGTGGTGTTGTGCTGGCCAGCCCTATGGAGGATCGTCGGGTACCGGATCATCCAAGTCGCGCTGTACGCGAGTATAAATAGAGTACAGTCCCGACTGGCCAGTCTTTCACTTACGTGGGCACAGGGGTGGGCCGATGTACACACCATCAGACACCGCTGCTTGCAGATGCAGCCAGAACGTCGTTAGTGACAAAGACAATCAAGAGGGATACAGGGGGAAGGGGGGATTTCAGTTCACACTCATCTGTAATTATTGCACATTTCCATTCTGCATGTATTTGCGCTTTTTTTTTTTTTTTAATTAGTTTTTTCTCAGCCTTTTGGCTAAGATAAAGTGTAGTATCTGTTCTGATCAGTTTAATATCTGATCCGTGACCCATCGGGTCGAAAAAAAAAAAAAAAAAAACCCTTAAAAAAGAAGTTAACCGACTGCTGACTCCTGACAGACAGAAATTATAGTGTAGTACTGCAGCAGTCAACCATTTCCAGTTCTATGCTTTGCTGATTGTCTCAGAACTAGTCAAAGTGGAGATAGCCTCAGATAGGATCATTTGCAGAGTCTTTGTATTTGATGTTGTCACTAGCTGAAGTGTTCTCTGAGTTTCAGACCAAAATCATTTTTTGTCTCGGTCAGACACCATCTGTGGTAGGTCCCAGCGAGGACAGTAGTGCAGACTGTGATGTGCTATAGCTGATGAGAGGGAGAGGTCGTGAGGAGGAGAGAGCTGATGAGGGGATTGTGAGTTGGCTAGGAGCTTGTAGGGGACCTGTAGTGTGTCAGGTTCTGCCACCTGGCGGCGAGAGGCAGCTGTGAGCAGAAAGCAGTGTTGAGCATGGGCGTAGGGCAAGGGGAGTTGCTGGAGAAGCGGTGCAGGCAGAGGCATTAGGAACAGCAGCTGCAGACTCAATGGCATCTGCAGCATCAGCCTCCAGTCAGACTCGGCCAACGCAAAGCACCCCGGCTGTGTCACAGTCAGTGACACCAGTTGTAGGTACGAGTACGGGTTCATCCTCAAGTCAGACGGCTGGATCGCAGTTCGGCCAGCCACCTCGGCTCACTAGAGAGGATTTAGAGATTTAAGAGGCCGCAAATATCCGCCTTTGGCTAGAAGCCGAACTCAGAGATGCAGCCGACAGAGAGAGGAGAGCTCGGAATAGAAAAGCTAGACAGGAGAACAGAGAGGCAGACCGGGCTACTATAGAGGGACTAGGTGAGTCTGTCTTGGATTACAAAACGAAAGCCCTGAAAGCCGGAGGCTGGGCATGTACGAGTACATGGCTGTACAGGACAGCCGGAGGGTGACATACAGTTCACTTTGGACCAGATACTTGATAGCCCTTCATGGTTAGGGATGGCCAGTCCCTTCCACAACGACCCGGCGTGGTATCAGGCCACAGCTTGCAGTCCTGTTGTCGTTCACTTTGCCGGCTACGGTGGGTCCTTTGTTCCTCAATTTGGCATGCTGTTATCAGGTGGACAGTTACCTGTAAGTGCGCAGACGCAGGCTCCTTCTTCTCAACAAGCCATTGTAGCTGCAGGACAACAACCGGTTCAGCAACCCGTGCAGCTGCAGGGACCGCCAGCGGTGCTGCAGGCACCTGCTGCTGGATCACAGCAACAATGGGTCCCTAAAATTGCGTTGGCCCCTTCGAAGACATTTACTGGTGATAAGGAGGAGGAGGATCTCAAGACATGGTTGAGAACAGTGCCGACATACGTTAGGGCCAAGTTGATGCTTCTTGACCACGAAGTAATTGTGGCTGCATCCTATCTGAAGGGATCTGCAGCAAGATGGTTGGACAGTTTAGTAGCACATGATGGATACGGTTTGAATTTTGATGATTGGGCACGGACCAACAAAATACGAACAGAAAATATAATCATAAATCTTGAGTTGTAACTGAATGTGCAGTAAATTCGTAGATGTTGTATTTAAGGTAAACAACAAGTTCCAAATTGAATTAATTACTGCAATTGACAGAGGAGCGGTGGCATAACTTGCAGCAGGCCACCAAAGCGTTGGACAAGCTAGACTCCAAGAAGTATAGAAAGGCACGCGAGCTTAGCAATGCCGTAGAGAAACTGATCGTAGGCCCTGGGGTGTGCAATGACCGACGAACACTATTGACCTTATACTTGCGATGTCTACCTACCGACATCAAAATATGATGGTCAGCGAGGCATCCATTGACGTGGAGAAACTTTCTTCCTTCAGCAAGAAGGCCTTGGACTTAGAAGCTAAGCTAGGGAACGTGGAACAGGTGCCAGTTGATGGGAGGAAGAAGAAGATTCCACACGTCGATTGGAGAAACAAAGGTCACCTCATGCACATCGGTTCAGATGGGAATCAGGAGGAGGTAGAGATTCCTCTTATCTTGTAGGGGGGAGAGAGTATTTGGGCGGTGAAGAAAATTCAAACGGAGGAACAATTGCCGCGGCCACAACCAAGACTAAGGCGGCTGGCAAACGTAAGGGAGGCCAACCTACGAGTCAAGGCAAGGGACAAGACTCATGTGACAAAACGACAATGCAGACTCTGACACAGACTTTATGATTTGATTAGTTTTTTCCTGATCATTTTCATTTCTCAATTTACCTGTTTCTTTTTCACACTTGATAACTGGGTCAGTCTCTTCATGCCAATCCGTGCCCAAAATCAAGTCGAAGGGTAGGTTCTTCTCAATCAGGAACGAAACTTCATGCAGGATTTTCTTTACTTGTGTTCTGAAGTGAGCCTTCACATTTTCAATACAATTAGAGACTGTGATAATTGTACTTTTGTCAGCAAGTATAGAAGTAACAGGCATACGCAACTCTTAACCTTCATTCCAAGATGCATCCTCTTTATAGCCTTCTCTGATATGTACAATCTTGTTGACCAAGGATAAAGTAAAATACCGGTCCTTACTCTTGCAAATTCTAGATTTGCTAACCTGAATTTCTTAAATTGATCAATTCTTCATGAAGTTCATCAAGGCACTCGCCCAGGGTGACTTTACACACGACATGCTCAAGGCGATCTGGGTGAGGGGCGGAAGAAGAGCCATCCTCTGCCATAGGAGCTGGAGGGTTGAAAGGGGTTCGCTGCACCAAGTCATCTAAACCCTCTGGCTCAGCAGGAGCAGATGCTACTACTGGCTGCTCCCTTTTGGGTTCCTAATGAGAGGGCACCATGCTATGGTTTGCATTTCAGTGCCGCACTTAAGGCACTGGCCTTTGTCCATGCAATCATGCCAAACCTCCTGGGATATGCCAATCTTCTTTCATGGCTACCCAGATGCTATGCCAGGATGTGCGGGAAAGGAACGGGACCTCTTCTTCTTCACTTCACTACGACTTGCACCTCCCTTGCCGGCCGCTACAGCAGTGACGTCACCCTTTCGAGGCTGATTGCTGCTGCTTTACTCACCCTCGGTTCCTTTGAGGGGCCACCTCTGTCGCTTTTGTCCCCACAAGATTCTCCTCCCTTGTCCTCGTTGATGCCCCCCCTTTTACAGTGCCAGAATACATACCTCTTACATTGAAGGTCATTTGCTCCCTCTGCAAAGCAAGATCTTTAAATTGCCGATAACTATACTTCTGCATGTTAGTGACCTTTGGAAGGAGACCTTTGAATTGTCGACAACTTCGCCTCTGCGACAAGCTGACTCCTCGTTGGCTCAGGGAGCATTCGAGAGTAGACCAACAGGACCATTGTGCATGCTCAGACCAGACAACTGCAGCAGTTGATCCACCTCCCGTGACAGCTTGTCAACAGAGGACCAGCGGCGCTGCCCTATGGTGGCAAGTTTGTCAAATGCCTTGGCGGCAGCAGTTTTATCCAGAAATCTTTCTTCGATTTTCTTTAGAAATTTCCTCTAGTTGTCCTTCAGGACATCCGTTAAAATTGGAACGATAAGAGAAGATTAGCATGGCCCCTAAGCAACGATGACACACATAAATCGAGATGTGGTCCAAATTTTTAAAGAGAGAAATTCTGTCAAGTTCAGTGTCTTAGACCAGTCCCCGATAAACTCAAAGCCAGCAGAGATGACGTTTAACACGACCAATGCCATGGTGTCTTCACCGGGACATGATGACATTGTGAAGGCGACCTGGCTGCTTTCCCCTTTGGAGGTGGTCGAACAATACGTGTAAGGAACCCAGTCGGTAGGATACTAGTCAGATGCTGAAATACAAGGTAACTCAGACGCTGAACAATGTCTCCGATAATCATGAATGTGATCTCTGAAACAATGTCTCTCGTTTCCAATAGACACAGAGAGTGGAGGGGGATTAGACTGATTAGAAGGTGGAAGAGATAATAACCATCAATGACCACAAAGATAGTAGCCCAACATTTCCCACTCCTTCTCCGGGCTTCCCTCGCCTCCACATCAGCAAAACAGTATCCAATAACGAGCCTGGCAGATCCTGATCAAATCAAACTGTAATGTGGCACAGTTCTCCCGTGAAGACGTCCAGCAGCGTACAGTATCAACATCACCAGCACGTAAGTACCCCGTCCCTCTCTCTCAATCATCCACAGATCCCGATCTCCCTCCTTGTCACGTCCAACTCAACAATGAAGACAGTATGGCAGATGCCACGTCAGCAATGAAGACAGAGTGGCATGCGCCACATCAGCAATGTCAAAGGCAGCGTGGCTTGCGCCACGTCAGCGGAGGCTGGCGCCGAAGCAGGAAGGCATCTACAGTGCCACCGTCCAGCTAGCGTCAAGCCAGTGTTGAGTCAGCATAGCAAGACTGAATGTTGACTCCCTGGAGGCAGGGTCTTATGTGGGTTGACCTGCCTCAGGTCTCCCACCCACGGTGGCTCAGATTGACTCACAGCAGATGGCCTCGATCCCATACAGTTGCAGACTTCCACTTGGCCTGAACACTGTCTTGGTACCTGCATACAAACAAGTGTGTGTCTGACCGGCGGCCTGGGCTGGGTCCATGTAGACTTTGACTCCCGGGCCGCTAGGCAGTTGACTAAAGTCAACTGTCGGGCGCGAAGGCCCCGATGACTTTCTTTGGGGGATTTTCGTTCCCCTGGTCGTCGCTGCCCCAGACCGGTTCACGGCCTGTCTGTGCCCCACAGAGCAATATGAAGGGGTTATTGCATACGTCTGAATTTCTGCCATCCAGAGGAGCAGATATTCCCCCTTTTTCCTTGAGTATGTGAACGGCAATTTCATTTTCTTTCTTTTGGGGCGCTTCACAATCTTTCCCATCTTCTTTCTTCTCGAGGGCATGTGAAGCTTTCATGGCATCCTTTAGCAGCTTTTCCGCTTTCTCACTGTCTGACAGTGTCTGTCTTCTTTTCTTCTTTCTCAACTGTTACATTGTTCTCTTTCCCTTCACAATCTTTTCCAACATTGTGAACTCGGCTATCAGTCGTCACATTTTTTGTTTTGTTTTGTTTTGTTTTGTTTTGTTTTGTTTTGTTTTGAAGTCCAGATCGTAGTAGAGGCTGGATGCTAGGCCTCGGGAGTGCCTGTCGTTGTACTCAGTTGTCGCTTTTCATCGATAACTCCATCTAGCTTTGCTTCAATGTGAGCAAGGTACATCAAAAGTTGCTGTAAAGTGGACGCCAAGTCTCCTTCCGCCTGTTCCTTTACATTGAACTTTTCTGATATTTCTTTTAATTTATCTTCTTCTTCTCGTGAGGGATGAGCCGCGCGGAGCCCTTATCAGACATCCAAGTCTTCTGGGCTATGGCCCCCAGCAAGCCTCGTGCCGCCCTATGTGAAGGCAGGCCTGAATATCCACATAGAGCAACCTGAGACTCCAGGCTGTTTCCGGAAGCAAAGGGCTGCGCTGTACAGTTGAGCCCAAGGCTCAGGCTGTTGCGCCCTGGGCACACGCTGTGTGAGGCCGACACATCACGGACTGGTTACGGGCCAATGAGCAAGCAGCATTGTCGCCACACATGTGCCGCGAGCCAATGAGAATGCTGCAAACACTTGGAGGCTGGATGTGACGTGCCTAGCTGCACGCGGCCCAAGTCCAGTTTCGGAAACTGGGCCTGGGCGCTGACACATGGGGCCCAACTGAAGCTACCGGGGGCCCCAACACACCTGGCCAGGACAGCCAGCAGCGACACACTTTCCATAAACGAAAGGGAAGTGTGAGCAACCGATAGGGGCAGTCCGTCCTTGGCAGGCAATGTGGACACGCTGCTGCTTTGCTGCACTAGTCGGGCACGCGCACGGGGCTGAGATGAGAGGGGCGCTGCGAGGCAACGGGCGCACAGCAGCCATAGCCAGGCTGCAGGAGCGCAATGCAGGTGATGGCGATGGTGGTCTTTGGGTAGGAGGCGCATGAGGAAGTGATCAAGGGGTGATGACAGGAGGAGAGAGAACGTACCTGGTGTATGCTGGTGATCAGCATTGGTGTTGACGTCACGTGCATTGGTCTTCGACTTCGGTGTGATCCAGTCGCTTGATCGTAGATAGGCTAAGTAGAGCAGGCAGGGCGCTGAGCGCCAGACAGTAGGAGCGACATTGTATACAATCTTGATGTGACCAGGCGTGTCGTGCCAATGTGACCAGGCGTGTCGGCATTGGCACTTGAGTTCTTTGAATTGCTCTTATCTCATGGAATCTTGGTGCGCATTGTGCTTTCTGCTTGGTACGTGACTATCTGGACTACTTCGTGATTTTGCAACTTGGGTTTCTGTCTATCGCTCTCACTCATATTCCTTGCATTCTTTATTCTGTTTCAGATAGGCTTCCCTTTCTTTTTTTCTGCTTCTAATGTGGCCTTGAGCTGACCAATGTTTGCATCCATGATTTCCGCATCGAGTTCCGGTTTTCTATTCACCAGAACTAGAACTGCCTGTTGTGTCTTTTTTTTCTTGTTCTTCTTCCTTTCCCATTTCTGCTATCTTTTGTAGGTGTTCAGCAACGTGCTGATCCAGGGTGGAATGGGCCTGCTCTACAGCATGTAGCAGTGCGCTGCTGGCGGTCATGACCCGCTCAACTGTTTCAGGTTTGTTGTAAGGGTCCCCGTGTCCACTTTGCTGAGAATATGTTGCTCAGCCTATGGTCCAGCGAACTGCATTTCAGAACGAAGTTGGGAGCAAGGCTGGGCCGGCATCCGGCCGGTTCACTTCCCCCGGTCCACCCGGTACCAGAGCAGCCCTGGGGGTTGAGCCGGGAAACCGGTTTTCAAAAAAGATGCCTTTTTTTTTTTTTTTTTTTTTTTTTTTTTTTTTTTTTGGCGGATTCGGATTGCGCTCGTCAAGAATCAAGATCTGTTGAAATCCGCAATAGCATTTTGAATCTGCGATTTTTTTTTGTTGGGCTTTCAGAGAAGGGAAGGGGGGACGGGGAAGTAGTATTGGGATGTTCAGGAAGGTGTGGCTCTCAGGAGGAGGGGTCAAGTAAACAAGGTTGCTTGTCCGACCCCCTGTGGCCCAGAATTTCAATACGGCTCCATAGGAAGTTGGGGATTATACGGTTTTTATACCATCAGTCGCCAGCAGCCCAGAAGCTGGACGAGATATGCCGAGAGATCGTCCTTGACAAAACTTATAGCTCTTCCAGAGTATAGCTCGACGTCCAAAAAGTTATGGGTTCAGGTTCAGCTTGTAGAGGCAGAGCATTTTCTGATTTTTTTTCCCCCTACATATGGTGGCTCATCAGTCAAAAGTTTCTTGCCTGGCAGTCCTCCACATGCATGTAGTGTAGTGGAGCGAGGTCCATTCTTGGGCTTGCACCTCGGATGGCATTGTTACTCTCACTTCACGAGCCGCAACCAAACCCATAACTTTTTCCTCAGAGCATAGGGACGTTGTAGAAACATATAATCTAAGCAAAGCCACCTCTCAGGCATTTTGTTTTACTTGCGGTCCACTGGACTGAACGGTGCCAAAATTGGAAAACGGGGCCTTTTGGACCCCACATCTTGAAAAGAAAATGTGGTGACTTTTCTCCGCTGATCTGCAAATATCCTTGACGGAGAGATCTTCACGTGTTCTTTTCAAGAAGCGGGGTCCAAAAGGCCCCAATTGTTTTTTGTAAGGAGGCAGCAGCCTCCTGTGGGCTGGGCAATCGCAGGGGTGCCCTTTACTTCCCGGTACGCACCCCCCCCCCAAGTGTGATGCGCTGGGTTTGACTGGGGGTCTGCCGGGCCGGTCAACCGGTTGGTCCGACCGGCGGGCTCCCGGTTGGGGGAGCGGCCCCCGGTCCAACCGGGGGCCACCCCTGGTTGGGAGAGTATTTGTCTGTCCCTTTTTTCCTTGCTTCAATTTCTCCTGCAATGAACCTCAAAGTTCATCACACCAAGGAGTGCTCACATCAGCATGCATGTCACACAGATTGCCTTGTCACATATTACCCAGGTAGATGATGAGTAGTAGATCAGGAAGCGAAGCTCAAATTTCACAACGACATTTTATCGAGAGAATCAAGAGTTCAATTATCCAGCGCTCAACAAGATTACAAGTATTCTTCGAGCGGCGACAGCCTGGAACCCGGCGCACATCAGCGCTTGCACTCAATATCAATATCAGCGCCAGACAAGGTAAGTCTCCACCATAGCTTTCTCTATCTCCTGTCTCTCACTTATCTTAGTGTCCCTGATCCAAACTCTACACTAGTCTTTCCTCTTCACACACATGCACACTCCCTACTACAGCACACACATGAGGATCAACTCTGAATACATTTCACTGATCTACTTCTACTAGCATACTAACTCTACTACTAACTGGCGCTGGTGCAGCTATGGCTGCCTTCTTCCCTGCCAGCGCCTACTTCCTCTCTCTCAGCTCACTTGCGCAGCTCTCTGGCATAGCGCAGCTCTCCCACACTGGCGCACAAGCGCACAAGCACTTCCAACACTCTCATGCGAATGAGCATCTGCCAAACTAGGAGGCTGTCCAGTCTTTTGTAGTGTTGGACTGGTCTGGCTGGGCCAGCCTCTGGCCGAGTTGCCTGGTACTGCATGCCCACTGCCTGTTGACCCAGTACCTTTCCCATGGTCTGCTGCTGCTTTGGCCTTCGGGCGTGTCTTTTGGACTTCTGGTCTGACTCCAGACACGACCTCTGGACTGGGACTTGACTGGGCCTGCGATTTTGTACTATCTGCTGAACCGATGTGACCCTTACTCAGCCTCAAATTTGACTGTTCGTTTAGGACCTGGATGTGACTTTTGCAAAATGACTTTTCATTTTAGTTTGGACGCTACAGCTGACTCTGAGGAACTTGTCTTTTGAAATGCTGATTCCTAACTCCAGGATCTGGCCGACTGAACCCCTTTGAATTTGGGGTCTGAATTCGGGGTCTGAATCGTGGAAGCCCTTTCACTCCCCTTGTTCTGAAGTCTTCCTCATCAGCAGAAAACCAGAAGGACAAAGGGTGAAAGAACAGGACACGATATCTAGTCAGAATGGATGCACAAAACCACTGCGAAAAGAAAACCATCTTTGAGGCTGAGTATGCTGCACAATATACCTCAAATAATCAGTGGCCAAATTCCATGGCCTCAACCAAATGATATTTCTGAGAGGATTTAGATCCTCGGCAGTGTCTGAAAGGTGCGGTGCCCTCCCTAAGTGAAGGCAGGCCTGCAAATATCTGCCAATGCCTGTTTATACGCCTATGAGACCAGGCTGAGGGGCCCGAGCAGAGCCTGTTGGAATCCCTATGTGGGCATGGATCTTCGATGAGGCCTTGCTACGAGTTTGCTCCTCAGCATGCCCCCTGCAGGGCCCTTTTAGCAAGCATGAGCCCGCCCTAAGTGAAGGCAGGGTCCTGAATTTCAATATGGCCTGAGTTCGTCAAATTTGGCAAAGTTTGGCGGGCGCCAGACAGTTGCCATGCGCCAGTTGGTTACATCCTCCATACTCGTGAGAATCAGAAATAATTTGTAAGCCCTCTAGGCTCTTCCAGCAGCCAGGCGAAGCAGGGAGAACCTCACGTTTACTCCTGGGTGGTTGGGCATGCCTAACCAATTCGGTCCCAGGCCACTGTCTGAATGGGCCTGGGCACAGACACTTTGAATCCCTCGATCGGAAGTTACTGGAAACACGAGGCCCAGCCAGACAGCAAACTGGCGAGCACTTTCCATAAAGGAAAGAGCTCGCCACTGGTGGACTCATTCGGGCACTAGGCAGTGCATGCGGCAGCACTGCTTGAGCGTGCACTCATGGGCTATGCGCGGTGCGCTAGCGCTAGGTGCCAGGCAGTGCGCGCGGGCGCTGGAAGAAGGCAGGGCGCTGCTGAGGGCAGCGCCATAGCCAGCCCTACATAGCCAGGGCTTGGCTTGGACAGCGATTGAAGGTGGTGGTGGTCTTCGTGCATGGGGAAGAAGATGTGGGTCAAAGACAAGGATGAATGAGAGAGTGAGAGAGATGAAGATGATGACATCAGGGCACATACCTGGTATCTCTGATAGTCTGCATGGGCCCTGTCTCTTATACACATCTAGATGTGTATAAGAGACAGGCTGAGGGCAGCGCCATAGCCAGCCCTACATAGCCAGGGCTTGGCTTGGACAGCGATTGAAGGTGGTGGTGGTCTTCGTGCATGGGGAAGAAGATGTGGGTCAAAGACAAGGATGAATGAGAGAGTGAGAGAGATGAAGATGATGACATCAGGGCACATACCTGGTATCTCTGATAGTCTGCATGGGCCGACATCTTCATGTACTTCGGTTGTTGCTGACGTCAACAGGTTGCATTGGCAATTCGTACGCTGGTAGTAGCTGTGTGAATGTAATCTGAGCGCTGAACGCCAAGTAAGGAGGAAGGGCTCTGGATACATATGTCGGTGGTGGGAGAGTATGCTCTCATTGACATTCGGATTCCGTGCTTTGGTTCTCCTTTGGTGTGATATCAGCGCATTTCTGCTTTCTGGACAGCGTTGGACTCTTTGGCTTTCAATGTGATTTTGCATTCTGGATTTTTGTCATTTTGCTATCGCCAATTTTCCTTGCATAAGTTGCATTTCAATAAATGAAGAAATATTTAAATGCGAAGGAATAGGAAACAGGAATAACGATTTTTTTATTTTCTTTTCTCGTAATTGCAATAATCAATAAATTACAGTATCCTATTTCCTCTACTGCTGCTAGTGACTGACAATGACTGACTCTGACGCCTGACTCATAAGACTGTGCAGGGCGGGACCTGCACCACGGCCGATGTGATCAAGATACACTCTAGTTAAGTCCAGGCCACCCAGATTCCCACAATAGCCAGGACTCAGGAGCAACCAAGGAGAAAAGGAGACTTATCTCCTGATGCTGACGATGCTGATTGCCTATCAATAATAAATAAATAATCAATTCCAGGTGATATCTCCTCCGGTTCTTACCGGTCGAGTGTTCTCGGCAGGCACACTGTCTGGCCTGGACACTACAGCCTTTGCCGTACCATCCACCAGGCTCCAGCATGTAAGGCCTTCCCACCAGGCAACCATGGGATGCCACGTCAGCAGAGGAACACACGTCAGCAAGGCAAACGCCAAGTCAGCAGCTCAAGGCAGCGAGCCTTCAATGCTGCCTCCACGAACAGCTACTCCGACATCACCACCTTCTTCTCTCCACTGGTAGCTTGTGGACAAGTCAGCAGGCCCAACCCTCTATGCCACGTCAGCTGTCTGTTTCGACCACATCCGTCTTTCCTTCATGCCGCATAAGCAGTCTCTCCGGCCCAATGGCAACTCCAGATCGCTCGCCGAAAGTAAAGTGTTTCTCCAGCGTTAACCATAAATTATGCCGCACTTCTACCTCCACGGCAGACTTCTTCTACATCATCATCATCATCATCATCATCAAATCGATGTCACCATCAGCAGTATGGCGAGGCGGAAGGAGACTGCTCTGATACCAAATTGCAATGAACCCAGTCTTGATGAGAAGCCAATCAACATGGTTACCAATGTCTGAAGCCACCGATCAACATGAAGTCTACAAATAGTTGAGTTGAGATGGTCGGATAAAACCATAAGAGCGAACTTCAGCACGCGGCTTGAACGACCACCTTAATTGTGCGAAAATTTTGACCGTCCCGCCATTCTCGACTTTCCAGATCGGATTCCTTCCTTCCTGTCCTCCTCATCTACACCCCTAGCTGCCCGCATTACACGCTGGTGCCCCGCCGCCTTCCACACTAAAAAATTGTGCAGCCCCCTCCTTTCCCTCGACTACCTTACCCCGAGTTTACCGCTAAGTCCACCACACGCCATCAGTCCGCCTGTTCCTTGGGCACGTTGAGCCTGTTCGGCACCGCAGTCTTCGCGCATAGCTAGTGCAGCATTCAATCTGAGATAAAACAGCATTGAGCATTGAAGAAGAGACAGAGGAGAGATAAGACATAGAGGAGGAGAACAGTTACATTAAAAAAATCAATGATACTGTTGATACATGTATGTCGTTCTCCAGTCCATCTTCCTCATCTTGTGTCTCCCCCTATCGCTAACTCAGCAGTGCATGCTCCCCTGTGACGTCCACTGACATAGTCAGAGTGCAGCGCGCCCATCCTCCTTCCACAGTCATCATAGAGCCAATACAAGTCACGGGATCAAGCCCTGGAACACGCAACGTTTGAACTCAGCAAACAGAATTTTTGTACAGCCCTCGTTGGTAACTGCAATTCATTGCAGTCCAGAGCTGCTGGTAACTGCAATTCATTGCAGTCCAGAGCTGCTGGTAACTGCAATTCATTGCAGTCCAGAGCTGTAGGCTCATAATCTGAGCCCCAAAAAGGGGGAAAGGAAAAGAGTCGAGCTTAGCCTACAGTCCTAGATATAGTCTTTTGGCACAGGGACTAAGACCACTCCTTGTCCTTTGGTGCTCCTAGAGCGCCGGGCTTGAGGGCATCCTTTCCAGCAGAAGATACCAATGAGGCTCAGGAAAATTAGTGCGACAACAGGAATAGTCACTCGGAACCATAGCCGCTCAATGACAGACTTTCGTCCTTGGCTTGGAGTTGATGGAATAGACGGCGATGGCGTGGAAGAACCAGAAAGGGACAGAGAAACAGGAACACTCGGGGCAGGTAGAGATGGCGGTGCTTCCATGGATGGTGGAGACGGATCCATGCACTCTCCACAGCACTTATTCTCGTGCCTTAGCCATTGCGTAGACCTGGCACATATAACATCCTCTAGTTGAATATTTTGCTGAGTGCAGCTGACATCCGGCAATCCATCGGCACATGGCACTGACAAGCACTTTGACAGATTAAGAGTATCCTGAGACATTGCATCACCATCCAGCAGCACCGACCACTTTGAGTCAGAAACTGGATTGGATTCATGGTCAGGCCTCAGCACATGCGCAAGGAACAAGCAATGAGACCAGAAATATTTCAGCAGCAAAAGACTCAAAGCAGAAACAGCATAGATGAGCAAAGTCGAAAACTAGAATTACAAAGCGATGAGCACATCAAATAAGCCTACAATGACATTAGAGTCTCTTGATAAAAAGAAAGTCCGACTTCTCGCCACCTCTCATCATTACAACAACAATGTAGTAGGCCTACTTCATCATTACAACAACAATGTAGTAGTTCTCCAATGATCTGAACACCTTGCTACCCTCCTTCCTCGCCACACTCAGCCTACGTCTCTCTCTCTCTTCTCTCTCTCTGTCCTCTCACCCAACAATGCTGGAGAGTCGAAGCATTCTGCACATTTTTGAGGCACTGGCTGCCAGCGCCCGTGACCATGCTCCTGAACAATGTAGTAGTTCCCCAATGATCTGACCGCCTTTACTGCCCTCCTTCCTCACCACACTCAGCCTATTTCATCATTACAACAACAATGTAGTAGTTGTCCAATGATCTGACCGCCTTTACTACCCTCCTTCGTCACCACACTCAGCCTACTTCTCTCTCTCTCTTCTCTCTCTGTGTCCTCTCGCCCAACAATGCTGCAGAGTCACAGCATTCTGCACATTTTTGAGGCACTGGCTGCCAGCGCCTGCGGCCATGCTCCTGAGCTTTGACGAAGGAGGAGGGAGGAGCAGCCACGGTCAGCCGCTCCTGCTTGGCAGCGCCATAGTTGCCCCAAGGGAGGAAGAAGGGGCGCTGCCACTGTGGGGATCAAGGACAACAGCGCTTTTGGAACATGATATGTGCTTCCGCCTCCAAAGGACAGCGCTGAGAACAGGTGGGCTTACCTTGCAATGGCGATGGGCACACTACCAGTGCCCCTCCCTTGGGGAAACTATGGCTGCTGCCAAGCAGAAACACCTGACTGCGGCTGCTCTTTCCTTTTTTTTCATCAAAGCTTGAGAGCATGGCCATGCACGCTTGCTCAATGCTGGTGCATCGGCCATTGCCCAGTAAGACTGACCGCTTCCACGGATGTCCCTCTCCCCCCCACCCCAACACCAGCGCCTTTTCTTCCTCCCTTGGGGCAACTATGGCGAGAGCGGCTGACCATGGCTGTTCCTCCCTCCTCCGTCAACGCTTAGGAGCATGGCCGGGCACACTTGTTCAATGCTGGCACTGGCCGCCAGTGCCTCCAAAATGTTTGAAATGCTGCTGCTCCCTTCCTTTTGCCTCTCTCCTGGAGGCCACGACAGCCTGGCTGGTACTGGGCGCCATCCTGTATGGGAACTCTGTGAGAAGATTCCAGACTCGTCACCTAGGCCTCAGCCTTTTCAACTAGCTGGGGAAGACTGAGCCTACTGGTTAGTTGGAGAGGCTGATCCAGCATCCTCCCAACCACCTCACGTCAGCCTCCTATGCAAGCAGCCCCTTACTGGGGGCGATGGGCGTCTGAAGTCCTTCATTCCCGCCTTCTTAGCCCCGGCCTAATCTTCGGCCCGAGCTCATTTTTGCAAGCGGCCCCTTACCAACAGTGATGGACGTCTGAAGCCCTTCATTCCCACCTTCTTAGCTTCAAAGTCCTCTGCAGAACCCTTAATCCTCTTGCGGTTGCTTCCCTTTCAGAGCTCTCTCATAATGCAGGACCACTTGAGGTGCAGTCTTGATTAGTTCTTCCCTTGTATACCACTAATGTTAAGTGGGATACAGATGACCCTTGAATGCCACTACGAACTACATGGGCTTTGGCAGTCTTCCTTGTCCCCATGGCTTCTGCACAGGCATCTCTCCGTGCTCCACAATTCGATCAATGTCGAGCTGACCTCTCTGCTTATGGATGGCAGCAGCTTTGACCTGCGGGTAGGAACCTGACCGTTGTGTGTGAAAGGCAGGAGTCTGGATGCATGAAAGACAGGGTAAGTGTGGAGATATGGCATTCTCGCTGGTAAAGAAAAACCACGCTCACCACATGGCATTCTCCGACATACACTACTTCCTTGTCTCAGAATCTCTAATGGGAACCATCAAGGAGGCGGACATTATGGCATCGGATCTCCGTCTCCATAAGCAGTTTCGTCGTTGCCCAAATCTGTTCACTCGGGTTGCTGGACTTGTCGATGGTCCTGCAGCAACTCTCCTTCTAAATGACCCAAAGTGTAACCTTCCTGATTATCCCGAACCAGATGCATTCAGATTTAGTAAATTGAGCAGGGATATTAGTCCATAAAAGTAATTGGATCGGGTGTTCGGGAAGGGAGGAGAGAAAGACGTGGTCCCAGAGTAGTGAGGCTCTCGCCCATAAGTCAGTAGCAAATTTGCAGGTTATCAGACAGTGAATTAGATCTTCCTTTTCGTTGTCTGAACAGACCACACATTGTTCTGAACAATTTGGGTCGTTGTTCTTTCTATGGATGTGTAGGCAAGAGTTTACTGAGAGGGCATTGTATGTGATCAACCATTAAAGACTGCTTGTTACGGACTCAGCCAGGGCTCGATCCCTGGTCCGCAGGTTACCACCCGCCAGGCTGCTATTCCATTTTTTTTGAGTCTCTGATCTCCGGTTCCTGACTGTTGGCGCTCTCTCAAGTTGGCGCCCGTTTTCAAATCCCGCCTCTGGCACTTTCCGATTTCGATACTTGGTGCCATCCGGCATTTCTGGCGCCCAGCCTCAGACCTTCGATTTTCAGTTCAGCCCCGAGGCAAATTGCACTTCTGCCCTCGGACTCAACTTGAATCCGGTACTTAAGACCGGACTCAAGCTGAGTTCGGGGATTCAGTTTTCGGCCTCAGTGCGTGTGCTTCAGTGTGACTTGCTGTGACATTGTGTACGGAACCAAGATTGCGACTTTGTGACTTTGCCACTTTGTGTCTGCGTCCGTCAATTCGTGTCGAGTTCGTGTCGAGTTGAGTGAGTGTGCGTGTACTCTCACTCCCTTCCTCTCTCTTCCCCGACCTCGCTGCTCTACCTACAACTCGTCACACTGGTATCGGAGCGGTCTTGCGACCCTCCCCCTCCACCACCACATCGACATCGTCATCACCATCGTCGGCGCCGCCACGTCATCGCCATTGCCACAACGAGCGAGATCTTTCATGACTACTTAGATGCTAAAGTGGCCAGCATACGTGACTAGCTCAAACCTCAGTCTGTGACTGCGGTAAGGTCATTCTTGGGGATTACAGCTAATATCGTCCATTTATGAAAAATTACAGCACGATAGCCTCCCCATTAACTAACCTCACACGCCTTGACACCCCTTGGGAGTGGACCGAAGAGTGTGCGGCAGCCTTCAAGAGATTGAAGTATGCCCTCACACACTACAAAGTCCTCAAGCTTCTGGATCCTGAACAACCCTTTGTTGTGACCACAAATGCCAGCCAATATGGCATAGGCGTGGTCCTTGCGCAGAAGGAGGGGAAAAAGTTGAGGCCGATCGAGTACATGAGCAAAAAGATGCCATTTCAAAAGTTAGCTAAGTTCACATATGAGCGTGAGCTTTAGGTCCTCTATCGAGTGCTAGTCCATTGGAGGCACTACCTCCTAGGCAGATTCTTTTATGTGAGATCTGACCATGCGACGCTGTGCTGGATCAAGACACAGTGTGTGCTCTCCGATGCACTTAAGAGGTGGATTGAAGTCATAGACATGTATGACTAGAAACTCGACCTTCTAAAGGGGGAGTACAACAAAGTGGTTAACACACTATCGCGCAGGGCAGGCTATCTGGGTGCGCTAGTGACTGAGTTTGGAATAGATGGCGATGTAAGTCGATCCATGGTTGAAGCCTATCGAGAGGATGCAGTCATGTCTGAGATTATTTGCAAACTGGAAGCTAAAGATGAGGCAATTTCCAATGAGTTTGTGCTGGTTGACGGCTTGCTGTTTCTTGAGAAGGCTGGGAATAAACGATTGTGCGTCCCGAATAAAGAGTTTTTGCGTAGTTTATTTTTGGGAGTGTCACGATGCGACTGGTCATTTTGGCTATAAAAAGACGGCAGCAAACTTAGTGCAGAAATATGAAGCAAAAAAGTACGTAGAAACTTGCCAGGTTTGTGAGCATGACAAACCCCGAAAGCAGGCACCGCTTGGGTTGATCAAGCCCTTGCCCATCCCTGCTGGTCCGCGTCAAAGTGTATCCATGGAGTTCATGGATACCCTTGTGACCAGCAAGAGTGGTAAACAACACATCTTTGTCATTGTGGACAGATTCACAAAGTATGCTAGACTAATCACTATGCCAGAGACAGCTAGGACTGACCACGTTATCAAGCTATTTATGGACAACTGGGTACGTGCCTTTGGTCTCCCTAAGTCTATTCTAAGCCACAGGATGTTAGATTTACTAGTGAATTGTGGCAAAGTACGGCCCAACAGATGGGTACCCGACTGCAAATGACATCAGGGAACCACCCTGAGTCAAATGGTCAGGCTGAACAGATGAACCGGGTAGTGCAGCACTTGCTTCGACATTACATTAAACCAAGTCAGGATGACTAGGACAAGAAATTACCCCTCGTCACCAGCCTGTACAATAACGGCGTGCACAACACTACCGGCATGACTCCCAACCAACTACATCTTGGTTGGAAGCCCAGATCTGCATTAGACTTCTTGTTGCCTGAAAATCAGCCAACTGCAGCCCCTGGCAGCATAGAGTTTGTTGTCAAGTATGAACAGATGCTACAGCAGGCTGTAGAGCACGTCAAGGAAGCCATGGTTTTATCTGAGAACAAACACAGACGACCATCTGAGTTTCAGGTAGGTGAACGAGTCTGGGTAAAGTCATCTGAGTTGGGGCAGGAATTAAGAATCTCACGTGAACTGATGCCACAGTACTTTGGCCCCTGGGAAATTCTTGATATAGTGGGAGATCAACCAGATGGGCCATCATATGTCATTTTCGTCCCTGGACACTTACGCATCCACCCTGTCTTCCATGCATCAAAGTTGGCACCTTTCTCTGTCACTGATCAGTTCCCCTCCAGGAGACCGATGCTGCCCCCAACCATGGACGGATATGTGGACATTTACGACATCGTTGAGCACAAGCTGATGCCGGTACCGAAGCCTCCAGGCAGGGGACGCCCTCCGAAACCGCAGAGGCAGTATCGAGCACGTTTCAGACATCACAAGGATCCTAATTTCCTAAAGAAGGTTCACCGGAGAGGACTTGATGAAGACTGCTCCCCAAGTCATCACAAGCTATGAACGAAATTTGAAAGGGAAGTGTAACGATTTCTTAGACTATCGAAGTAAAAGGAGGAGGGAGTGTAAGGGTTTGATCCCTCGGCATAACCGTATAAGGCCCCCCATCAGGCACGTGCCCGCCCAAGTGAAGGCAGGCCTCTGAACTCGTCAATTTTTGCAAACCTTGGTCGGCGCCAGACAGTTGCCACACGCCGGTTGGTTACATCCGCCCTGCACGTGAGAATGGGAAATATTTGAGAGCCTTCCAGGTCATTCTAAACGTGGCCAAAGCAGGGGACATCGCACGTTCGTGCCTGGGTGGTTGGGCATGCCTAACTAATTTGGTCCCAGGCCACTGTCTGAACGGGCCTGGGCGCAGACACTTGGGTCGAGACTGAAGCTACTGGAAACTCGGTCTCATGTGATGGGGGCAAGGAAAAGCGCCCGCCACTTTCCATATAGGGAAGGGCCGGGTGCCAGGCACAGCATTCAGGCACTTGCAAGTTTGCAGCAGTGCTGCTGGAGCAAGCGCTCGCGGGCTGCTACTAGCCCAGGGCAAGTTGTCCGCTCACGTGCAGTCGTGCAGAGGAAAGGCGCTGCTGAGGGCAGCGCCATACCCCAGCTTCCATAGCTGGCTGGTGCTTGGTTGTACAGCAAGGGGTAGTGGTGGCCTTCGTGCCTGGGGGAGAAGACATGGGTAGAGAAGATGAGGGAGGAGAGATGAGGATGATGATGTGAGGGCACGCACCTGGTCATGACTATATTCTACAAGGGTTGACATCTTCAAGTACTTCGGTTCTGCTGTTGACGTCAACAGTTGCATTGTCAATTCTTAGTCTGGTAGTAACCGCGTGATCGTACTGTGGGTGCTGAGCGCCAAGTAGGAGAGAAGGCTCTGGATACTTATGTTGGTGATGGCAAGAGTATGCTCTCATTGACACTCGGATTCAGTGTGCTGGTTCTCCATTGGTGTAATATTGGTGCAATTCTGCTTTCTGGACAGTGTTGGACTTCCTGGCTTTCAATTTGGCTGTCCAATCTGAAATCTGTGATTTCGCCGTTGCTCATTTTCCCTGCATTTTTTCTTTTACCACACAAAAAGGAACCTATCCAGCCATCCTTCTCACGGTTGATTTCAGATTTATCAGCGTCTCCATATCGGGATGAAGTAGAACCCCTTCCTGTATGGGCATATTAAACCACCAGCTCACGCACGAGGCTGCCCTCGGACCCTAACTGTGTCTGTATGACGGATCACAAAACAGTGAAGCGTGCCAGTACTGCTTCAGGGTGCCAGCCTATGGGGCACATTGTTCTGTACCTGGTACAGAGTGTGGGAGCATGTGGCCTCTTTTTTCGTTTATGACTGTTCTTATTACTGTCACCGGACTCAAAGCACCAGTACATGCCAGCTTTCGGCCGCGGGCCCCTTTCGGAGGCCGCCCACCGCCGATTCATTTTTTCTACAACGCTCGGCCTCCTAACTTTTCGCAGAGGCTCAAAACAGGTGCTCCAGTTGCCTGCGGCCATTTACTGGTGGTTTAAGTGACCCCAGTATTGCTATTTATTGTAAATACCTCCCTATGTCAGGATTGGGTAATTTACATACCTGCTGCCTCCCTTGGATATGATAGCCATTAACACTGGAACGACACAGAGAAGATTAGCATGGCCCCTGTGCAAGGGCGTGGCATTTTCTTTGATGTTTTCTCTCATTTCTTTTTTTCAGCTAGTCCACAGCTGTGCTCGTAGTCGTATCAAAAATGTGTGCACCTTTCCACAGAAGGTAGAAATATGCTCTCCTTTTTCCCCTTTTGATTTGTTTCACAGATGTCTCTACCTGAACAGAAAGCCTTGTCATTACGTCCGCATTTGGCCAAACTTGCAGTCTAGACTCTAGACACAGCGATAATGACAGGGCATTCTGTTCGTTTTTGTTTATTCACATAGTGGTTGAACACGTGCTGTTTTTTTTTTTTTTTTTTTTTTTTTTAACGGAAAGGTCCAGGGTGTAGCAGAGGGTGGTGGCCAGGCCTCAGGAGGTGCCTGTAGAACTCATCCATTGGGAGGTCAGAGGGATTGTGAGGACCCAGGGCGAGTCATCTCATTATGACACCATTGTATGATGACCTACACTAATGCACAGATCGCAAGTTGTGATTGTGCAGACACTACCCTAACTCTAATGTCACAGGTGGCGTCCATGCATACGCAGTCATCCCCAATATGTGCCTCATCCCGCAGACTCTATGGGCAGCAAACTTCCCTTCCACTAAGATGCGATATCCGCCCTCCCCTATCCTCAAGCATGATGCCTCCTACCCCAGGCTCCCCAAGATTCCACAGTCCTGACTAATTCCCCCAATGAGAATTCCCATGGACCCCAACCTGGATGAAGCACCACATGCAGGCATCGTGAGATACCTGTGGGATGAGAAGTACCCACTGCAGTACCTACCCCATACTAACACCCAGTGTGTGCATAGGATTATCCCCCCCGAGATGGGCCCTACTGTAGTCTAAGTTTGCTCCGTGTGGACTCTCGTACAGGTGCCATAGTGATGGGAAACATGGTAGCTGTACCCAGGCTCGACCATGGCACCCCCACGGACTAGTACATACTGGTGAGACTGACAGATCGGAGGGTCCAAATGGCTACGCTGAGGCATCGACGGTTTCAACAGTTTTGGCAGTTTTTTGGTTATCGACAGTCTAGGCAGTTTTTCGGTTATCGACAGTCTAGGCATTAAACCCTCCCCCTTTAATCTACCCTAACCCCCCCCCCCCCCCCCCCCCCCGCCCCCAAATGGTGGAGCCAAGATAAGACCCTGATCTTCAGACCCCCTAAGACTTAGCACTCAAGCAGCCCTCCCTATGGTCCTATCCAACATACTACAACCATGGACCTAGTCCCCTTGGGCTACCCTAACCTATCCTACCCCCCCGCCCCAAATGGTGGAGCCAAGATAAGACCCTGATCCTCAGAACCCCTAAGACTAAGCACTCAAGCAGGCCTCCCAATGGTCCTATCCAGCATACTACAACCATGGACCTAGTCCCCTTGGGCGGTGCGCAGGAGGTGTCTGTATAAATCTTACCAAGCGTCGTCCGAGAGAGGGGAGGAGGGGGGGGGGCGGGGGGGGGGATGAATGGCTTGTGCGTTATGAAAGCGCTAACTGGTGTACGTGCGCGAGGCAATGGAGTTTTGAACCTACAACCTCATACCACAATGCGCATTTCCAACTGGTGCTCTAACCACTGAGCCAACAGCCATTCACCACGCTGGGCCTCCCACTCCCAATGCATGTGTTTTCTTTTTTTTTTGGTTCTTGATTTTGGTCCTCCTTTTGTTTGTTTGTCAATGCATGTGTTTTCTTTTTTTTTTGGTTCTTGATTTTGGTCCTCCTTTTGTTTGTTTGTTTGAAATTGTTTCCCATTGTGTTTTCATATTGCCCCTGTTCTATTTCCCCAGTCAGGAAGGACACCTTGACAGCTAGGAGATCCTTAGCCGCCATCCCGCACTGCCCACGTGCGCCGTTTTAAGATCCCTCACACAGGGCACTACCAGCCCATTCTCTAAGGCGGAAGTGTCTTGCCGCTTCTCCCAGAAAGACACCGCTTCTGCTTTGGTTGAATCGGTGTCTTAACTCTTTCACCTACTGACTCCACCCCAACCCAGAACAAGCATAAAGGGACCCAAAAGGAGACAAAAAAATATCATACCAGCTGTGCAGGAAAATTTAAGCAGTTAATTTAACTTTTTACATACCTTCAGACTGGATGATATGAATGGTTTCACCGCTGAGTTCTGTGTCTCTGCCAATTCCGCAAAACGTCTGCTGTTGTTTTGCGGGCGAACATCCATCGCAGCCACTCCAATGAAGTGCCCTTGTGAATTATACACTTCAAAAGCCAAGGAGTACAAACGATTTCAACAAAACTTTAGACTTTTCCCCCCTTCTACTTCAAAAGCCAAGAAGGACAAGCAATTGGGTAAGGATGGTCTATGTGTGACAATCCCCAGAAGCACTCTTTCCGGTTCAAAACAGCCTATTATAATAGCAATAAACAATGTCTATAGGTAACCTTCCTCTGGAGATTGCAGCCGTGCATGGGGAGGCCATTCTTTCACTGTACCCGCCTATAGGATACAGGCGACTGTTCAATTCTTGGGAAGCGGGAACTTTTTGCTTGGGCAAAATAGGGTCTGGGGCAGTTGAAACGGTTTTCACCTTTGCAGTGACGGACGCAGATCCCAGGGTTCAATCCCTAGACCTTACCTCACCCGTGTACAGTATTAAGTCGACCCTGTGTGTTTTGAACCTGTGACCTGTGTTTGGGTAGCTGAATGTAGTCTGTCATAAGTCTGTGTAACTGTCGGGTCTTGAACTGTAGAACTGTCGAAGTAGGGGTCATACCTGTGTAGGGGTCATAGTAGTTGCAACTCTGAAAGGTCAAGTCGTAGCTGCTACAGTCCTGAAAGGTCAAAGCCGTAGCTGCTACAGTCCCGAAAGGCCAAGTCCACAGACTTCCGGAAGGTCCGGAAATGGCCTTTCGAGTGTTACTCACGTTAGACCAGAGGCAAGTGGGCAAGAGGGTAGTCCAACTTTGCTTAGTCAGCGGTACCCAGTCCCAGTCTCACTTTGTCCAGTCAGCAAGTACCATGTGGGACTGTGTGCACCCTGGGCCCGGTGGAAAAGGGGCAGACCAGCGACCAACAGAAGCATAAATCAAGAGGCAGCGTCCAGCCATTCATTCATTCTGCGTGATCCATGCGGAAGCACTGCCCTAGTGTCTTGTGCGAGGTGGTCTGCAGATGCCCGAAGTCAAAGTGGGCTGAGGCCGAGTCGCAGTGGCCCATCCTGGACGCTACCAGGGTTCGGGCACAGCGCTCCTGGTAGCGCTGCGCCCGGGCACCGACACTCACGCCGAGACTTCGCATCGAATGCAAGCGCGAGGAGGGAACGCATCGAAGCAAGCAGCGTCCGTGCCATCGCGCGTGAGCAATGCTTCGGGTGAAACTGCGCGCACTGCCCAGAGAATAGGGGGTGGAATACGTCATGAGAGGGAGTGGAAGGGGGGGTGTTTGATGTTATCTCTTCGTGATGTGTGGGACGCCGGACACAGCCATGACGGGTTCATGGTGTGGAAGGCGGGTTCGCCTATGAGCGAGTTCTGGAGGGAGGCGAGAGGGATTCTACTCTCAGTCTTATCTAGTCCGACATAAAAGCAGGAGAGTCGCAGGGAAGAAAAGTTTGAGCGCGATGTCAAGGGGGAAACACGGACATACAACATTCCTGAAAAGAGATGAGCAATTGAAAGTTGGTTGTGGTTTGGTGCACACGGAGGCGGCTTCAATCAACAGAAAGGTTGTCAAGAAAAGGTCATTGAGATCATCATGATCATCACCAGCTTCTGCATCATACGTACGCAAGGCTGGAGGTACATAAATATCAGCAGAACGGGACGCGGATCATCAGATTGCTTTTTCATCATTGAGAGCCGCCCGTCATCATCTCAGCGCTGTCATCATCGTCATCACCATCATTGGTTTTATCAGCGCTGTCATCATCATCATCATCATCATCATCATCATCGGCGGTTATCATTATCACCATTGTCCTCATCATTCATCTTCATCATTATCGTCATCATCATCATCGTTATCATTATCATCATCAGTATGGAGGCTGGCGCGCTTTTCAACTAATGTGTCATCATCATCAGCAGCAGCAGTAGCACATCACCATCATCATTATGAGCATCTTCATTTGTGCGTCATCATCATCATCAACATCTTCATCATTATCATCATCATCAACATCTTCATCATCTTCATCATCATCATCATCATCATCTTCATCATCAGCAGCAGCATTACTGACATCATCATCATCATTATCATCATCAGTATGAGCATCATCATTGGTGTGTCTTCATCATCATCATCATCATCATCATCATCTTCAACATCATCATCATCATCATCATCAATATCGACATCAACAGCATCATTATCATTATTATGATGATGTTTATTATCATCAGTAACAGTTTGTTATCATTAGAATTTGTTCTTTAAGACATCGTTCGCCTTTCGCATCAGCAGGTGACTGGGTAGTCATCACCATACTCATTATTACTATCTTCAGGTGCTGTTCTTCGTCATCAACAAAACCCAAGTGTATGACATTTTGGTGAGGGGGAGAGGGAGACCCCTGCCTTGCAGGGGTTTCATTAGGCGGGTGGTGAAACCTTGGAGGGGGTGAGGGCAGATGGTGAGGAATACTCTTTTCTGGGGCTGGGCACAAAATCCCAGCGGGGGCAGATTAGGGTAAAGGGGTAGATAAGGGAATGGAGAGAATGGAGGAATGTTACATCTTCGACTCACACGGGTCCTACCGGACCCGACTTAGGGCCGGAGGGACACACCAGGGCCTAAAGGCCCGACCTTTTGGGGTTACAGCCCCTAAAGGCCTGATTTTGGACCAGCACCCATCGGGTAGGCCCAAACGACACTTCGTTTGGGCCTGGCGGCGCTCTTGAAGCTGCCGCCCGCCGATTGAGGCTGAACCGTCCATCTGGACGGTCCAGG
>BFEA01000430.1:111500-124678 GCA_003427395.1 Chara braunii
TCTCTCCTCCCACCTTTCATCTGTGCATGTGTGTACGGGATCTGGGTATCGTCTATGCATGACCCAGACCCCACCATCTCATGATTGTATGTGTGTGGAGTGATGCCATGTAGGTCAGTCTATGTGAGTCAGTTCGTTATCAGACTTCCGCTGCATAAATGCTCATCCTATATTGGTTGATCTTTGGTTCTGCCCATACTCATTGAAGTATGTAACAAGGAAGGAAGGGAGAGGGAGGATTTTTTCTGTATCATCTAATCATCCAAATCATCGTCATCATCGTCAACATCAATGTTATATCATGCTTTCTGGTGTGCTGTGATTCTCGGCTGTATCTGGCCTCCTTCCTTAATCGGGATATAAGATTTTAGAGACGGTCGAATCTGGACCGATATCTACAGAGTTGCTTTGTCTTTGCCCCTGGTTTGGCGATGCCAGTACGACGCTGGCCGGAGCTGGGGCGTCGCCCTGTAACCTGCAATTGGCAGGAGTGTGAGGCCTTGTAGAGAGATCTGGGGATTTGTCGAGGGAGGAAGACAATCCAGTGGTGAACCGGGGGGGCTTCCTTGACAACCTATGGGGCTAATGTCCTGGTGCAGGGAGGGCTGGGAAGGTTTGAGGATTAGGAGGCCAGAAGTGCGGTTATAACATAGTCTTCTATTCATCATCATCATCACATCACCAGTTTCATCATCTGATTATTGTTATTTCAAGCTTTTTGGTGTTCTGAAATTTTGGCAGCATCTAGCATTCTTCCACATTCGAGATATAGGACTTCAGAGATGGTTGAACCTGGACTGATTTCAACTGAGTTGCTCTGTTCTGTGCCCTTGGTTTGCCGATGCCAGAACGACGCTGGCCGGAGCTTGGGCGTTCCCCTATAACCTGTAAATGGCAGGAGTATGAGGCCTTGTAGAGAGATCTGGGTTTGGTGAGGGTGGAAGGCATTCCAGTGGTGAACCAGGGGGGGCTGCAAGGAGGCAAGAAGAGATCAGCTATGGTTGACGCTGGTTAGGTTGGTCTTGTCTCTGAGGAACAGTGTCCTGATATAGGGAGGGCTAGGAGTTGTTCTAGGATTAGAAGGCCAGAATAGCTGATATAGCATAATCTTCTTTATTTTTTCATATTTTTGAATCATCATTCTCATTAGCTTCATTATCTATGGTATTATCAGTATCATCAGTATCATCATGGTCATCATCATTCGAGGATCGCTAAGCCCGGTTCTCAGCATTTTCCGTTCGATCACTCCGGGCAGACTGTGAGGACCCCGGCCTCAATCCTTTTTTTTTTTTTTTTTTTTCAAAAATAAAACAGGGCCTTATGGTACTGGCTCCTTCTATTCTGGGGAGCGTCTGTCCGGTTCCTATTCCCCCGGCAAGTCAAAATACATAATACATTCCTTCCGTTCAGGCCGAAGGACCCCTGATCAGCATTGATTGCTCCATCATGGTGGAGGATTGACTGTCAGCTTGCCCAGATCCTCTCTTTCCTCTCAGACCTGATGAACAGATCTGTCAGATGGTTCTATGTTCCCTAGAAAGAGTTCAATCGTTGACCTTGACGGCCTGTGTCTAACCCCTTGTACTGTCTAGCCTATGACCCAATTTGACCRTCCTTCCTCTAATGGTGAACCCCGTTACAGCATTGCCCTTTTGGAAAACCTTGATTAGTGTATCTCTTTTCTCCCCCCATCTGAGTCAGACTTGCTTCTGTGCTCCTTACTTCATTGAAGCTGGACTTTTTGCGCTTGTTCCCCTGGATGAAGGTGAGGAATGAAGAGTGAGATCACTTGTTGGGATGTCTTCACTGTTGGCACTTCCTCTGTAACCCCCAATATGCTAATGCAGTCCGTACCTTGTTGCTTTTCCTGTTYCTGTGTCAATATCCACTGAACCAACTCTCGTAGCATGTTTGAGAGCCTGTCCTTGGCTATATTCTGTCCTCCTCTTTCTCGTACTCTTTTTCCATCTTTTTGTCTTTCTTGCGTTCCTGTCCTCTGAGTTTGTAGGGTTGCCCTCTTCCGTTGAGTCTCAAGAGATATTTGTGCTATCTAACATTGTCTGTTGATGATAACTCTTTCCCGGGGGTGAATTGTGGCACTCCTTCCAGTGAATGCGGTCTTCTCGTAGCTCGGCTATCTTGCCATCAATCAACCAATTCCTTTGGAAGAGCACTCTTCCCTTCTTCCTCTGTTCTTCGTCATCTGTCCAGGCTTGTCTGACTTTCCGCCATCTGATATGAATCTCTGCTTGAATCATAGTTTTGGTTTCTGTCCATACCTTGTCCCTTGGGTTGGATTGTCCTTCAATTGTTCTGCTGCATCTCTCCTTCCAGATGATCCATAGTGTCACTTTCCTGATGAGTTCGAACCAAGTCCTCTCTGCCTTTGGTGTCATTCGGGGGATGTTAGTCAGGAGGAGTAGTTGGATGGGATGGTCAGGGAATGGGGATGAAAAGAAGGAATTCCAAAGTGAGRAAGCTYTGGCCCAGTATTCAGTCGCCTCTTTGCAACGTATCAGACAGTGTACTATATCCTCTGCCACACCTTCGGTACAGACTGTGCACAATTCCGAACTGTTAGGGTCTGTGGCTTTTCGTCTGATGTGCAGCCATTGGTTCACCGGCAGGGCTGCATAGACGAWCAGCCATTGCAAGCTTCTAATCTTGACTGGACGAATACACTTGAATTTTTCCAGTGGATTTGTGTAATTTTGTCTGCTTCCTGTCCCAAGAGATTTCGCCATCTGTTTTTGATGATAGGGTCTGGGTTTTTGGTCTTCAGTGACAGTCTATATCCAAGCTTGACTGTATAGTCTTGAATTGGGATTTTGACCTTAATGTTGTTGGAGATATTAGGCTTCCATGCCCATTCAGCAGGATCGAACTCTAAGGATCGGATTGCAGTGTCCAGTCTGAAGATTGATTTTGGCCACGAGCCTAGGACCCTTACTTTTCTGAGGAGGAAAGGGTCTAATACAGCTGATTCTACCTCACAATTCCATATGGCTGGCATATCCATCTTSGTGTGGGATATCGGAAAGGAGAGGAAGGTGGCAGTGGACTGGGAGCCTTGCTGCCAGTGGGAGAATTGGTAGGCTCTAGTGGGGGATGTGTCTTGGATCATAAGGCCCCATTCGCCCGGACTCCACAGTTCGTTATTTGCCAAGATGTCTTTCCACTCCTGTGGAATGCGACCAAGAATGTATTGAAGATTGGTCCCTCGTCTGTGACAACCTTTTAATCGGACACTGAGTTCTTGTTCCGTTATCCAGTCTTTTCTGTCTTCTTCTCATAGGTGATCTAATTTCCAAATACCATTCTTAATCCAAGACAACCATCTTTGTTCGAGGAATAGTGGGTTATTTGCCTCATTGGTTAACAATTCATTGCCAAAGAGTGGTTGCCTCAGTACTTCGTCCTTGGATTTAGGTCTCTTTATCTTTTTAGGAATTATTTTTTTCCACGCACGAAGTAGAGCCGGCCAGTAAGGCGTGGGTGGATAGTGGTCCTTTGATCTGTTGTTCCTTGTCCGATTTCTTTGTCCTGTGGTTATCACCCATTCTTTGTTTATTACCCAAAAGAGGCCTGACAAGTCGTCTGTGGAGGACACTGGGGCTATAGACCTGACACTGTCGAGAGCCAGTTTGTTCCATGCGCTGTTCGGTTTCATCAATAGTTTGATGATCCATTTGATTTGCAGTGCTTTAGTTTCTGTTTCGGGATCAATGAGACCTAAGCCTCCATTTCGTGGGGTTCTTGTAACAAAATGCTAGGCTCTTGGATATGCACTTATCTCTGTTGGGGTTGCCTGTCCACAAGTAACATCTAGCTTTTCGATTCAGTTCCCTGATCGAGTTATCGGGGATTGTCCAGATGGAAGCTATATACCACATCATTGAGAAGACGGATGTGTTGAGGACCAGCGCTCGACCAATAAGGGAGGCGAAGGCGTTGCCCCATCTTCAAATTTTGTTAATTTGTTTGGTTAGCATGGAGGGGCCCATTTGAGGTGCTAGACCTTCTTTTGTCATTAAAATGCCAAGATAGCGAGTGGGTGTGTCCGGCGTTTGCCATGTCATAGTAGCCTTGTCTCCTTGTACTGTCAGCTGTTCATCTTCAGAGAGCCACCAGCCGATTGTTTTCCTCCAATTAATCCTCATTTCTGAGGCTAATTTGAATGTTTCCATTGCCCTGGCTAGTGTTATGAAAGACGAGTCTGATGCTCTAATTAGAACCGTTAGATCATCTGCGAACATAATAGCTGTGGGGAAATCCATCTGGTGGGCTGAGCCTACATCGGTACTGGCTAGTCTTTAAATTGATGGGTCCTTGCGTAAGAAGGATGCGATGGCCTCCATTACAAATAGGAAGATTGATGGTGCCAGCGGATCCCCTTGTCGGACCGAGCGGGAGATCGGATAACAGTCTGATAATAGTCCATTTACTTGGAGACTACCTACTGCGTCTTTGTATAATATCCTCACCCATTTTTTGAAGTTTGGTCCGACTCCCATTCTTTCCATACTTGCTTCCATGAAGTCCCAATTAACTTGGTCATAAGCCTTTTCGAAATCGAAGAAGAGAATGGCAGTGTTTATTTTCCTTTCCCTGATTTTTCTCATCGACTCATTCAGTGTCATAACATTGTCGAGAATGTAGCAGCCCGGGATGAAGCCTGTTTGGTCTGTTCGAAATCGATTGGACAGGGCCATGGCTAGGATCTTGTATGGGAGCGTGAGAAGTGAGATAGGTCTATAGTTCTTGATGTCGTCCTTCTCGCCTTTCTTGTAGAGTAGCGTGACAACGCTGCTGCTGAGTAAATTGCCCAGCCCTCCCTTAGACCAGCTGTCATTATAGAAGTTTTGCAGGTCGCTTCCTAGCAAGGGCCAAAATTTATCCCAGAACTCTTTTGTTAGCCCATCAATACCTGGAGTTTTGTTGTTGTTCATACTTTGTAGTGCCTAGTGAAGTTTATCTAATGTGATTGGTTTGTCGAGTAATTCGGCCTGTTCTGTTGATAATGTTCGTTCCAAGTCTTGTAACATTCTTTGTCTTGCTTCTTTTACATTGGAGGGTATTGGAGATTCTGTCTTGGAATGGTAGAGTTCCTTGTAGAAATTATTTGCTATTTCCAGCATTCCTTCACTGTCTGATCTCACTGTTTCAGGAGCTTCGTTTGGTCTTAAGCCTTCTATTGTGCTAGCTCTTGAGTTAGCTTTGATCCGGGCGAAGTAGTGTTTTGTCATTGAATTGTTGAGCTCCAATTCACACATTCTTGCTCTTATTTGAAGGCCTTTCAGTTCCCACCATTTCCACATGGCCAATTCTTCTCGTACTTTGTCGAATATGTCCCTGTACAGCAGGGAAGCCGAGTTGTTGGCCAGGTTAGCTTCTGCTGTTTCCAGCGCGAATTCTAATGCTTGCTTTGTTTGTTTCCTTATCGATGCAAGTTTTCTAGAAAGTTTGGCCAATGTGTCTGAGAGGGTCGTGTAGCTCTTTTGGAACCAATTCCATCGAGTCTCGGTGTTTAGGTATGTCATTTAGAACTTCCCAACAGTTAACCACTTCTCTTTGGAATGTCTGACTCAGCAGGAGAGAATTGTTAAGCTTGTGGAAGCTAACTCCCTTTCTGACCCTTGGATCAAAGGTGATTACTAGTTCAATTGGCTTGTGGTCCAATCCAGGGTAAGGTGCTAGCGGCAGGACTTTCGCTTCCTTGATGGCTCCCATCATAACTTCGGACACTGCAAAATAGTCTATTCGAGAGAAGGCCGTGTGATTGGCGTGGTTTTTCTTGACTAAGGTGAAGGTTCTCTCATTTGGGTGGAGGGTCCTTTGGGGGTCAACCAGATTGTGGTCAATCATCATTTCCTGAATTGGGAGTGCCTCTGTTGAGTTTGTACTATTAGACGAACGAGATACATGGTCCATTACTGGATCGGTTGTGGCATTCCAGTCCCCTGCCAAAATGCAAGGAGTCAGTGGTGGGATCAGGTCTCCAAGGTGCTTTAAGAATGTAGACCTTTCGGTAGGTGAATTTGGAGCATAAATGTTAAAGAGTGCGAATTCTTCTTCCTTCCATTTTAAGTAAAACATACACCATTGTCCGCCTGCCTGGTCTGTTTTTTTGTCCATGACAGTACCCGCTGTATAAAGGCAAGATGATTTGGGAATCGGTATAGCTGTTCCTTTGGTGCTTGTTGTAGGGTCTGCCGACCAGACTTCGTCCTTTAGGCCCCCTAGCTTTTTTGCCAGAAAGGATCGAATTCTGTTGTGATTTGAAGAGAAAGTGAGATGGGTTTCCTGTAGCAGGATTATATCAACTGTTCTCTTAGTTCCCCATGATAGCCCATAATAAAGGTCGTTCCACTTTTCTTCTTTTTCCATTATGTTCCCAAGACCATTGACATTCCAACTTCTGAGGATCAATCCATGAGAATACCAGTCAATACGGTTCCCAACCTCGCTTGCTCTTCTTCTGTAGCGCTCCATAGTGTCAGTTGGGCTCGGTCAAAAAAGGGGGGGGGGGTTCCGGTCATATTTAATTAGGTAGGGGGAGGTGGAGGGGTACCTTCGCTACCATCTTCCTTCGATGCGTCCTGGACTATTCCTGGTTTGTTGCCCTCTACAGGGGGGGCATCATTCCCACCCATTGGCCTCCCTGCTTTGCTCACAACCCCTGGATCACTTTCTCCTGATCCAAGTGGCTCACTTCCTGCCTTTTCAAGGTCAGAGAGTAGGACTAACTTCTCTGTTTCATCGTCCCCATCCCAAGAGGAACAATCTGAGGGACCGCTGTTGTAGAATCTATCACAATCCATGGCCAGTGCTCTTGCTTCCAAATCCTCGTCTCCATCCAGCAGCCCCATTTTGACAATATGGGCCATGGCTGCAGCCATTAGTTCTGCTGAAATTCCGGTGCCTGTTAGGATGCTGTACGGAACTTCGGTGACCGTTCGCCAAGGTCTCCAAATCATCCCTGATTTGAGCTTGGATGCCTCTGGCATCTTGGCAATCAAGGGGGAAAAGGCCCTGGGTGAGTTCCTGTTTGTCTCGCTTTTCCCATTATGGGTGTCGTCCATGTCTTCCTGAGTGCTGCTGTCAATCAGCTCATCTTCCATGACAACTGTCTGGAAGAGGCCCAACGGAGTTCCAACGTTATCTGCTCGTTGAGCGTCTTAATTACATTTTCACCGTCTACAAAGTGGGGGACTTTGAAGGCAACATTTGTTGCCACCTGCCATTCTTTCGCATTAGGAACATACCTGGCTGCAATAAGCGGTCTTATGTTCCTCAGCGTTATGCGCGCCGCTTTGGCTGATTCCAGCACCCGTGGGGCTTTTCCATTTGCAATTTGGTTGATGGTGGTGAACTCAGATGCATATTCATTGTTCCATCTCTTGAGTTTTTCTGTTTGGGACAGTACTATCGCTGCCTTTTTTTCCAGTAGGTCCCGCTCTGATTTTTTCTCGTCCTCAGTCTGATCGTTGTTCGTGTCTCTTTTCCTCTGGTTCTTGCCTGTTTTTCTAACCTAGGGACGAAGGTCTTGGAAGCTGTCCTTGGTTGTGGGGATGGTTTTGTCTTTGTCCTCCATTCGTTGCTCCCTCGCTCTCTTCTTTTCTGCATATCTGGCTGCAGCATATTCTGAAAATTCCTCAGCTTTGATCTTCTTGAGGATTTCAAATTGGTTGGAAGAGCTGCTGCCCCCCAGTGTTGCATCCTTTCTCCCATTAATCTGAGGTCTTTCTGCATGTTTTAGACAGGCTACCCGCACGTCAAACTCATGTTCCCTTTCTCTCTTTGCTTTTTCTACATAGCGTTTGAGCCATACCAAGGACTGGGAAGGACCTTCTTCGTCCTCAGAGGGCCCGGTTTCAGGCGTGTCGGGCTTGGCGTCGGATTCTCCATCCGCCTGTGTCCCTCACAAGTCCACCTCCATTTCTCCTTTCTCTTCCCTTGTTGCTGTTGTCAAGGGAACCCCTTCCACTGGAGTCACTGCCTTCCTTCTTTTCGGACCTGCTTCCTTCTCTGAGGGTYTGTCCTCTCCCTGAAACTGACGTTTGTTGTCAGTCTGTTGCTTGTTTTTCCTTTTGTATGTTTGGAGTTCAGCTTGCTTTAATGCCTCTCTGAAAATTTCTGGTTCCTTGCTGTATTCCAATTCAATCTGTTCCCTGATTGTGTCCAAGTCCCAAAGCAGATCTTCCCTTGCCTTTTCCTCCCTGATCACTCATGAGTCTGTGATTGGGACTGCATTGATTTTTGTCGGGTTGCCTTTCACTTTCCCTGTGGCTTTGTTTTGCCATCTTCTGTCTGCAGGAGGGAAGATGTCCGGTTTTTTGGTTGGGGGGGTCTGATCAGCGAAATGCCAGATCCAATCTGGCTCGTCCAGATTGTCATCAAAAACCCATCCGTCGTAGCCTGAATCTGCCACGAACCAGATTCCCGGTGCGTCTTCTACTTCTACCAGCATGTTCAGCAGGAGCTTCCTTTCCTTCGCTTGTTTTGGGAATCTTGGACAATTGGGATCTGTTCCCAAATGGCCTCGTTCTCGACAGCGGAAGCAAATGGGGGAGGTTCTTGTTGATATTCTTACCTCGATGGTCCGACTTTCTATTTGAAATTTCCAGGTTGGACGAAAGACTGGTGGGTCGTCCGTCTGCACATCCAAAATCGCTATCATGGATCCACAATGCGGGGCCAAGAAGTCAGGAGTTGGTAGAATCCATTTCAACACCTTGTTTGCTGTGTATTGTCTTTCGAGTCTATCAACCAGCAGGCCGTGAAATCCAGGTTGGATGTTGTCAAACTGTACCCAGGAGTTCTCCTTCAGCAGGGTTTGCTTAGAGGAAACTGCAAAACCTGGGGTTTGTCATGGTGCTGCAAGTTTTTTCCATCTCGTGATTGTGCAGACTGAGCCGTGGCAATTTCTGGATTGCATTTCTGCTGCCATCCTCGCATGGTCCTCGAAAACAAACAGCGCCATGATATTGTTACGAGTCTTACGACCCAGATTTTGGAGCGAAAATGTTCCCCAATCTGTTTCAGTCTCAGTTGTTTTTTAATTGTCTCAATAACCCACTTTCTTTTTTCGGTTGGCTGATGCTCTGCACCGTGGCGTGCAAAGATGAAAACCACGCCATGCTTTTCATGTAGTTCATCCAATTCAGCAATTTTCTCTTCAGGGTATTTCCATACAATCACTTCTTCTTCCTCCCCATCTACCATCTGTTTTTCCGTTGATTCAATCCTGCACTTTCGTTTTTTCAATCAAGAATTTAAGGGCTTCATTGTCTATGACACAGGCTTTCTTTTCTGACGGATCCTGGCCGTTGGAAGTCCCCATTGACGTCAGTCTATCTGTTTTCTTTAACCCCGATGAGCAGGAGAGAAGAGGTGACAAGGATTGTAAGTAAGTTACTAGTATCCAACCCAGAGACCAGCGGAAATTGAAGGAGCCTTTGAGTGTTGTAGTTGGGATTAAAAGGCTAAGAGGGAGGAACGATAAGGGAAATTTGGCGTCTGTTAAAGCGAGATGGGGGTTGTTAGATGGTTAAAGGCGGGAGTTTTGGAAGGAATTTTAACTCGACAGAGAGGAGTATTGGAGTTGATATGAAGAGGCTTTGGGAGAGGAGGGTGGAGGGGGGATAGTGGAGTGCTATTATGTCCAGAATGATGGTGCGAGTAGATGGGAACAGCGGATGCAAGGTGAGTAGGTCGTATGGGGTAGTCAAGTTTGGGTGGTTAAGGGGGCAGTCGTTAACGAGGACTGGTGTAGGAGGGGAGGGAACAAGATGGGGGGGAATCGAGGTGTTGACCAGATTTGGTGATCGAAGTAGTTGAATCAGAAGTTGGGAGGAACAAAGCCACGAATTACGGGCCGAAGGAGTCGGATCGGGTTGATTGAAGGGAGGGGGTTGGCACCAGACAGTTGCGAGTGAAGGGGGGAGGGAAGGTAGGTTGGTTTTGTAAGTCAAGGCATTTGGAGTGAATTGGGGACGGGATTGGGGACGAAGTTTGTAAGCCGAGGCGTAAGGAGCGGAATGGACAGATAGCGACTGACGTAGAGTTGCTAAGAGGACCACAATGAGGGGTAGGATCGTGATCAACGAGGCAAGGACGTAAGGACCTGAGTGGGGGAGTGGGATCGGGAGCGGGGGAAGTGGAGTCGGGATCGGAATTGGAGTGGGGCCGGGGTCGAGGTGGGAGAGAATTGAGGTTAGAGTAGAGGATGAGGTCGATGTCGGGATGGAGGTAGAATCGATGTCGGGATGGGGGTAAGATTAGATACGGGTTGGGGTCAGGCTTGGGGTGGAGGTGGACTTCGGGATTTGGGTGGAGAGCAGATCTGGAAGGGGGTAGAGTAGGGATGGGATCAGAGTTGGGTTATGGAAGAGAGTAGGGGCAAATTATGGGGGCAAATTATGGGTAAGCTCTAGTAGGAGCCAGGGAGGAGTTGGGAGCGGGGGGATCGAACTGGAGACGGGGCGAGACTGGGGTGGGGGAGAGGACGGGGTCGGATTGAGGAAGAGAGTTGTGTTTGGTTGGGCATACAGGCGGGATCGGAGTGGGCGGGTTGTTGGGATCGGAGTAGGGAGTGGAGACGAGATCGATTTGGGGGAGACGCCGGGATCGACTTGGGGGAGATGTCGGGGTCTATGTGGGGGGGAGAGTCGAGGTTGAGATGGACAGGGAGTAAAGTCGGTGCGGGGTTGAGGATGGGGTCGGAGTGGGAAGGAGATGTCGGGGTCAGGATGGGGGAGAAGGTAGGATCGGAGTGGAGGTGAGAGCGGGATCGCGATGGGGGGAGGTGGTGGTTCAAAGTGGGAGATGGCGACGGGGATGGGAAGTCGGGGTCTCAGCGGGAGGGATGTCGGGATCGAATTGGAAGCTGTCGGGGTCGGTATCGGGGTGGGGATGAACGTAGGGTCAAAATGAGTGGAGTGTCGGGGTCCGGATTAGGGAGGGGGCTCGGGTGGGGTGGGGTTGAGGACATTGAAAAGCGAACTCGACGTGATGAGGGAGTAGGGATCGAGATGGGAGGTGTCGGGGTCGGAATTGGGATGGGGATGGAACACAGGGTCGGAGTGGGGTGGGCATCTGGGTTGGGATGGAGGTGGGAGCTTGGGTGGGGTGGGGTAGAAGTATGAACGAAGACGGGAACGAGGAAATAGAGAGGTCAAGGTCGGATTGCGGGGTAGCAAAGGATCGAAATGGTGGAGACATCGGGCTCGAAGCAGGGGGGAACGTTGAGAGTGAGGTGGGGGGGAATGTCAGGATTGAAGTGGGGAAGAGACTATGTATAGGGTGGGGATGAAAACAGGGTCGGTGTGGGGGAGACGACGGGTTTAGAGTGGATAGAAGATCGAGGTCGGGATAGAGGTTGAACGGGATCACGGTGGGGGGGTAGATTCTGGGGTGGGTGTGGGTTCGAGGTCAGGGTAGGGCAGGGGGTGGACGTAATACTCGACGTTGGCTGTAGAAGGGCGATCTAGATCAGAGGATCACGAGGCGGAGAAGGAAGGTGTGGGGGATGTGGGGACGAGGAAGAAAGAGATTGGAGGGAAATGGGAAGGGTTCCTACAGATATGAAGACGATGAGTGATGGTTGGGACATTTAGGAGAGTGTTAGTATGGTTGTGGTCTCAGATGGGGGTGGGGGGAGTATAATTATGGAGTCGAGTTGTTACTTGGGGGTGCCTGAATGAAGTAGCCGACGTTATCCGTGTCGTTGTGTGAGTAGCTTGATGGCCTTCCTGTGTCTGGTCTTGGTTTCGCGTGTTGTATTGTTTCGGATCATACCAAAGTTGCTTGCATGATGATCTTCTTGACTCGCGCTTAACTTCTCTTTGCTTTACTTGCACACCGGTTTCCTCTAGCGAATCTCTCTTTCTCTTTGGGGGTGGCGTAGATGTTGATGTCGCTCAAGAATGAGACTCCGCATGTTGAGTAGCGCAGTGGCAGCGGCAGTAATATGAACACCTAACTCCGACGCTACCCTCGTGACGGTTTCGCCAAACTTTTCCTTCTCCTTTCCTTTTTACACCTCCATTCCTTCTCCAACTTCTTCTGAATCCCTTCTCCTCCGCTTTACTCCTTCACCTCCGATCCATGTCTGGTGATCTTTGCCGTGTGAATGGTGCGTTTTGAGGCGATCGATATTTCCCTGAGCGCGCGCCCCCGGCGCACGCGCGTGGAACTTTTCTACGCGCCAGAGCAGTTACGGCGGGACCTTCGTTTTGGATGGTGATGACAGGCGCGCGATGGCGCCGGTGTCGTGCCTTGGGCGACGAAGGTACAAGACCGCGGCTGGGCGCTGACCGACCGGCGCGAGCGCAGCGCAAGTTTCCCTCTGCTGACCATGCCAGTTCTCACCTCATCCCGGCCTCAATCTTATTATTGGAAATGTCAGCCTAGGGCACCGGGCCCGTTATTTCAAAAAAGAAAAAAAGAAAAAAAAAAAAGAGCAGCCATCGCTGCTTGTAGTTAGTGGTAGCCGGCGGCCATAGCTGTCATAGCTAGCCATAGGTGGTAGTGAGAGTGCGTGTGTGCATGTGTGATACAGAGTGTGTGTGCGTGGGATATCCAGTGAGATCCAGAGTTGAGTGCGTGTGAACAGTTGCCAGTAATATAGAGTTGGGAAATGAAGTGTGGGCGCTCGGGCGCCATAGCCAATTGAAGCGAGTTTGTATTCCGGACTGTGTTCTCGACTTGAATATCTCTGAGCTTTGTGTGGGCGCCTGGCGCCAGTGTGCTTTGCCATCTGTTTGCATGCATGCGAAGTGAGAAGCGAGTCTGATTGGACAGTTACTGTAGTGCTTTAAAAGGTTGACATTGTATTACTAGGGTCTGGTGCAAGTGGTTTAAACCACCAGTACGTCCACCAGCTATCAAGTCCGAGGCTCGGGGGACCGGAAGCCCGATCTTTGCCGAGCCTCGGACTACCGGTAGTACATCATGGAAAAAGGAAAAAAAGAAAAAAAACACAAAATAAGTTTAAATAACAAACAACCTGGGTTACGCTGACGTCCGGCCCAGACAGACCGGGCCAGATGAACGGGGGGGGGGGCGTCCTGCACAACCAGACGGGCCAAAAAACATCCCAGGAATTCTTTTTTTTTTTTTGAAGATGGGGTTGGAGTGCGCTCGTTCATGAGCACGAATCCGCAGAGAAACTT
>BFEA01000430.1:147177-169254 GCA_003427395.1 Chara braunii
GTGGCGCCCGAATTGCAGCATGGCGCCAGTTGTCCAAAATCCTACGGTACCAAAGGAGGGGTTTGGAAAAAGGGTGCCAGGCCGAAAACGGGATGCAGCCGAAACAGCAAAAGATAGACCAGGGATCGAGCCCTGGCGAAGTCCGTAACAGTCGATCTTCGAGATCGACGATCCAGATGGTGCCCGATTTGTCGGTGAAATCGGGCCTACCGGCCCCTTTTTTTTTTTTTTTTCACGGTCCACATGGTTTATGTAGGGGGCAAAAAGGGCCCCGGTGCCGTAAAAAAAAAAAAAAACCCTAACCTACAGTGATGCCCTGGGGGCGCCCGGTGGCCAACCGGGCGCGACAACCGGCCAGGCGGCCCGGCCCCCCCCCCGGGCGGCCTGGGGACCAGCACTGGTCTTTTGTGCATTTGGTGAGTAGAGGCCCTTAGGGCCACTGCACGTATTCCTGAGAAACGAAAAACGTGAAAAGAAAAGAAAAGCGAGAAAACAGAGAAATAGTGACCCATAACCTCCATGCACAGACCTGAATTTGAATCCCGACTATATATTCTCTGCCCACCCTCAGGGAGTACAAGTTTGAAGTGTATCTCTGCACGCACACACACACACACACACACACACACACACACACACAAAGGGGGTCCGAAATCCCCCGACAGGTGAGTGCGCTGGGGGGCCCCGGCCCCCAACCACGTGCCCTGCCCAGCCAGGCGGCCCGGGACCTCCCCCGGGCCTCTGCCGGTCACCCGGGCGGCCCGGATCCCCACTCAGGTTTTACCCCCATAAAAAATAGGGAACAAAGAAAAGAAAGGAAGGAGGTAGGGGGGGCAAAGAGGTGGAGGGTGCGAGTGGGGGGTGGGAGGCACAAGTGGACCAACCTCTGTTTCATTCCCATCCACAGTTCTGAATTTCGCTAATGCCCTCCTTATTCCATCTGTGAGGTCAACTGACGAAAAATTTGCAGCCAATCGGTCGAGAGATGCATTGTAATTGGCACACCGGTTAGGGTCATCAATCCCTAAGACTTTCTCCTGGAAAAAAAATCACACACATAAAAACAATCACAGGTAACAAATGAACAAAGAGGAAGAAAACAAGTTGACGAGATAATAGAAATGAACTGAATGAAAGAATCAGAACTAGAAAAATCAAAGACAAGAAGAAAAAGAAAAGGAAAAGGCAGCTATAGGGCATACAGCACTTTGGACCGCAGGCCACATGCCCATGTTTTCTGGGCGACCTGGAGGGCCATGGCCTTTGCTTTTTCTTTTTTTCCCAGCAAAGAATTCAATGCAACCACGGCCCTTTTCGTAGGCCTGTGTTTAATTTTGACCCACTCTTTTTTTTTTCATTCAGCATTTTGTGAGGATTGAGCCCTCATTGGGGCCTTGCCGACATGCATATGTTCTGGGCTAAGCCACCCAGCAAGCCTCATGCCTGCCCTAAGTGAAGGCGGGCCAGAATATCCACAAGAGGCCTCTCTTTCAGCATTTCACGAAGTGGGTATCAGACAGTTGCAGCACGCCAGTTGGTTGGAGTGCATCGTGAAGCCCAGACTCCTGCAGAAGCAGTTGGGCCCAGGGCCTCAGTTGGTTGAGCCCTGGGCACAAGCCAGGGGAGGCCGACACATCACACATTGGACGCTGGCCAATCAAAAAGCAGGTTGTCGTCATAAAGGCCGAGGGTGCCAATGGGGAACCGGCCCGCTATCTGAATCTGGACATCGGCCCTGGGCTGATGGGCGCAACTGTAAAGTCTGGGCCCCATCTGCATTGGGCCTGGACATAGGTACTGGGGCCCAGTCGCAGGCTAGAGTGAGCCGCACACGCGCCTACCACGGCATATAGGCAGTCTGGGCGCAGGGGAACGGATCTTGGCCAGTGCGGCATTGTCGGCACACTGCTGCATTGTGTAGCGAGCGCGTGCATGCTGCGCTGGGTGGTCAAGCGCGCTAGCGGGTGCAGAGGTGTGGGGCGCTGCAGGGCAGCGGGCGCCGGCAGCCATAGCCGAGCTGCTGGGCGCAGTGAGAGGTAGGGAGGCGAAGGTGGTCTTCGGGAAGAGGGCACGAGAGTGGGGAGACGGGATAGCAGTGGGGAGCAACAGAGGTACTTACCTGGCATGCAGAGAGGAGGTCGGCATTGGTGTTAACGTCAAGCACGCTGGTCTTCAAGTCGTCTGGTTGTGATCATGCTGTAGTTGTAGCTGTAGGGAGTAGTGTAGGTAGGGCGCCAGCGCCGTTCTGAAACGGTTTTCACCTTTTATCAGTAGCGGATGCAGTACCCAGGGTTCGATCCCTAGACCTCACCCTACCCATGTGCGGTATCTGTGTAGACCCCGAGAATTGAACCTGTGACATGTGTATTTGTAGGCAGTTGGTAGGCCTGTCGTAGGTCCATAGGTAGCAGGGGTTCGATCTGTAGGTCTATAGCGTAGGAGTCTTAGCGAGTTCCGGAAGCTTAGCTGTAGACCTTCTAGAAGGTAGGCAAGTGGGCAAGTGGTCAAGTGGTGAGGCAAGTGGTGGACTAAACCGCAGTGCAACAGCAGTACAACGTCGGTAGGATCGAGGTGAGTCCACAGTCAGTCAGCGGAAGGTCCAGTCAGTCCCAGTCCGGTCCAGCAAGTACCACAGGGGGACTGTGAGCACCAAGGGCCGATGGCAAAGGGCAAACCAACGAGTTTCTGAAGTATAAATCAAGAGGCAGCGCCCAGCCATTCATKSATTCCTGCGTGAGCCATGCGGAAGCGCTGCCACAGCGACTTGTGCAAGGAGGTCTGCAGATGAGCCCGGAGGACGCAGTGGGCTAGAGAGAGGGGGTTAGCATAGCGATAGGGTAGATGCAGCGACAGCTGCCATAGCTGTAGTTAGTAGTGAGTGTGTGTGTGTGTGTGTTCGAGTGTTAGAGTGATGCGAGTGGGATATCCAGGGTGATCCAGTGTATGTGAACAGTGAGATGTTTGGGCGCTGAAGTCGCCATATCCAATTGAGAGTGAACTCGTATCTGAAAGCCATATCTCTGAGTTTTGAGTGGGCGCAGGTCGCCAGTATGCTGCGTTGCTGTTTACATGCATGAAAAGTGTGTTTGAGAACGAGTCTGATTGCAGTTCAGAGAGAGAGCTACATTGGGTTCTGTTGTTGGTGTGGCCCTACGGGCTGGGACATTGACCTCACGATTCTGCTGTATCGTTCTCATATGAATGGTTTCTTGGTTCCAATGTGCCATCTGCTCTTTGTTTGACTACTTGGACTTCAGCGTGATTTGCAATTTGGATTTCTGTACTTCGCTCACATTCATGTTCCTTGCAATTTGTTTGTTTACAAATTTATTGATTTCTCATATGCTGCATTTTGTTTGGGACTGATTTTGTCTGGTCTGTTTCGTCCGTTCCAAGTTGTGTCGTTTCGGACTTTCCTTTTGTTCGAATCTGTCCAAACGGGCACTGTGCCTCTTTGGACCAGTGGATTTTGTTTTTGGCCGCGGTAGGCCAGGTTCGGCTTTGCCCGCATCTGGACTGGACCAGGCACTTGTCTGTAGTGCCTGGCCCAGTCCTCGTTCATCCTGGACCAGCTCTGCTGTATTAGCAGGGCCGACTGGACGTCCGGTGGGGACACAGGCAGTCCGAGTTAGGCCAGGGATGCCGAACCAGGACTTGGGCCTGCAACCAGGACAATCGATCAGACTCTAGATCTAACAGCCCTGATTGAGGGCAGTCCAGCCAGGCCCAGAGGTAAATAGCCAGGCCAGTCCTCCAGTTTGAGGACAGAGCGCTGGAGCACTAGTCGGGTGTCATGCTGCTGGAGTACAGCGCCATTCTGGGAGAGCTGCGTTAGAGTAGCAGCATTAGAGGAGTAGGAGAGCAGTCTGAGAAGGAGAGGCTTGAGGAGTCTATAGCCACGAGGGTCAGAGAGGCCTACCTGGCCGCCATTGCTGGGACTTCACACTGGTATGGGACCGGCCTCCATCAGCGACCTGCATTAGCTCAAGTTGCTACCTTTCGCTGGTCAGTATACACGGGCGTCATCATCATTATCAGTGGAGAGAGAGCGTGAGTCCTTCTCCTAGTTCCCCCTGATTCGTCTTTTGACCCTCCATAGCCGCTTCCTGCTGCGGACAGTGACAATACCGGTCATCTGGGAGAGTTCTTCTTCTTCTTCTTCTTCTTCTTCTCCTCCTCCTCCTCCTCCTCCTCCTCTTCCTCTTCCTCCTCCTCCTCCTCCTACTATACTTCTTCTTCTTCTTCTTCTTCTTTGGAGAGTGACTATTTCAGACATTTGGACACCCAGGATTTGGAATTGACATTTTGGTGGAGAAGACTTTTGGACATTGTTGGAAGACTATTGTCAGCTATCATCAGCTAGTCTTCTAGTCCTCTACCTCCTTTCTTCCTCCACCTTTGTCTCTTCCCACCTCCATCACCTGTGGCCCTTCTTCAGATGTGACTGCGAGCAAGGAGGGACCTTCCATCCATGTAAGTACAAACTCCTTGCAATTCTACATGTGTGATGATGTTTGCGTGCGTCGACTCTGTCGAGTCAGATCATGACATGAGTCTTCCGCTGTGCTACATCGCTTTTCAGTGCTTCATTTTTTATTCACGTTGCTGTTTCTGAGTCTTTCATTCACATTGGTGATTGTTCGAAGTCTCCACACTGCGCAAGTGTTGATAGGCATTGCCAACTGACGGTCTTTTCCTCACCCCTGGCCACAATCCTCTCTCATCGACCTCTCCGATCGCTCGCCCCTTCTCCCCCACCCCATCCCCTCTCCCCCAGCCTCCTCCCCGGCGAACATCCCCTCATGCAGCTATCAGGGAGGCCGCATGGATACCACAATGTGAATCGGCACAGAAAGCCTTACCAGCAAGTTAACAGCTCCAAGCACCAATAGCCAACTCAGAAGCGCTACTATCAGTCAAGCAAGCGTCAGGAGGGATCACAAATGATCAGCAACACAGCAAGGAGCTTAGTTATGTTCACGAGGGATCAGTGTAGCGAATGATCAGCTATAATTCTTGTATGACAAGGGAAGCAGGACCCGGTTTCCAGCCGCTGTATCTCCCCAATAACAGAGGAAACCTTTGTGCAGGGAACCAGCTCAGGATGGTGGTTTTATCACCTGCTTAAGTGGAAATCCCGATGTGAAGTTTCCGGGAAAAAAGAGTGTTAGAGCACACTCACACAAGGAATCTGAGATGCATCTGACCGTTCATGCGGCCAGAGTTGATTGAGAAAGTCGGAATACCACCTAAACACACAAGGTGCGCCCGGAATGACACATTTGCGCTCCACAAAAGCTGGACGTGAGAGCTGGGAGAAACCCCCCACAGCCACTGCCATACCGATGCAGAACAAAGGCCCCACTTGCATGGGTTACGGTTACCGGCCATTGAGGACAGTATTACTTAAGCCATGCAGGTCGGTCTTAATCCTAGGATTTTACTACACATGAAAGTTGATGAAACTCCAAAACGAGAAAAAAGTGTTCATATGAAACCGGCCTTCTGAAAAAAAATCAATAAAATAAAATAAAATCAACGCCCTTTAAGACCCACAAGAGTCGCAAGCACAGCACAAACAACCGTCAGTACAGTCCTGGGCACAGAAGAAGCACTGTACTGAGTTGACCTGTTTCAGCTCGGAGTTCCTGAATACCCTTGCTGGACTGCACCTGTAAAGGAAGGTCATAGTCAGGTGCACGGTGTGCACCTAGGCATCTGAACCATGCAGGTAGATTCAGACGGGGCTAATTCATCATTTTTCTTACTTGAAAGAGGCCCTTGCTGTCCTCACCAGTGAATGCAACAGCAGAATCCTATTTGCAATTGTCGCAGAAAAAAGAAGGAAAAAAACACAAGCAGGTCAACTGGCTTGGGGGGAAGGGGTTTGGAAGAGGTAACAAGAGATGAGGTTGCCAGCTCCGTCAATTCTTCGGTTCTGGCCGTGAATCTTCATGAACTACGGTCAGAGACAAAGATTCAGGGTAACTGGGACCTTATACATACCAGTTCAGTCTCAATGCCTGCTGGGTGTGTAGTAAGCGCGACACTGTCGAATTGGCGAAATGTCTTTGCCAGACCATACAGTGTTTTCTTTACTATATCAATCCTTAAGGTTTGAGCCAAAACGCCATCCCAACTGATCTGGTCATCCATGCCATTTGTCAGATCAACAAGGACCGACACTCGCTTCTTTGGAGAAGATGCCTCTGCAAACCTACAAGAAAGACAAATTGTGAAATTCAATGAGAGTAGGGAACTTGTCATCAGGTTAATCGTAAACGCTATAGGGTTTAAACCACCAGTTCATGGCCCCAGGCAACTGGAGAACCTGTTTGATCCTCTCCTAAAATTTAGGGGGCTGAGTGTCGTAGATCAAATGAATCCGTGGTGGCCGGCCTCCGAAAGGGGCCCACGGCCGATAGCTGGCATGTACTGGTCCTTTTAGCTAGAGCTGTTGCCGGTTAGACAAAAGTGGACCTTTTTCTTTCCTCTCATTTTGGGCGGGGCTTGGTGAGGAAGAGCATGCGAAGGGAAAAAAAGGAGGGGAAGGGGGATGGCGCAGGTTCTCCCCATTTTGTTCAATAACATGCTATACTCTCTAGAGTTTAGCGTCCCAAGGAGACCATGAAGAAGGAACTTAAATCACATTGACTCAGCAACAAAGCAAAAATTTAAAGGAGAATCAGCAAGCCATTCAAACTTTTCATAGTTTTCCTATTTTCTTTTGGTGCATGCTGACAATGAAGAGCAGAATTCACAAGGCATTAATCAACCCAACTCGTCTCCAATCACTCAGAACAAGCATGGCACTCTGTTGGCCATAGTGGTGCCTCGGATAGGACAAACTTGCAAGTAGGTAGAACTACAAGGACAGAACTGAAATCAGGCACCGGATGGACTTGTGACAAGGCTAGGACGTACAGAGCAGATTCTGAAGTAGAGTTTGGCTAGTACCTGGTAGGGATAGTTCAGCAGCTCACATAGGCCCAAGTGAAGTCCAGTAAACTTAGAAAGGTCCAGTAGCTGTCAAAAGAGGTAAGGATTACTTAAGGCCGTATGTGCAAAGATTTCAGGTTAGGTACACGTCCTGAGGTGGGACTTTAAACTGAAATGATGTTCCTGCCAAACGACATGTACTTCCGGTGGGCCTCGTGCAACAGATTAGGGAGAAACTCCACACAGGAAGGTCTGGAGGCCAAGTGAGGTACAAGGCGACTGAGCACATGAGAGTTGGGCTGGAGGGTGAATTACCTCCATGGCTATGGAGTAGTAGGGAAAGATAGCAGAAGCGTTGGGCTATGGAGTTGAGGCAGATGGACCTCAGCTGGGCTATGAAACTCTAGAAAAGTTTAGGAATGAGGGAGGAGGTGGGATCCGACAAAAAGACGGACCTTAAACCACCAGTCCAACTACCCCTGTACTGTAGATTTTTTTAGAGGACAAGTACCGTGGCAAAATCTACAGTGATCAGGCATGGCAGAGTTTCAGAGGAAAAAGGCTGGTAGTCCCACAAAAAAGCGTTGAAAACAAAATTCAATATTGTAAGGACCTTCCGAAACGGAGGTCAATTGGAGCAAGACCGAAGGATGGTGGCTGGCAGATGAGACGCCCCCCCAACCCGAGGGCACAGCCATAACCATGCCGTGGTCCACAAGCGAACAAATACTCAGATACCTAGGCATCATGGTCAACAGGGACGGGGTGTGGCCGGGGATGGGCCACGGCTTAATTGCCAAAGCTATAACCCGCCTGGCCCCGTGCAAGAATGCACAGGCATCGCTGTTCGGGAGGGCATTAATTATAAACACAGCCGCCGGACGTCAATTTCCAAACCATAAAGGCCAGAGCAAGATGCTATCTATGGACGGGGGATCCCAATCGTACCTCATGCATAAACAGGGTGGCATGGAGCCACATTATTAGGAAACCACAGGAGGGAGGCCTAGGCCTAATTGACCCCAAGCAGGAGGCAACAGCACTACAGATGAAATGGTTCATTAAGATCCTGACCACACAATACCTACCTTGGACCATGTTGGCTCTAGACAGCATAAGAAACCTAGCACCGATAAGTTCCCCATCAGACATGAGCGGCTACTTCTGGATTATGGCAAAGTAGTGGACGATAAGATCAGGCAGATCCTGCAGAATCACCACACGAAACTCGGACAGCCAGGCAACCCCAACACCCATTCCGTACTGGGCCCCGACTCTGAAGGCCTGGTGACGTATGAGGCCAAGCAAACATGGCACAGCAGAAACCAAAGAGGAGGTCCTGAGACAACCGCTGTTTTGCAATGATTGGATCAAGGACCCCGAGGGTTGCCCCTGGTCGTTAAGAATTAAGGACCGAAGATGGCTGTCGTGGGTCGAGAAAGGGGTGTGGCAGGTTAAGCACATGTGGGCAGAAAAACGGGGAGAATGGCGGAAGGAACAAGAACTCCAAAACACTCTAAAAGGCTGTCACACTCTCGCAGAAAACCTACTCACAATCCAGAAGAGCATCCCACCCCATTGGATTCGCCTCTTGAAAGAGGACTTCTCCTGGAAACCAGGGGACTGGGGTTTAATCGTCTCCCAGACTTCACCAAACAGAGCATACCGGTTTGTATCCCACACCTGAACCACCGGCCGCCGCTCCAAATTCTACTTCTACCCTATCGCCAACCCTAACCTTCAGGAACTAGCCATCCTTAAAAGAGGACCTCAGCTAGAGACCATAGAGTCCTTCCTACTGAGAAAAGTGAGGGTTTCGAGAACCAAACCATGGGTAATCTTCCAGCCCGACCTCAGCAACGCAGAGCTCGAATTCGACCCCAAGGAGTGGGTCTGGAAACAAAGCAAATCCGGAAAAAACAGGACGATATTGGAATACGACGTGAAATTCGGGTACAATTTAGGCCTACAGACCACGGATCCCAACCCCAAACATGAAAACAGATGGAGAGAGACATTGAACATAGAGCCAACAGCCTCAATGTCCATCCCATGGGCAAAATAACTCCCCATAAGACCAGCTAGAATCCGTAGCTTACAGTGGCTCCTAAACCACACCGCACTCCCTGTCAACCAGTGGTTCCTGTCGCATACCGTAAAGGTGCACACAAGAACAAGAACCGACCTCTCTCACATAGTACAAGATAGCACAGCGGAAGGATTAAACACCAATGCTCCGAACAATCAATGTTGCAATGCAGACCAGACATACATCATCATCATTCCATGGTGTGAAGGGGCCTGGCGTTCACACAGGAAGAATGCGCCAGTCCCCAACCATACACAGACGAAGAAGAGGGGGGTTAGATGAAGAAGAGGGGAAGATGGGAATGTCGTTAACACCAAGTCTTCGGTACAGGTCCCAAATAATCCCTCGTCAAACGCTTGAATCCCAATGTCGAGTCTGGATCCAAATGTCGTCAAGTGCCGAAGTCACCAATCTCTCTCTCTCTCTCTCTCTCTCTCTCTCTCTCTCGTAGTCTGCGGATGCTGAGAAGTTAGGTAGCGAGAGGTTGAGGGGGAGATGGTGGGCTTAGAAGAGGAAGGACTCTCTCTCTCTCTCTCTCTCTCTCTCTCTCTTTGTCTGGTACTAACCTTTGAAGGTGGCGCCTTGTTGCAGGTACATCGAAGACGAAGCTGGAGTTGTGGCGCCACAGCTAAGTCTCCCTGGCCTCCGCCAACCATCTCTCTCTCTCCAACACTACTCTAGCTCCTAATAGCGCCCAGTGCTAAAGACCTCGTGACTACCTTCAGACTGCAGTGCAGGACAGTCTTATATAGTGCTGGCCCGTCCAGGAGGCTGCTCTTGCCAATGCCAAAACGTGCCAGACCCTGGTGTTGAAGTTCAAACAAGGCTTGTCTTGAAAACAGGCCAAAAATGGCCTGTGCTAAAACCCTGGTCTGGTGCCTAAGTTTCACGGTAGGTCGATCTTATGAGGGCCTAAAAATGGCCCTCGGTTTCAGGCTGAAAAGACTCAGGGCCTGGAGGGCCCTGTTTTAGGCTGAAACGACATAGGGCCTGTACGCCCTCGTTTTCAGGCTTTCAGGCTCAAAACGGCACAAGGCCTGTAGGCCCTTGTTTTCAGGCTTTGAGGCTGAAAACGACACAGGGACTGTAGGCCTTTGTTTTCATCCTCGTAGGCTGAGAACGCTCGCCGGGCCCTGTGTGGCTGCGCAGCATGCCACCCCCCCCCCCTCTCCTTGAAAGACCGAGCTTGTCGGCGAGGGCGAAGCTGTCTGTCTGAGGGAGGGACCAAAGTCCAAGTGGGAGGGGCAGGTCGTGAAGCTCCCTTAGCTAACCTTTGTCGTTCGTAGTGAGCGTAGATCATTGGTGCGGGTGCTTTCAAATCTGCTCCTGAAATCCATCGAGTGTCCTCGGGATGGCATGCTTTGAAGGTAACTCTGTACTGTCGAGGCTTGCTGTCGTACTTGCAATCCGTGATGACGCGGTCAACTTCCTGATGACCATCCATAGATGGAGGATCTTACGATCGTCGGCCTGGGAAGTCGTCACTCTTAGCTGGTGTATATGTTGCCAACTTCGAGGCATGAAAGACTAGATGGACCGTCAGATGCGGGGGGATGTTGATCACAAATGAGGGTCCATTGGGCTCATTGCCCGCGGCTGATGTTACAGGCCATGGTCCAAACCACTTGGGGAGCAGTTTGCACGAAACATCCTGCTCGAGTGCAAACTCTCCCGCGGAGACCCAAACCAGATCACCGGCGCGGATGGGACATGGCACGCGACGCCTGTTGGTTTGCTGTTGCATGCAGACTATAGCCTTTTGCATGTTTGTGCGGGCTTGCGCCAGCAATTCCCTGTGTCTATGTTCGTCGTTCGTGGGAAGGGAAGATCAGTGAAGATACGGCCTTTCCGGCCACCGTGGTGCAACTCGAATGAGTCGCTCCATCGTCGGATGCAACGAAGTGTTGTAGGCGAACTCGATGTCGAGGAGGCGGTCAACCCAATCCTTCTGATCCGAACGGATAAGCGTACGAAGTATCATTTGAGCGGTTTGATGTGCCCGCTCCGTTTGCCCGTCCGTTTGTGGATGCCGAGCCGAACTTGGTTTCATCTTCGTGCCGGATTCTTGCATGAGAGAAGTTCAGAATGCCGACATGAAGCGAGTGTCACGGTTGCTGACGATGTCTTCCGGTACGTCGTGGCTGCAAATCCAGCCGGTGTGCAAGAGGTGCGCAAGTTTGGGAGTCGTGGCGTAGTACTTGCAAGGGAGAAACCACACGTACTTACTCAAACGGTCAACGACCGTGAGGATGCCGCCGTGCGCGAGGCGGTCGCGGGGAAACGGACCGGTGGCGTCCATGGCAATGGAGAGGCCGTGTTCCCGTGGGATAGGCATCAGGCACAACTCACCATTGGGATTGCGGTTGTGGGGCTTGCTTCGTTGGCAAACTTCGCAAGAGTCGCAATACCGAGTGACATCGGTAATGAGGTCGGGCCTTCGAAATTGTTGCCGAAGTCGTGCAATAGTGCGATTGTCTCCAAATGGTCGGCGAGTCGTGAGTCATGGTTCTCGCCGAGAAGGCGAGTCTGAACACGACGGTCTCGTGGGACACACAATAAGTCCTTGCCTCCCGAGTGGAGGAGCAAGTATCCGTCGACGATGCGAGTGGCTCGCTGTCGGGTGATCCGAAGATAGTTGTGCATACAACGTGGCGAAATTCGGATCGGACTCGTAGCCCCGGATGAAGTGTTGCTGGAGTTCCTCGTCGAATGTGAAGGCATGATGTGTCATAACGCAAAGATCGGGTCTTCGCGAGAGTGCATCCGCTGCGCGATTGGAGAGGCCGGCGAGATGTTTCGGTGTGAAGTCAAATTGGWCGATGAAGTACATCCATCGTCCGATCGTGCTGCTCACCGTATCCTGCGTCTTGTAGTAGGTCAACGGGTTGTTATCCGTGACCCATGTGAACCTACGACGCCCAAGGAGGAAGTGCCGCCATCGCTTGAGAGCCATCACGAACGCGAGCAGCTCCTTCTTCCTTGCATCATCAAGTGAATTGATGGGAAGCACTTTGTGGCTGAAATACTCAACGGGGTGCCTGTCGTCGCTGTTGTGTTGTTCCAAGATTGCCCCAATGCCATAGCCGGAAGCGTCAGTTGTCACTCTCGTTGATAGGGTGGGGTCGTAGATGCTAAGGACGGGTGTCAAGAGCATAGCCGTCTTGAGTGCTTGGAATGACCGGCGTGCGTCGTCATAGAATACGAATGGCATCTTGGGTGATTGTAATCTCGTCATAGGTGCGGCAATCCTTGAGTACCCGGTGATGAAGCGTTAATAGTAGCCTGCCAACCCCATGAATGAGTGAACGTCCATGGTGTTGGTGGGCTGGCTCGGGCCATACGCGGATGGCCTCGATCTTGTCCACAAGCGGATGGATGCCTTGCGGCGTCACATAATGTCCCAAGTACTCCAGCTCTTGCCGCGTGAATTCGCATTTGTCGCGGTTGGCTTTGTACTTGGCTTGTCGTAGCCGCTCCAAAACGGTGTGCAGGTGCTCCACATGCTTGTCCAAACTCCGACTGTACACCAAGATGTCGTTGAGGAAGATGAGTACAAATCTATCCAGCATGTGTCGAAACTCCGTTGTCATAGCCGCTTGGAATGTGGTCGGGACATTCGTAAGGCCAAAAGGCATAACCAGCCATTCGAAATACCCATATCGCGTCTTAAATGCGGTCTTGTAGCGGTCCTCCTGCCGGATCTCGAGTTGGTGATATCCCGATTTCAGGTCAAGCTTGGAGAAGAACTTGGCGCCGCTCAGCCGTTCGAGGAGGTTGTTGATGCGAGGAAGAGGGCCGACGTTCTTGACGGTTTGCCCGTTTAGCTTGTGATAATCGATGCACAACCGCAAATCCTTGTTCTTCTTCCGGACGAAGAGAACCGGACACCGTATGGCGAAGAGCTAGGCCGAATCTAGCCTTTCTCGAGAACGTCGTCGAGTTGTGCCCGTAGCACACTTAACTCTTTCTCACTCAAGCGGTAGATGCAACCACGCGGAGGTACGGCCCCGACCTCGAGGATGATCTCGTGGCGGATGGGACGATCCGGTATTACTCCCTGAGGGGCTTCGAACACGTCGTCGTAGGCATCGAGAAGCTCGGTGATGCGTGAATCCGTCGATGAGATGTCATGGGGAGGGAGGGCGTGGAAAAAACACACACCCATCTCCTCGATGTCGTCCCGGGTGATGGAAGCTCGAATGTTTGCGGCGGATACCACGTGACAGCTGATCGAAGGATGAGGTGGAGGCACCGTACGCGAAACTAGTACTTCGTTCCGATCACGAACGTGAACGGTGCGGCGATAGAAGTTCACCGGGTGATCCTCGCTTCGCAGCCATGACATGCCCAAAATCATGTCGAACGTGGTGTCCAAAATGTCGAAGGACAAGGCCTCGCTTGCATGCGGGGCAAAGTACACGGGGACAGCATCAATGCACCGGTCGATGTGTGTGACCGTCGGCCAACGTGAGTTGCGTGGGCTGCGACTTCCTCCGAACGCGTGGCCCAAGGCCAACGCGTACCGTGAAGTCTTGGCTCATGTAGTTGCGAGTAGCTCCGCAATCGATCAAAGCGCTGCAGGTCGCCTCTCCAATCTGAATGCGTATGTACAACAATGGCGCATTGATGTCGTCGTACCGTTGTGTCTTGAACTCGCAGTCGATCTTCGCAACGGAGTCCGGCGTCCATCAACGGAGCTGGTACTGTAGTGTGCAAGTAATCCCGCAATTGCGCCATGAGCATGTTGCAATGCGATTTCGACAATCGACTCGAAGGGGGAAGGGGCATCCATTGGAAGTCCGCAAACTTCAGCGGGTTGAGCTCTTCAAACTTGGTGTCCAAAATGTCGAAGGACACGACCTCGCTTGCATGTGGGGCAAAGTACACAGGGACAGCATCAATGCACCGGTCGATTGACTTGTGTGTGTGACCGTCGGCCAACGTGACTTGCATGGGCTGCGACTTCCTCCGAACGCGTGCCCCAAGGCCAGCGCGTACCATGAAGTCTTGGCTCATGTAGTTGCGAGTAGCTCCGCAATTGATCAAAGCGTTGCAGGTCGCCTCTCCAATCTGAATGCGTATGTACAACAATGGCGCGTCGATGTCGTCGTACCGTTGTGTCTTGAACTCGCGGTCGATATTTGCAACGGAGTCGTGAAGGTCGACAACCTCTACTCCGGCGTCAATCAACGGAGCTGGTACTGTAGTTTGCAAGTATTCCCGCAATTGTGCCATGAGCACATTGCAATGCAGTTTCGGCAATCGACCGGACGGGGGAAGGGGCATCCATTGGAAGTCCACAAACTTCAGCGGGTCGAGCTCTTCAAGTCTTGACCATGACGTCTAATCCCCGATGATAATTGGCGGCGAAGCTGCCGAATCGGTTGCCGATGGTGGTGAAACCGTGCATGCGGTGCATTGTTGCACGTGGAGTGGTTGGTCCAACGGTGGGACCAAGTGGACAGCGTAATCCTCGAAAGTGAACCGAGGACTCGCAACATTCGCATCCTCCACAAATGTGTAGGAGGCAGCTAGCAAGGCGGCCAAATCTGGTGGAGTGAGAGGTGGAGTTGCCTCACCTCCCGCGCAACTCAATTCCCCGAGTTGATGCGATGCCGAACATCCTCCTTGCCTTGATCCGGGCATTGGGAGGACATGCACTTGGTGCTGTTGCACCAATAGCAGCAGCCATACCGGCCGCGCCACTTGTATTCGGCCTTAGTCAAGTGAAACTTGACCCATGGTGTTGGCTGTCCGTTTCCGGCCGGCGATGCGGTTTTTGCCTTCCCTTTTCCTCGGGAGTTGTTGTTGCTTCGTGGCTGGACAGCGGCCAGATGATCTCCCTCACGTGATGCTTGGGTGGCTGCCGGGTCTTCCACAATGTTGTCCGGTTGGACTGCAGCAACATGCTGCGCGCACGGACCAAATTTTCCTTTCTCCACAAAGGTTGGCTGCCACGCTGACTTCTCGTGTGCAGCCGCCCTATTGATCTTGATGATCTCCCTTGCCTTTTCGATGATTTCGGCGAAGGTCGTGCAATGCTCGCGATCACCAAGTGTGAGGCTCAAGGCGGCACATGACCGGTTGTAGAACTCCAGGCTCAGATGCAAAAACGGCAACTCGAGATCAGGCGTTGCAGCGGTCTTTTGCCCTTTTGTAAGCCAGTCCGGTGTCGGTGTGTTGCCTTGGGTCACCGCGAAGAGGCGGTTGATGGCGAGCGTCAGGGCGTCGTCCACAATGAACCGCTTCTTCCATAGCCTCGTCAACACTTCCCAAGAGATCTTCTCATGTAGATCGGCGACCTGGACGCCGTGGATAGTCGCCAGGTGGTTGAGCCAGATCTGGCATCCACCCTTTGAGTTGAAGAAAAACGCGTCGATGTACAACTGCTCGGGGACAAAATAAATCCGAAGTTTCGCCGTAAAGCCCTCCCACCAGGGGACCGGGTCTTGATGCGTATAATAATCGAACTTTTTGATGCGGTGTCGGGGCACGAACCCTAACAAAGGTATTTGCCGGGGTTTTTTGAACGTCGGACGAGGTCCAACTTTTTCTTGTTGAATTGAAGGACTTGATGAGACTGACGGTTGCCAAAGATTATTAAGACCTGACCTATGACTAGAGGATTAAAAGTTTTTGAATTCTGGTCTGGACGCGTGTAGCGTCCAGGAGTAACGGATGTGAATGGCAAGGCTTCGCTTTTGTCGCGTGCCGCAGGAGCGTGAGGACATGGGAACGTTAAAATTAAACCTATTCTACCTATAAGCAGTCACGCGATTCAGGGCCTAACTAGGCTAGAAAGATGGATGCGCCAGTTATAGGACCGCGGCGCGGGTGAGAAGAGTTACCTTTTTTTTTTTTTTTTTTTTGGGTTGTGACAATTGACTCCGCGCTGGGGCCCAAGGCCGGACACGCAGTTAACAGGGTGCCTTGCCGGGCCACCGGGCTGAGTTCACGCCGGTTAGGTAGCGGGGTGTTGCCTTTAGCAGGGCGAGGCCGGGTTAAACCTGCCTAGGCCTCAACTATCTAACCTACTTGGCCGCAGCCCTTCAAATAGAAGGGCCGCAAGCATAGCTCTCGTGATAGGAGCTAGCCTAGTAGGTTACAGTACATAACTTTCACCGGGCAGATACCGGGATTGAACCCAAGCCTAGTAGGTTACAGTACATAACTTTCACCGGGCAGATACCGGGATTGAACCCAATGACCTGCGACTAGGCTAGCTCCTTTTGATAAGAGCGGCCCAGTCTCCTGAGGTACCGCGGTCGATCTCGACCGCGTGATTTCTGAGATCGCACGACCGAGATCGGGCCGCGCTGACTACCATGGCTTGCGCAAGGATAACACGTATGAATAAAAAATAATAATAATAATAATATATAAATCGCCACTTGGCGCTCCGTGAAACGACAGGGGACGTGTTTTAGGGAAGATTCTTCATTTTTTTCTTTTTTAGATTTTGTTTTAGATTTTTTCTTAGATTCTTGGTTGAGTTTTCTTTTTGACTTGAGGAAAACCTGAATGAATGCACCCGTTCGTTTAAGGCGAACGGGAAGGAAAAAACAAAAAACTAAAACTATACCTGGAATGAAGCCCCACTTCGCGCCGTGTGAAGTGAAGAGGACTTGAAGTCCCCAGAAGACGTCGACGCCCGTTCTAACGGGCGATCGTTTCGAAAGGTAGKTKYYTTTTTTTTTTTTTTTTTTTTCCTTTAAGTTTTCCTTAGATTTTYTTTAATTGGATTTTYTTTTTTWTTWTTGCTTCTTTAGATTTTCTTGGTTTTTCTTTTTCTTCTTCTTTATGACCCCCCGTTTTCTAAGGACTGTGCCCGTTTGCTGTAGAGAAACGGGTCACAACCTTCATGTGAAAGCGATCGAACCTGGCACTCATATAGTACCAGATACGGGCGGGCTAAGGGGAACCTAGTGAGAGAGAGAGGAAGAGGTGGCAGCCAGCACGCAAAGCGCCCGTTCGGTTTTTTTGGGCAAAGCTCGCTAAGCCGCGCGCCTGTATCTGGCGCCCGTTTGAGCCACATACAGGCGTGGGACAGGGGAAAGAAGCCCTTTTGGGCCTAACTCCAGGTAAACTCAGGGAAGTGGAAGTGGTGCTCGTTCGTTTTCAAACGACGAGCTGCCCCTGAATTAAGAAAAACAAGAAGAAGAAAAAATGGGTGACGGTCGTGTACGTGGCCGCGGGGGTAGATTAGATACAGGGGTAGGAAGTAGAAGACGAGGGAAAAGATGGGAAAAAAGGAATGTCGCGAATTTAAACGCGACGTAGGGCCAGATGCAGCACTAGAAGCATCTAGGCCCTGAGTTGAAAGCAGACTGTTGAATTCCAACGGTCTGTTTTCAATGGCTTGATACAACCATTTTGGACTGCATCTGGCCGCGGGCGACGGCCAGCTGCATTACTAAGGCCAGGAACTTGATTCCCCTAGGGGAACATTAAGATTTACAGCCGTTGATCTTGTTTGAGATCAAGGGCGAGGCTCTAATCCGAGTTTTGGCTGGGGGCAAAGCTGCTGCCCTCAGCCCTTGGCTGGCTATAAAAGAAGCCAGCAGCCAGCCAGCCAGCATTCATTCGTGGTTGATGCTGCTGGCATTCCACTTGAGTGAGCGCTCGTTGCTGGAGGAGAGGCTGCTGGATGGAGTAGAGAGTGGGAGAGGTGAAGAGAGGAGGACTGCAGAGGAGTTGGGGTTGGAGGCTGCTATAGCCACCATCCCCGCAAGGAGGAAAAAGGCCACTGGAGTGGCGCAACCGCAGCATAGTTGGAGGAAACACATGCTGTCGTAGCCACGGTTGTTGGCCAACGGCAGGCATAATTGGGACAGTGAAGGGGAGATGCTGGGCGGCAGCGGCAGTTTTTGTTGACGTACTGCGGAAGCGCTGCCGAATTTTTGCGGCGACAACATCGAGCTTGACGGCGGTGGTGCAGAATCGCTGGCGAAATTTTGCAGCAACAGCACCGGAGCGGAAGCGCTGCCGGATTTTTGCGGCGGCGGCACTGGTTTTAACGGTAGTAGTGCGGAAGTGCTGCCGGGTTTTCACGGCGGTGGCAGCAGTATTTTTGCACTGATAACATAAAGCGGTGACTGGGCATTGGCGCAGGGAAGGTGCCGCTGAGGTGGTGGTGCGTTTTGAAATAGTGTGAGCGTGGCACCATTAGGACGTGGTGACATTGGAGGAGAGTGACAGCGGCATTGAGACGCTGTCAAGTTGTTGGGGGTAAATGGGAGTAATGTGTCAGGCGGTCGTCACAAGGGAATGGTGCGGATCACCTTGCTGACGACTTTGTTGTGACAATCTTCTCATCTAAGGGCATTTTTTTTAGGCATGCGGCACCTACGTTTTTAGTCAAGGTCACCTTTATTTCTTTTGCGGCGCGCACTGCACATGGGGTTTGAGTTTGGGACTACCTAGTATTGCGACGATGGTCTGGGACCATTTGGGAGTGAGACTAAGACGAGTATTGTGGCAGACAGGTGGTGATCAGGTTTGGTAATTGGTGGAAGATTGGATTGGAGATTGAGGTGGCGTTGTTCTCGGTGGGAGGGGTGCCGCTAAGACTGTAGTGGGACTACGTGAGGCTTGAAAGTGGGAACACCCTCCTCGAGGGCTATCTAGCTTCAGTCCTAGTGGGCGGCGTCTGTGTTAGTGGTGACGCCTGAAGGAAGACGTGGATGATTTTTTTGTGAACGGCCACAACGTGAGTTGTGTGACCAATCTCTTTGAAGGAGTATTTGACTTTCTTGAGTGAGCCGTTTCAACTTCACTCAAGGTCACATGTGACTCAGCTTCCCTTATGCACCTGTGTGAACTCACACCCTGCATGACCTTGCTTGGATTCAGGGAGAAGGTAGGGTAAAGTGTGTGATGTCATGCATGTGGGAGGGGGTTGACTTTGGTTGGGGTATGGACGGTTTTGGGTTGTTGTTCCTGTTTGGTTGTGCAGGTGGGTAGATGGATGCATGTGAGAAGGGATCAGTGCTATGCTTACTCAAGGAATGATGGGAATGTTCACCTTCTTTCCACTTTTACCTGTATGCCATTTTCACATGTATGCATATCAAAAAGAAGGATATATTAAAGGGTGAATTGACGGGTGACGGAAAAGAGAATACGCAGAAAACCAAAATGAAGACAAGGAAAAATTTAGTATCTCCCCTAGGATTCTCCCGTTCTATCCCGAATGGCCATTTTCTTCTTGTACCCGTCCAAAAGAGTCTTGATTTCCTTCCAAACTATCCTTCTTGATTCGTCTAAGTCAATCTTCAGCGTGGAAGCATCGAGAAAGTTGTTTGCACCTAAGGATCGACGCTTCTCCTCTCTAGGAGGCATTTGGGGCGGGGGTTCGTTGCTTTAGGAGTCGGCCCTGTTAGCGACCCAGAGTGGACCGTTTCACGGAGGAATACTATGTTGTATCGAGGTGGAGCCAGCCCAACTTCTGAGTCCTCAACAATGTGTTTGGGCGAGGAGGAGGGGTATTCCAGACCACTTCCTAGAGGGTAGGGTGTCTTGTAACTAAGAGTAATCACTTTCTCATGCTTTCGAGTAAAGGGGAGGCTGGATTTAGTATGCTTTTGGGTGGCCGTCTTAGAAGCCACCAGCGAATGGGGAACTGACGACAAAAGAAGTCCAGTTCATGTTTCAGTTGGTGTCAAAAGAAGTGCAAGTAGGCACTACTTTCACGGTGGGACCGTGACATAAGAATCACAGTCCGGGAAGGGAATGAAAATAAAACATAAAAATTGGTATATCTGAATTGGCCCTGACAAAGTTACCACGTTGTCTTCAAGATGTCCGCGGGGGCGGTGATCCTCCGATTGTTTAGCACGTGCGAGGCGGGGACACATTGGATAGCAATGCCGACACGATCTCGCCCCGGTATGATACGGAAAGGAAGATTGGTGTACAATCCACATGAATTTTTCTGAGAATGGGATGAGCCGCAGTTTTGGGATGGGAACATGAGGAAACCACCGCGGAGCTATATTTTCTTGATTGAACAGGAGCAACATATTGTGCGGTGTGATTTCCAGCCTCCTAATCCATCACGAGATTATGGAGACATGAATCCATCACATTTATGTGACTCTACAAGGGTAATAATAATAAATAAAAAAAAACAATCTTTCGTAGATAGGACCCACCAGATGGATAGTATTTGGATTACCCCGATGATTGCACTATCATACTTAGGCATTGACGGGTAATCACATGCAGGAAAACGCATATTGGAAGCAAGTCAGAGATGATTGTGGAGATGTGGTCGAGCCAAGAGTTCAAACTTCGGTCAGGAACCAGATCACTTGTTGATCTGCATGGTAGCAGTGGAATTTACTTGCAGAAGTTATTCATGGCAAGTTCAGTAGGCGTGATATACGATGATCATTCTTAGCCTTTCGTCAGTCTTCCGTCTTGGGACGACAATATAAGAAGTTTCTTCAGTCATACAGATTGAGAAGAAATACTTTGGCAAACCGGCTCATCAAGTCAAAGACCTGATCTCTGATAATTTGATATAAGGTATACGAATTTAGTTGTGTTGTTTTCATAACGATTGTCAAGGGACTGGAATTATATGTAAGGGTTTCACGCTTGCTTGAGACCGTCCTAGTTGACCAACGTATGCTCCGAACTTAGGAGATCAGCGCCCTAAGGGACGGACGGCGTTCGGGTCCACTCGGCCCTGAACCGAGTGTTTTTCCTGCTGCAATCCCTCAATGTCACGGCCACAGGTAAGTACCGGCCCTGAGGGCCCAATGAACGAGCAAGTGCCCTTGCGGGCCACACACACATTCAAGCCAACCAGCACTCAGGCACGCATGGCCACACACACACTCAAGCCAACCAGCACTCAAACAAACATGCAGTCCAACAAGCGTGCACACACAGACTTAGTAACAAGCGGGAAACTCAGCAGGGCATTCAGTCTATGGGCAAAACTCAAAAATCAGTTGTGTTTCAGTCCATGTTTGGACGGGTCATCATATTAATTATTTTTCGGAATTGTGGTCATTCATCCGAATTAATTAATTCTTTTCTTTTTTACATTTCTTTTTCGTAATTCGAGAATAAATTTTCTCGTAAATTTATTTTCGATATTTTTTTTTTTGAAATACATCATGATCAATCAAATCCTTTTCGTAATTCTTTTTAGAAATCTCTTTCGATTTTTTTTAATTTTGTTTTGGAAGTACTTTCCTTTTGTTTGTTATTTTGAACTCCTCAACTTATCTGTATACCCTTAAAGCAAGCAAAGGGCCCAGCGTGACGCCCCCGTCGGGCCCAGCAGAAACCGGCGCAGAGGCGGCGGGTCCCAAACGGCGCGGCAGTGGAGGGGCGCGGGACAAGGAGGACGTGAGGCAGGGAAAATGCGAGCGGAGCCGGAGGCCTGCCCCAGGCAAGGGATAAAGGGCCTGGCGCGGCATTTCGCGGCGGCACCAGAGACCGGGGCGCGCGGAAACTGGCGGTGCCGGTTCGTGCAGGGGCAGCGCAAGGGAAAAACGGCGCAGGCCATAAGGGCACGCGGGGTTTTTTGCGTGGGCGCAGGGTAGCATGGCGCGGTGTGTGCGCGGGCCTGCACGCGTTTTCCCCTGGGCGCGGGACGAGGGAGGGTCTGTAGGGGGGGGAGGGGGCAGGGTACCGCATGTCATGGCCTGAAAGTGCCGCGCGGCCGACGAACTTTTTTGCTTGGGTGTGGGGGCCGCGGGACGACACATGGTCTGTAGGGGGGCACGGCCTACGGTAGGTGAGGTCCGGTTGTCGGTGAGGTCTGGCTGTTGGGAAGAACGGTCCACGCAGCGGCCATCTTTCACGTCGCGTGAGCTGGTGGATGGTGGAATGTCCATGTTGGAGCGCAACGACGCACAGAACAGGCAGTGAGCAAGAGGCCGCAAGGGAAGCGCGCGCTGTCGAGCCGGAGCGGCCAACCTATAAAGTGTGGGAGAGGGCGAGAGAGAGAGAGAGTGCGGCGCGATCCTGAGCAACGATGCATGCTCGAGAGAGAGAGAGAGAAAGAGAAAGAGAGAGAGAGGGGGGGGGGG
>BFEA01000430.1:169465-189404 GCA_003427395.1 Chara braunii
CGCGCACGCGCGCGCGCAAGAGAGAGAGAGAGAGAGAGAGAGAGAGAGAGAGAGAGAGAGAGAGAGAGAGAGAGAGAGAGGGGCCACGGTTGATGAGGTCTGGCTGTCAGGAGGACGACGCATGGTTGAGAAAGAGAAAGAGAAAGAGAGAGCGAGAGAGAGGGAGACAAAAACATCAACGCGGTGTGTGTGGGAGACACAGAGAGAGATTGCGAGAGAGAGAGAGAGAGAGAGAGAGAGAGAGAGAGAGAGAGAGAGAGAGAGAGAGGCATATCGAAATATTCGCACAATCGAACGCCAAAATTCGCGAAATGGCTGAACAAGGTATGTGTCTATGTATTGAATATCTCCAACACCTATCTTTCGCCCTTTCTTTTCCTCTTTCTGTATCCGTTCCTGCATTTTTTGAAATGCTATGACATTGAATCACCGTTCAAAAGAAAAGAAGCAAAAGAGGAAAAGAGAGAGAGAGAGAGAGAGAGAGAGAGAGAGAAAAAGAGAGTTACATGCTGAAAGCCTACATACGGGCCCCTCACGGAACCCGAGGTTGGAATAGGGCCCCCAGGTCGCAACACCGCAACTTGAAGGCCCTATGGCATTTTTACTTGGGCCTGCATCTGAAAAACACCAGCTTTAGATTATTTTATATTCTTTTATTTATTTATTTGCTGCTGTTTTTCTAACGGTTGTACTGTTGTCCGTTTTGTGGCCAGGTACACATTTTAGGACCAGGGCCAGATTCAAGCCCAGAGGCTGAGCTCCTAAAAACGTTCGGACCTTTTCTTTTGTTTTCGAACAGATTGCTACCTGTTCGGACCCAGGCCGACGTTGAGGCTGGGTACGTTCGCACAGGACCGGTTCGAAGCCAGGTACCAGGAAACTGAATCCTGGACAGGGCCTGGACGTCTGGTAGGGACCCAGGCAGGCCGTTTTAGGCCAAGGGCTGAACCAGTTTCGAAGCCTGCGATTTGGACCGTGGATCGGATGTCGATCTGCACGGCCCAGAACGCAGGCCGTGGGTTTTTCTGTCCGAGCCCAGCTACATAAGCTGGGCCGTTGCCCAGTTCCGTGGACAGAAGGTACTAGGAGAAATCCAGCGTTATGCTGGTTCAGGAACTTGGCTGCTGCGCTATTTTGGAGACTCCCTGCTGCGCTATTTCGAGACGACAGCTGCGCTGCTCATCGGCCATGAGGCACAGCGCTGGAGGAGTCCAGCGCCGAGGAGGGTAGTGGAGTTAGAGAGAGAGAGAGAGAGAGAGAGAGAGAGAGAAGAGGACTTACCCGCCCAGCGCCATAGCTGGCTCCGTGGTACCTGCAAGTTCAGCCATCACCAGGTAAGTGCAGAAAGCGCCTAGCTTTCTTCTTCTTCTTCTTCTTCTTCTTCTTCTTCTCCTCTCCTCTTCTCCTCCTACTCCTCCGAAGTTCTTCTTCTTCTTCTTCTTCTTCTTCTTCTTCTTTATCAGAGTAGAGATAGAGGTAACTGCAGACATTGTTTGGACACGGCCTTCTGCCTTATTGGACGCGACATTCAGATCGGACTTACACTCTACATTGGGATTGAACTGTGTGTGACATTCGGAGATCAGACTTGGGTTGGACTTGGATACCTCTATGTCCCTCCCCCCTTCTCTCTCSCATGTCTATGGATCTCTCCCCATGTGTGTGAGCGGAAGGGCAATCTTTCTGGTGTCTTGCCCTTCCGAAGTTTATCCCTTTCATGTTGTTGATTGTCCACGTGTCCTCTTGATACTAAATCTTCCGCTGCGCTGCTTCCCAGCCTATGATGATAATGATACGAATGTATTGTTGTTGATTTCTCGTTGTTTCACTCTTTGCATTGTGCATATTGACACCTTGTGAATGTTGCACCTATGCTGCTGGTTGTTGCCACTTTCGTCATTGCTAGATCCTAGGCTTTCAGTGCATTTCACTTTCTGATATGCTACAAGTGGTATCGGAGCTAGTGCRATGAATCTTGGCAGCAACCAATCAATYGATTGATTRATTGGATTRGCGGTTTGCCACCAATCAATCTTCGATTGATTGATCAGTCAATCAGGAGGTTGATCGAACAATCGATCAATCAACCAGCAATCATCTGAGATTGATTGATTGATTGATTGATTGATTGATTAATTTGTTGATTGATTATTTGGCAATTTTTTTTATCTTGGAAATTTCCTGGAGTTATTTATTTATTTATTTATTTATTTTTTTGAGAAATTATTTCTTTTTCTGAGAATTTTTTTTCGAGAAATTATTATTCTTTTCCGAAAATTTATTTTTCCGAGAAACTCTTTTTTTTTTCGTTCTGAGAATTCTTTTCCGAGAAAATTTTTTATTACCTTATTTAATTGTTAAATGTCTGCATTTTGACAAATTCGAGTCTTTTTCCGAAAAATGTCCCTCTACACCTTCACTGCGTAGGTTTGCAAATTCCGTTCTTTTTTTTCAAAAAAAAAAAAAAAACAACGGCATTTTTTTCCTTTCTGCAACCTACTTCTACTCTGAGTTGTGAAGATACTTCTTTTCTGATTCTCTGCAGTCGAGCACCGAAGGTTCACATTTGCTTTCTGCATCACCTTCGGTACCCAGTGGGATTGGACAGTCTGTTTCGAATTTTGATTTACTTCTTAATAAAAAATTATTATTTTTTTCTTTTTTGATTAGGGAACTGTTCAATTTGGGATATGTCCGATCCTTCCCACCTGTCTGCTGCCTACCTGTTCTTTCCCCTCCAGTCCGAATACTGGGCCAGTCTATCTGATTGGCCCATAGGTGACTCTTCAGAGCAGTGCATGCCACGACTCACTCGATCACATACCAAGACCATGGACCGGAAGGAGGGAGAATCCCTCCTGGCCTATGAGGAATGCCTGGCTGCTTTCATCCAGGAGGCCAATGACAGGGCTGCCGCCGCGGCCAAGGAACGTGGTCGGATTGAGCAAGAAGAGGAGGCCAAGCGACATAAGGAAGAACAGGACCGACTTCGTCAAGAGGAGGCAGACCTGCAGGCGGCAGCTGAATACCCGTCACGCCAGCGGGAACGACTGTTTACGCGGGAGACCGTGATCGGCGACGAGACCGCACATTGGGTGGAAATGGCATCTGCAGACGGGGCCCCGGAGACTGACAAAGGGCTGTCAGCCGTTGCACAGATCTCCCACGACCTCGTGGCCACCTGCAGGAGGAAATCCTTCACCTGCAGCAGACAGTGGACCAGATGCTTACACCGCTGCAGGCGTTGGAGAAACAGCCAGCTGTTGTAGCAGCTCTGGAAGTAGAGGATGCAAGGACCACCGGCGAGGGAAAAAAAAAAGTTCAAATATCGGAAGAAGAAGAAGAACGAGAAGAAGAAGAAGAAGAATTACAAGGAGAAGGAGAAGAAGACATATGTTACATGCCCAGTTGGGCGATGTACATGTAAAATCGAGGATCTGCAATGTGATAAAAAGGACTGAATGGACAATGCAATGCAAGTGGAATCTCAACAAGCAATGTGCATTTCGATACATACAGAATGGTGCTTGATAGCGCAGGGAAGACTTAGCTACAGATCCTGAACTGACCGAGACTGAAATCTTTCACGTAGTACAAGATAGCGAAGCAGAATGCTAGAATACTAATGACTAGTCCATTCAATGTTTCAACGCAGACCAAACATACATCCTGCTCATCACAAGTGTGAAGGGGCCTGGCGCTATACATAGAAAGAGGGCGCCAGGTCCAGACATGCACAGACGAATAGGAGGGGATCAGATGAAGAGGAGGGGGGAGATGGGAAAGTCGTCAACACCAAGGGATTCCTTCACTGGTTGCTTCTCAAGGACAAGATACATGTGAGGCTTTCTCACCGTCCAGAGGTTATTCCGCCACTTCGTCTTCATCAAGGGATTCGGCAAGTGTGTTCAACGAGAAGGCTTTGGACCCGCTCACGCCCGAGGACCTCGCTTGGGTTCCTCTCCCTACGACGGGCAACCTTCTGAGGCCGCAAAGCGCAGCACTATGCGCCCTCTTACACGAGTATCTTTCCTTCCATGCACCACCAACTTCGCCGACACTAGACGAAGTCGTGGTGGGGGACGTGCTTGGCTATGTTGCCAAGGTGGCCCACGAGTTTGTCTCGCAACGGTACCAAGAAAACAACGCACTGTTGCTCTACGTCCGCATTCAAATTGGGCAGGCGGCCTGCAACGCTTTGCTAGATTGCGGCGCAACTCGCAACTTCATCAGCCAGTCCTTCATGACTCGGACTGGCCTTGGGGCACAAGTACGGAGGAAGTCACATCCGACGACGGTCGCTCTTGCCGACGGTAAGACGAAACAGCTCTTAGACCGTTAGATCTCGGCTGCCCCGGTGTACTTAGCACCGCACGCATGTGAACCCGTCACTTTTGACGTGTTGGACACCGACTTCAATGTCATTTTGGGGATGCCTTGGCTTTCTAGCGTGGACCACACGGTCAATTTCCATCGACGCACGCTCACAATTCGTGATGCAACTGGCGCCGAGGTCCCATGTACTATTCCTCCTCCTCGCTCTTCCATTCGGTGCCAAGTCGTGAGTGCCAAATCTTTTCGAGACACATGCCGTTTCGAGCATGTCGACGAGATTGGCATCGCTTTTCTTCGAACCGTCCCGACGACCGACTCATCGTCCACGGATTTGTCTGCCCACCCCCGTGTGACCCGGTTGTTAGACGAGTTCTCGGATGTTTTAGAGACACCCTCTGGTATAGTGCCGGACCGGCCGATCTCTCACGAGATCATACTTGAGGCCGGCGCCGTGCCACCTAAGGGATGCATTTATGGCATGTCCGAGGAGGAGCTCACGGTTCTCCGTCCGCAACTCGATGATCTTCTTGACAAGGGTTAGATCCGCCCTAGCAGCTCACCTTACGGTGCGCCCGTTCTCTTCGTTCGGAAGAAGAACAAGGACCTTCGACCTTGTATTGACTATCGACGCCTCAACGCGCAAACCATCAAGAACGCGGCGCCTCTACCTCGCATTGACAATTTTTCGAGGTTGGACCTCAAGTCGGGCTATCATCAGATTTCCATCCGCCTGCAAGATCGGTACAAAACCGCGTTTAAGACGCGATATGGGCATTTTGAGTGGGTAGTTATGCCTTTTGGCCTCACCAATGCCCCGGTGTGCCGGACCCACCGGGATGGCGGTCCGACAGGATGGAGACGAAGGGTAGACGAGGGAGGAGATAGAGATGGAGCTGGAATGGAGAGCGCAGCTCCGACGCAGACTCAACACGCACGTACTCCAAGATCTGCAAAAGTGAAGAATAACGAAAAACAGACAAGTGTTGGGGTATACCCCAGCGGACTGACTGACTGGACAGGACTGGCCTCGTACCGACAGTGGTACCGGGCAGGACTAGAACAGCACACAGCCTGGTCCCACAGGCCGAACTGGGCAAATAGCCAAATAGGCCCTGGCTGTAGGCCAGGTAGGCCAGGGCAAATGAAAGCCCGCTGCACGATCCTCAGACCTGTAATGGATCGCAAGAGCCATAAACACGCAATCCGCAAACTCTGCAATGAAGAAAGCTGAGAAATCTAAGATGCGGAGCATGCTCCATGCGGAGTCCATGTGATGCATCCTAAGCTACATAATGTCAAAAGAAAAGCAAATGTATGATATACATATCCTAGCTAACAGCAGAAAATGAAATGTAGTATGATACAATCCTAAAGTCCTGGAGGCAGTGGCCTCAGTGCTGAAAGGAAAAGGGCAATATGTCACAAGATAATGTCATGTTGCTGAACCACTGAGAATGGGATGGTCTCAAAGGGGGTGAATGCAGCCTAAGAATCGAAACTCCTAAAGGCAGTTACACATGAACGTGGGATAGGTCATCAGGCTCAAGGTGGGAGAGTGGTAGCGAAACAAAACCAATGACCCTAACAAATAGACCATCAAGGCGGGTAATGCTCGACAAAAGGGTGACACCATGCAGGGTCGATCATGAAAAGGGGGAGCCTGGAATCGGGTGGAGCTATGCCGGACTGGAGGCATGCAATAGCCGGCGCTAGGGTGACGAGGGCAGTGGGTGGTGGAAACATGCACACGACTCACCGACTGGGAGAGGGAGCTAGATCTGGGAGCAAGGAAGCCAAAATAACGCTACGGTCCCAATGCCTATGCGATACCAAGGGAGAGCCAAACTCAACGAGACCCAGCTAAGTGAGAACCATCATGCGACAGAGGCAAGGGAGTATACAGGGTAGGGTGGTGACGTGAAGTAGTCATGTCCAAAGTAGCTGAAGTCGTCCATGACGTCGTTGAAGTACCAGTCGAGTCGATGTCGAAACAGAGCCGCAGAACGCTGACATCATGGAGAAGAGTTGATAATGGAGTACCTGATAGTGTGAGTCAGTGGGGAAAGATAGAGGATAAGAGTGCCAGTCATCGTAACGCGAAGGGCGACGATGAGTGCGCTGTGGACGCTCGGAGGCGACCATTTGTGGCTGAGGAACGGCCTCAGAGGGAGTGGGCTCGTCCTCAGCAATCTCCTCAGCCGGAGGAGGAGGACGAGGGTCAGTCAACTGAGTAGAAGTAGATGTCTCAGCACGACGAGCACGATCATATGCACGCACCAACATCCTGGCGTGCTGCAAGTGCTCGAGGGGCTCCCAAGTAGCCTCCTCATCAGGGTAGCCCTTCCAACGCACAAGGTACTCGATGCATAGAGGGGTATCGTCAGTAACTCGGCGTGATACGATATCGGAAACAACGAACTTCTCGTGACCGTCCACCATGATAGGTGGAGGGCGCTCATAAGGGCATCCAGCGAAGCGCTCGGACGGTCTGCGATAAGGACGCAGCAAGGAGACGTGGGAAACATCGTGTACGCGAGCATGTCAAAGGTCATCAAGTAGCTTCACACGGAAGCTGACCGGACTAGCGGCATTATCAGAACCAACGGCCTGAAGGATGCGGCATGGACCGAAGAAACGACGCCTGAACTTGCGAAGCGTATCTGCTTCGAGTTGTAAGTGGCGTGCGTCGACCAGCACATCGTCACCGACTTTGAATGGATGATCCATTCGTGATCGGTTCGCTCGTGCGGCCATGCGAGTCTAGGAGTCGGCTAAACTCTCATGTGCGCGCTTCATAATCGCCGCCATGTGGGCGATCCAATCGTCAAGCGCAAGGCAACGAATGTCTGGGCGCAACCGCGATGGTCGTAGGAAATCCGCGGGTACGCGAGGGTGGTAGCCGAGGTCGCAATAGAATGGCGACATCCCCGTGGCTGGCGAAACAACGTGGTTGTACGCAATCTTCGTGTGGGCTAAGTGTAAGTCCCACTGCTGGTCATCCCTAACAAACTTTCGGAGGATATTACCGAGAGTTTTATTGGCAACCTCAGTCTGACCATCCGTCTGAGGTTGGTAAGACGATGAGGAGCGGAGCTAGGATCCGTACACCTCGTGTAGGCGTCGCCAGAATGTGCTGGTAAAGCGCGGGTCACGGTCGGAGATGATGCTCTGGGGTAAGTCGTGATCTCTCACCACTCGATCGAAGACGATGTCGACGACCTCACGAGCGCTAATGCGATAGCGGCACGGGACAAAATGTGCACACTTCGTGAAGCGATCGATGACGACCAAGATAGCATCATGACCGCGCTCAATGGGTGGGCGGAGGGGACCACTGAAATCCATCGAGATGGACTGCCAACGACCCTCAGGTATGGGTAGGGGCTGAAGTAACCCATACGGAAGGTGGTTCACACTGTTCACCTCCAGGCACGTAGGACACTCCTGGATTTAGGCTTTGACAAAGTCCTTGGACTTCGGCCAGACGTATAGGCGGCAAACACGAGCCATCGTCGGCAGCTGCCTGGTCCTGGAACTCTGCTACAGCCTGGACGCGGAGCTGTCCGGTGGAGGGAACACAGATACGTGGTTCTAGCTGACCAGATCTGCCATGCCAGTACACAAGGCCGTTCTCCCCGAGGGAGTAGGAAGGAACGGTCTTGCCACTCCGTAGTGTCGCATGGATGACGCGATAATCGGGGCAGTGGCAGTACTGAGTGCGATACGCGTCGATCACCGACTGATCAACAATGGTGATGGAGATGGCAGCAAAATGGATGGGTTCCTGATTGTGATCAGGACGGCGGGACAAGGCGTCGGCGACGCGGTTTGTTTCACCCTTAATGGGCTGAGTGGCGAAACTGAACTCGGATAAGTCACGCCACCAGCGTGCCTGTCGAGGGGAAAGCTTAGGCCTCGTGAGGAAAGCCTGGACAACTGAGTTGTCCGTGCGCACCGTGAAGGGCGCCCTATGCAAATAATGACGCCAATGTCGGGTAGCATAAACTACTGCGAGAACCTCACGTTCATCGGCAGTGTAGTTTATCTCGGCAGGCAGTAGCTGACAGGAGTAGAAAGCGATCGGGCAGTCCCCAACACGAGCCTCGACAGTCCCATCCTCCGCGATGGTCGGGGAGTAAGTAACAGGAGGACTGTCAGTGGAGGGAAGTGGTGTGAGGGTAGGCATCAGTCGAGAAGCAGTGTCGGCAGGAGGGGGGGGGAAATGAGGGACATGGGGGTAAGGTGAATTTGGAGGAGAGGGAAACACCTGAGAAAGGACAACTCCTACTGCAAAGTCTGACGCATCGGTGGTGACGATAAAGGGACGATCAAAATCCGAAAGGCGAAGAACCGGCGCACAGGTCACCGCCTTCTTGAGGGCGCGAAAGGCGTCCTCGCACAGGGGTGTCCAAAACCATGGCGGGTTCTTCCAGAGGAGGGTAGAGGTAAGGACGTAGGAATACCTAGCGTATCCCTGGATAAAATTACTATAGTAGTTGGTGAGGCCTAGGAAACTGCGAAGCTACTTGGCAGATATGGGGACGGGCCACTCTGCAATAGCAGTGATCTTCGCGTCGTCCATGTGGAGACCCTGGTCAAACACATGGTGTCCTAGGAAGTCCACTTTGCGTTGGGCAAAGCGGCACTTATTGAGCTTGGCATAGAAGCCATGCTTGCGTAAGCGCTGTAGGACATCGCGGAGGTGTCTGAGATGGTCTTCTAAGGTACGACTGTAGACCAAGATACCGTCCAGGTATACGAGAACGTATTCTTCAAGGATGTCCTTGAAGATGTCGTTCATCGCCGTCTGGAAGGTGGCGGGTGCATTGGTCAAACCGAATGGCATCACCGTGAGCTCGTAGTGGCCGAAGTGCTATCGGAAGGCGGTCTTCGGCTGATCCTCTGTGGCAACGCGGATCTGGTGGTAACCGCTACGAAGATCGATCTTCGTGAAGAAGTGGTTGCCTGCTAGACGGTCAAACAGCTCATCCGCACGGGGCATGGGATAGTTGTTCTTAACCGTGTAACGGTTAAGGCCACGGTAGTCGATGCAGAGGCGGAGAGTTTCGTCCGCTTTGCAAGCAAAGAGGACAGGTGCAACCCAAGGGGAGTTACAGGGTTTAATGAAACCCAGTCGAAGAAACTCCTCAAGCTGACGCTTGCGTTCCGTCGCCTCTCGAATCGAGAGTAGGTATGGTGCCTGATGGTGAACACGATAGTCAGGCACGAGCTGGATGGACTGCTCGACACCGTGCATCGGGGGAATCCCGCTGTATGAGAAATAGGGGGGGAAGACGTCGCGGTACTCTCAAATCTGGTTGCGAACGGCGGGCTCTAAGTCTGTCGTGAACCGTGTGAGTTCCTCAGCGTCTACGTCAGCACGAGACGTATGTGTGGACTCGACAGTCGACGGCGCAAGGGCCTGAGACGTGGAGGAGGTATCCGCAGGCTGACGAGTGGATGTAGAGATGGGAGCCGCGAATATGGAAAGAGGGTCAGGGGGATCGGGCTCCAGAGAGATGAGCTCAACCTCGGGACAGAGTGGATTGTAACGAAGAAGATCCATGACGTTCACTGAGTAGAACGTGATGTCCTCCTGTCGTATGAAGTGAGCAAACTGACTAGGGGAAGTGAACGCGATGTTGGGGTGGGACCCTGAGGGACGAGGGTCCTGGGGAGGTAGGTCGAGCGGGGTGTCGCCCGTGGTTCTAATGAACGGGACGCGATGGGTCTGACCACACTTCGTTTTGAGAACGAGTGTCTCGGTCGCCCATTCGGCCTCTGTGCCACGGAACCGGTGAGACCAGGAAGTGCAAAGGATAAAGTCGTACCCAGTCTCCAGCACGTCGAAGTATGCGGAGGAATGGTAGCGCCTAGGCGTCTGGGGACTATCCGATGGCTGGAGGGTGAGGGAGAAGTGGAGGTCGGGGACCGTCTCATCGAAGAAGCGTTGCGTTTTGTTCTCTCCGAGGGTAACGAAGATAGGAGAGCGAGACCCAGAGGTAGCTAGGCGAGCTTCCTCAACCACGCGAGGGTGAACGAAATCTCCCTGCGAGCCAGAGTCCCATAAAGCGCGGTACACCCTCGTAGATGTCCCTAGGCGAATAGGGATGATGGGTAGGGTGTGATCAAGGTCAGAGAGCAAGGCGAGAAGACGACGCAGGACGTTGATGTGTCTCGTGAGGCGCTCCTGACGAGCCTGCGGAATGCTCAAGTCCAGGAAAGATGACACAACGTCATCGCGAGTCGCCATCTGGGCGCTACAACGGGCTGTGCGAATGGCGCGACGCGTCGGAAGTCTCGGGGGAGAAGCGCTAGATGCGGCGGTCTGCTGGGAGGCAGACGGTACTTTGACAGACGATGGGGCGAAGAGAAGTGCGTCTGTCGTGTCCTGAAGGTCCTCTCGTGGGGTAGCCAAAGGGGCAAACTGCGACTCGGTGGTCGGGAAGCCGGCTACGTGCGAGGCCTCAGGGGCACCGTGCATCGTGGCTAGGTGGATGGGGTTGGCCGGGGGGGGGCGGGGGGGGACTGAGATCGACGCTGACGAGAGATGTCAGCGTAGTGTCGATCGAGGGTGGTGAAATCCGCGAGAGTGGGCGCCTCACCTGCACGAGTACGATGGGTATAATAGTTCTCCCAAGCGGAGAATGCACTGCCTCGCAATTTAGTTGCGAGGGCGGAACACCAAAAGTCCTGACTAGTGTTAGTCAGTGTTAGCGCGCGTGTGGCAGCCTGTAACCAGTGCGACACACGCATCGTACCATCGTAGTCGGGTATGTCCGACAGACGCACAAGGGTGCGACTGCTGTGGTGGCGGCGAGGGGAGAGGGGCTGACGGGTCTGCACTACGGCGGAAAATGTCGAAGCTGGTGCAGAGGTAGAAGTGGGGGGCTGGCGGTGAGCCGGGGCCGCTGGTGGAAGGTCCAGCGGGCGTGGAGGTAACGGCCGCAGCCAACTGTGACTGAGTAGCAAGGTAGGAGGGTAGAGGGGGGGGAGCCGGTCGAGGGAAGCGAGCCGAGAAAACAGTGGTGGGAGGGACGGTGTAAGAAGAAGAAGGGTGCGCAGCCTGTGGAGGGTAAGGTTGTCTAAGGGAGAGAATCTCCGTCTAGAGTTGCGCCACAATGGCCTGTAGGGTAGCCACTTGCTGGGTGCGCGGGGTCGGGGGTGGAGGAGGCGGAGGGAGTGCCCTAGCAGGGAGAGGAAGAACTCCGGGCCGAAGTACCGTAACTGGTGGAGGAAGCTGCGACGCAGCACCGGGGTGGGTAGATGAGACTGCCTGGCCCGATGTCGATATCTTGGCGACAACACACATCCGGCGGTGGCCGAAGCGGCAGGGGCGGCGGAGGCGGCGGCGACCGATGCGTGTACCGCCACAGACGATGTGGTCTGGGCAGCAACAACACTCACCACTGGGGCGGGGGAGTGTTGGGCCTGGCTCGCAGATGAGGACGAACCGCCACGTCTCCGTCTCTGGCGTCGTGGAGAGCCAGACTCCGAGCTGGTAGGCGATGGGGTCTAAGAGCGGTGGGGGGACCGATGAGGGGAACCCTTGAGGCGGTGAACTTCAAGGGCGAGCGCATTAACTTGCGTCTCCAGGGGTGCAAGTGCATCGAGTCGCGCTTGCAGAGGTGCAAGGAGGGAAGCAAGAACAGCGCGAAGGTCCGTGGGGTCCACACCATGCTGACCCTAGACCGTGGAGTGGGTGGACGCCTGAGAGGTGGATGGCGCCACAACGATCTCCTCCACTGTAGCCATGTCCGTGGACGGTGGAGGAAGAGAGGTAGACATGGTGGGAGGTGGGGGGAGATATGGGTTGTGGTATGGGGACAGAGGACCACCGGTGAGAGGGAGAGGACCGCGGGAGCGGAGTGGGTAGTCGTGGGTCGGCTCACCCCGTGACCAACGGGTCGCGGGTGAGATGGCGACGCGAATCCGGTCTAGGGGAGAGGAGTCGTTCGGGTCCAGGGTGCCCGATGGGAGGAGGTGGGAGAGCAGGGGGGTTAGGGAAACCGTAAAACCCTAGAAAAACCCTAAGGAAACCCTAACCGGAGTTTAGGTGGTTAAGGGAAGGTRGCGGCGACCTAATCAAGAAAAGAAAATAATAAATATGGAGGGGAGGGAGAATAGAGTAAACAGTGGATTTTCGCGATAAAAATAAAATAAAAGAATAAATAAAAATAAATAAATAAATAAAATGTAAAGATTGAGGAGAAAGATAATATTTATTTTTTTGGAATTTTCAGCAGCGTTTTCCCACTCCGCATGGGGTCAAAAATGTGCGAAGAGGAAGGAAAGTGCAAGAGGGACACACTAACTTTTAAAATGCCGCATATTAAAATTTTAAGAAAAATAAATAAATAAATAAATAAATAAATAGGTAAGGAGGTGGAGGAGACTGAAGAGAATCTAAGTTTTTGAATTTTTCAAAAATTTCGGCACCATTTCGTTACCTCCATGGGGTCGAAGTGTGCCGTCAAGAAAAAAACTAAGTAAAATAAGAAGATTTTGTCAACACTTCGCTACCCCCAAGGGGTCAAGAAGTGCTGAAAAAAGACTAAGTATGAAGAAAACGGAAAATTTCGGCAGCACTTCGATACCCCCACGGGGTCAAAATGTGTGCCGAAAGCAAGAATGGCTAAGTCCTAATCAGATTTTAGGGTGCCGCAGAAAATTTCGAATTTTCAGAATAAATAAAATAAATAAATAAAAAAATCAGAAAATAAGAAAAGAGGTAGGGWATAAGATGATTCAGAGTTTTGGAGGAAAAGAAAATTTTACATAAAAAACAAAGAGAAAAGAAGGAAAAACAGAAAAATTCGGAGTTGGAAGTGGGGGGGGATGGAAAAGTGATGAAGAAAGAGAGAAAGAAGTGAGAAGAGAAAGAAAAAGGTAAGGTGGGGGATGGAGGAGATGATGGGATTGTAGTTGGGGGAGGGATGGAGGAGAAGAGGGTGGTAGGATGGGAGAGAAGGATATGAAAAAGGTGGAGAGAAGTATGAGATTAGTGAGAAATGGTGAGTAGGAAGGAGAGGAGAGAAAAGGGTTGTGGAAGATGGGTGGAAAAAGAGAAAAGAGGTTGGGGGAGAGTGGGTTAGTGGCAGGATGGTGATACCAGGCTCTTGGGTGGCCAAGAGCAAAGTTCTACCAAGATCCACAGGATCTTGGCCTTCAAGATGCTGCTGGTGTGATGCCACAGCAGTAATGATGATGATGGAGGGTTGGCTGAGATCTTGATCAGCCACCCTACTGCCACAGTCACACAGCCCCCTAGCCATGGGGAAATCTTGAACTGTTGCCAAACTGCTGCTGCAACAGTGTAGAGATAGTGAAAACGAAAAAAATAATAATATATATATGTCTGTGGCGCAGGCCCCCTAGCCAGGGGGGTCTTCAACAGGTATCCACAGGGCAGTGCAGACTGCCACGTCTGCAGGCACCAGCAGCCACGGCGTGCGCAGGCGGGGGGAAGAATCCCTGTGCCTGGCAAGAAAATCCCTGCGCCAGCGTCTGCAGGCACCAGCAGCCACGGCGTGCGCAGGAAGGAACCACTGCTCACTCGATCACAGACCAAGGCCATGGACCGGAAGGCGGGAGAATCCCTCCAGGACAATGAGGAACGCCTGGGGGCATTCATCCAGGAGGCCAACGATAGGGCCGCCGCCGCGGCCAAGGAACGTAGTCAGATTGAGCAAGAAGAGGAGGCCAAGCGACGAAAGGAGGAACAGGACCGACTTTGTCAAGAGGAGGCAGACCTGCAGGCAGCAGCTGAACACCGGTCACGCCAGCGGGAACGACTATTCACGCGGGAGACCGTGATCGGCGATGAGGCCACACATTGGGTGCAAGTGGCATCTACAGACGAGGCCCCGGAGACTGAGAAAGGGTTGTCATCCCTTGCGCAGGTCTCCCACCACCTTGTGGCCACCTGCGCTCTGCAGCAGGAGGGAATCCTTCACCTGCAGCAGACAGTGGACCACATGCTCGCACGGCGGCAGGCGTTGGAAAAACAGCCAGCTGCTGTAGCAGCCGCAGGGCCTTCAAACCTTGCCACCCGTGTTCAAGTTTTGGAGGACGACGTCAGCAATATCAAGCGTGTGCATCACGACTTCAGGACGTCGCAGCAAGCAACGAACTTGCAGTTAGAGACGCAGGTCCAGGCTGCTGCCACCGTGACGCCCGCCGCCGCATCCTCCAGGCGCCCACCCAAGGTAGATGACATTCCGGTTTTCCAAGACGGAACCGATCCCATGGTGGCGCCAGTTTACTCTACGGCTCGACATGCGCCATGTCCCGAACAACGATCGACATCCGTGCTTGTACCACCGATCTGGTGGTGTGTCAAGCATGGATGGACAACATCTTGACCAGCCACGGCGTAGCAGGGTCGGAACTGCACACCAAGCTCACTTGGCAGGAGTTGACTGACGCCTAGCACAAGCGATTCCAAGTGGAGCCGCCCGACCTGCAAGCGATGGACAAGCTCAACAAGCTCCATCAGAACACGCTACTCGGTCAGGACTGGATTACCGAGTTCCTAAGACTCMCCTCCACACCTGACCTGCCACTCGCATTCCACGCCATCAAGCACTTGTTTATCATGCCCTCGTGTCCAGCTCTGCAAAACGCGCTGACGCAGATTGCAGAGACACTCGACACATCTGACAAGCTTTTCGGCACAGCGTCACGGATCATTCTCACGAATATCGAAGCCCGCAACGCCGRCCGATCTTCCGCGACGACGAGCGGCACACAGCCCAAGACAAAGGTGGCTTGCATTACTTCTACCGAGGCTGCAACACCAAACGAGGGTGAGGTGTTGGCAGTTGCCCGAGATGGTGGCCGGCCGCGCAACAACCACGGCCGCGACAAGACGAAGACTCAGTCCACCTCTACACCGAGCACCGGATCAGCCGCCGACGAACCTTGGGCACAATACGGACTCTCGGCGAGTTCCTATCGCACGCGACTCAATTACCATTATTGCCTTTGGTGCAACAACACCATCCACAATGCTGCACATTGCCCCACCAAGGGGAAACCCCGTCCGGGAAAGTAGGCGCCGCCGAGGGTGACTCGACACCTCCCTCGACGCCATTGGAAGCGGTTGTGGCCAAGATAACCCTTTCTTCCGAGGCATATGCGGATGTCGGGAGTCTTCCACTTTCATTTGAAGACTTGGCTGCCCGGCTCGTTCCTTCACTGGATGCTTCTCAAGGACAAGATACATGTGCGGCTTTCTCACCGTCCGAAGGTTCTTCCGCCAGTTCGTCTTCATCAAGGGTTTCGGCAAGCGTGTTCAACGAGGAGGCTTTCGACCCGCTCACGCCACTTCGCTTGGATTCCTCTCCCTACGACGGGCAACCTTCCGGGGCCGCAAAGCGCAGCCCTATGCGCCCTCTTACACGAGTATCTTTCCTTCCATGCACCACCAACTTCGCCGACACTAGACGAAGTCGCGGTGGGGTACATGCTTGGCTACGTTGCCAGGGTGGCCCGCGAGTTTGTCTCGCAACGGTACGAAGAAAACAACTCACCGTTGCTCTACGTTCGCATTCAGATTGGGCAAGCGGCCTGCAACACTTTGCTAGATTACGGCGCAACTCGCAACTTCATCAGCCAGTCCTTCATGACTCGGGCTGGCCTTGGCGCACAAGTACGGAGGAAGTCACATCCGATGACGGTCGCTCTTGCCGACGGTGAGACGAAACAACTTTTAGAACGTTACATCTCGGCTGTCCCGGTGTACTTTGCACCGCACGCATGTGAACCCGTCACTTTTGACGTGTTGGACACCGACTTCGATGTCATTTTGGGGATGCCTTGGCTTTCTAGCGTGGACCACACGGTCAATTTTCATCGACGCACGCTCGCGATTCGTGATGCAACTGGCGCCGAGGTCCCATGTACTATTCCTCCTCCTCGCTCTTCCATTCGGTGCCAAGTCGTGAGTGCCAAATCTTTTCGAGACAAATGCCGTTCCGAGCATGTCGAAGAGATTGGCATCGCTTTTCTTCGAATCGTCTCGATGACCGATTCATCGTCCACGGATGTGTCTTCCGACCCCCGTGTGACTCGGTTGTTAGACGAGTTCTCGGATGTTTTTGAGACACCCTCCGGTATAGTGCCGGACCGGCCAATCTCTCACGAGATCATACTTGAGGCCGGCGCCGTGCCACCGAAAGAATGCATGTATCGCATGTCCGAGGAGGAGCTCACGGTTCTCCGTGCGCAACTCGACGAWCTACTTGACAAGGGTTGGATCCGCCCTAGCAGCTCACCTTACRGTGCGCCCGTTCTCTTCGTTCGGAAGAAGAACAAGGACCTTCGACTTTGCATTGACTACCAACGCCTCAACGCGCAAACCATCAAGAACGCGGGGCCTCTACCTCGCATYGACGATTTGCTGGAGCGGTTGGGCGGCGCCAAGTACTTTTCCAAGTTGGACCTCAAGTCRGGCTACCATCAGATTTCCATCCGCCCGCAAGATCGATACAAAACCGCGTTTAAGACGCGATATGGGCATTTTGAGTGGGTAGTTATGCCTTTTGGCCTCACCAATGCCCCGGCCACCTTTCAGGCGGCCATGACCACCGAGTTTCGCGCTATGTTGGACCGCTTCGTCTTGGTCTACTTAGACGACATCCTCGTCTATAGCCGAACTCTAGAGGGGCATCTCGAGCACCTTTGCCGTGTTCAAGAGAGACTCTTCGGTCAGCCCGGTACAAAGCTAACCACGACGAATGCGAGTTTGTCCGGCAAGAGCTTGAATACTTGGGTCATTTTGTCTCTCCGGAAGGCATTCGTCCGTTGGCGGACAATATTCAAGCCATCCAGGAGTGGCCCGAGCCGAAGAATGTGACGGACGTCCGATCCTTCCTCGGCTTGGCCGATTATTATCATCGTTTCATCAAGAGTTACTCGAAGATTGCGGCCAACCTAAGCAAGTTACAAAGCGAGGAGCGGCCTTTTGACTTCGACGACGATGCGCGCCATTCTTTTGAAACACTCAAAGCGGCACCCTTATTCGCCGAGGTGTTACATATTTACGACCCGCTTCTAGCTACGCGCGTCACTACCGATGCATCGGGCTATGGCATTGGGGCCGTCCTTGAGCAGCACGATGGCACGGACTGGGCACCCGGTCGAGTACTTTAGCAAGAAAGTACCTCTTGTGCATTCGATCGACGACTCACGGAAGGAGCTTCTTGCCTTCGTCCACGCCCTCAAGCGTTGGCGACATTTCCTCCTTGGTCGGAAAGCATTCTGATGGGTAACGGATAACAATCCGTTGGTATTCTACAAGTCGCAAGACACGATTAACAGTACCATTGCCCGATGGATGGTTTTCATCGACCAGTTTGACTTTTTCCCTGATCACATTCCCGGAAAGTCAAACCGTTTTGCGGCGCCCTCTCACGGCGACTGGATCTTTGCACCGCAGTCTACTCTACCTTCGAGATCGACGACGACTTGCAGAAGAGTTTCATCCGCGGCTATCAAGCCGACCCCCACTTTCGCGACAAGTACGCGAATTGCTCCTCTCCGAATCCGGTGCCTTCGCATTATCGGATCCAAGAGGGCTACTTACTTGTGCATTCACGGGGTAAGGATCTTCTTTGTGTGCCGAGTGATTCACACTTACGCACACGGCTTGTTGGCGAGTTTCACGATGCGCCCACCTCCGGACATTTTGATGTCAACCGTACACTTGGCCGACTTCGCCAGCGGTTCTATTGGCCCGACCTTCTCAAGGACACCACCCGCTATTGTGAGTCGTGCAAAGTCTGTCGGCGTTGCAAGTCACGCAACCATCGTCCGTTTGGAGCGCTACACCCACTACCAGTTCCCCTTGGGCGACGGGAAGCGATTGCTATGGATATCACCGGCCCCTTCCCAAAGCACAAGACCCGCGTTGATGGGATCCTCACGGTCATCGACCGCCTCACCAAGTACGCCATTTTTTTGCCTTGCCGCTATCACGCAAAGGCACCGGAGTTAGCCGAGGTCTTATACTCCGGTTGGATTCGCTCCAAGGGCTACCCCAAGGAGATCGTTTGCGACCGGGACTCTCGCTTTCTCTCCGACTTTTGGGTCGCCCTTGTCAAGCGATGGGGCTCATCTTTGAAGCCGAGTTCGGCTCGCCACCCGCAAACCGATGGTCAAACACGGAAAGGGCGCATCAGACGGCTCAAGTCCTTCTACGCACTCTCATCCGAGTTGAGCGCTTGCCAGACGTTGAGTTGGCTTACAACTCATCGATCCATCCGGCTATCGGGATGTCGCCATTCGAGTTTGAGCATGGTTCACCCATCTCATCGCCGCTGGACGCCACTTTGCCGCGCACAGCCGAGAGCGACGACCATCTTGCGTTCCTTCGTCGCATGCAAGAGCTTCTTGTCAAGGCACGGGATCAGATGTCGAAGACACAAATACGGATGAGCCGTCAAGCCAACCGCAATCGCCTTCCTTGCCCGTTTCGCGCCGGCGATCTGGTTTGGGTCTCCATCGCGAAGTTCAGCCATGAGCAAGACATCTCTCGCAAGCTCCTTCCCAAGTGGATGGGGCCTTGGCGCATTCTCTCTGCAGTTGGTGATGATCCCGAGGGGCCTTCATTCCGCATCGCGGTGTCACCTCACTTGCCCGTCCAGACGGTGTTCCACTGTTCCAAACTCGCTCCTTTTGCTTCAGCGGAGACCGACGAGTTTCCCAGTCGACGTACGCAATACCCTCCTTCCATGGACGGATTTCAGGAGGCCAGCTACATCATCACCAACCGGCGCCATGGCAACAAAGAAACAGAGTTTCTACTTCACTTTTCCTACTGCAGCCACAAGGCTGACCGTTGGCTGACGCGTTCGGAACTGCAGGCCACAGCTCCCGCCGTTCTGTCACGTTATGTTAGCAAAGGGAAGACTACGTGAGCACTCCAGCTCCTCGCCTTCCTCGCTACATTCTGCCATCGGATCGGCAGCTTCGCCCGCGCCCCGGATCGTCTTCATAAGGAGGGGGGCGTGTTACATGCTGAAAGCCTACACACGGGCCCCTCACGGGACCTGAGGTTGGAATAGGGCCCCCAGGTCGCGTCACCGCAACTTGAAGGCCCTATGGCATTTTTACTTGGGCCTGCATCTGAAAAACGCCAGCTTTAGATTATTTTATATTCTTTTATTTATTCATTTGCTGCTGTTTTTCTAACGGTTGTACTGTTGTCCGTTTTGTGGCCAGGTACACGTTTTAGGACCAGGGCCAGAGTCAGGCCCAGAGGCTGAGCTCCTAAAAACGTTTGGACCTTTTCTTTTGTTTTCGAACAGATTGCTACCTGTTCGGACGCAGGCCGACGTTGAGGCCGGGTACGTCCGCACACGACCAGTTCGAAGCCAGGTACCAGGAAACTGAATCCTGGACTGGGCCTGGACGTCCGGTAGGGCCCCAGGCAGGCCGTTTTAGGCCAAGGGCTGAACCAGTTTGGACCGTGGATCGGATGTCGATCTGCACGGCCCGGAACGCAGGCCGTGGGTTTTTCAGTCCTGGCCCATTGCTACATAAGCTGGGCCGTTGCCCAGTTCGTGGACAGAAGGTACTAGGAGAAATCCAGCGTTATGCT
>BFEA01000430.1:256273-301643 GCA_003427395.1 Chara braunii
TCCTCCTCCTCCTCCTCCTCCTCCTCGCTTTCTCCTTTTCCACCTCCTTTCGTCTTCTTCTATCCTCCTCCTCCTCCTCCTTTTGTCATTGCCATAGAAACCGGCAGGTCCTCCTCCTCCTCCTCCTTTCGTCACCACCATACAAAGTCGGCAGGCCCTCCTCCTCCTCCTCCTCCTCCTCCTCCTCCTCCTCCTCCGTTCGCCTTCTTCTTGTCTCCTCCTCCCTCCCTTCCTCCTTTCATCTTCTTCTTCTTCCTCCGCCTCCTCCTTCTCTCTTCCTCCTCCTCCTCCTCCTCCTCCTCCTCCTTTCGTCTTTATTTTTCCCCGATTTCCTGCCACGTGTCGGCGGGATCTCTCTCTTTGTGGCATACTGTGCACCACACAGGGCCCGACCAGGCGAAATAAAGGCCCTCCAGGCCCTGTGTCGTTTCAGCCTAAAAGCCTAAAAAGGATTGCCAATTTTAGGGCCTCATAAAGTCGACCTTTCCTGAAACTTAGGCGCCAGACTAGGGATAAGCGCAGGCCACTTTTAGGCCCATTTCAAAACAACCTTTTTTTGAACTTCAGCGCCAGGGTCTGGCACGATTCGGCATTGGCAAGAGCAGCCTCCCAGCCGGACCAGCACTATATAGTACTGGTCCACCCGGGAGTTCACAGGCAGTTCACGGGCAGTTCAGGAGGCAGTCTTCAGTATTCGGCAGCAGCACTCTGCGGAGCGCTGCAGTAGTAGTAGTAGACAACGATAAGAGTAGTCTTCAGCGCTGGGCACTGTTAGGACCTTGAAGTAGCGTTGAGAGAGAGAGGAGAGTGGCGGAGGCCAGGGATACTTACCTGGGAATTTACCTGCCGCGCCATAGCTCCAGCTCCATCTTCGAGGTACCTGCAACAAGGTGCCACCTTTCACAGGTTAGTACCTGGCACACCGAGAGAGAAAGAGAGAGTCCTTCTTCTTCCTCCTCTAAGTCCACCATCTCTCCCTCACCCTCGCTACCTGAGTTCTCAGTATCGAAAGATTCCACGCGCGCGCGCGCGCGAGAGAGAGAGAGAGAGAGAGAGAGAGATTTGCGACTTTGAGACTTGACAAGATTTGGATTCAGACTCGACATTGGGACCGAGACATTGGACGAGGGATTATTTGGCGCCTATATCGAAGACTTGGTGTTGACGACATTCCCATCTTCCCCCTCTTCTTCGTTTGATCCCCCTCCTCCTCGTCTGTGTGTGGTTTTGGACTGGCGCATTCTTCCAGTGTGAGCGCCAAGCCCCTTCACACCATGCGATAATGATGATGTATGTTTGGTCTGCATTGCGACAGCATTCCTTTGTGCTATCTTGTACTATGTGAGAGAGGTCGGTTCTTGCTTTGGTCTGTACCATTACGGTATGCGACACTCTCTCTCTCTCTCTCTCTCTCTCTCTCTCTCTCTCTCTCTCTCTCTCTCTCTCTCTCTCTCTCTCTCTCTCTACGCTCCTCCTTCCTCGTCCTTTTTTCTTTCTTTTCCCTCGCCATCGCCATACAAGTCGGCAGGCCCTCCTCCTCAACCTCCTCCTCCTCCGTTCGCCTTCTTCTTGTTTCCTCCTCCTCCCCCTCCTTTCATGTTCTTCTTCTTCTTCCTCCTCCTCCTCCTCCTCCTCCTCCTCCTCGTCCTGATTTCCTGCCACGTGTCTGCTGTCTCTCTCTCTCTCTCTCTCTCTCTCTCTCTCTCTCCCCCCCCCCTCCTTCCTCGTCCATTTTTCTTGTTTTTTTCTCGTCATCGCCATACAAAGCCGTCAGGCCCTCCTCCTCAACCTCCTTCCTCCTCCGTTCGCCTTCTTCTTGTCTCCTCCTCCTCCCCCTCCTCCTTTCTTCTTCTTCTTCTTCTTCCTCCTCCTCCTCCTCCTTGTCCCGTTTCCCTGCCACGTGTCAGCAGGATCTCTCTGTCTCTCTCCCGTCCTCCTTCCTCGTCTTTTTTCTTTTTTTTCTCGTCATCGCCATACAAAGCCGGCAGGCCCTCCCCCTCAACCTCCTCCTCCTCCATTCGCCTCCTTCTTGTCTCCTCCTCCTCCCCCTCCTCCTTTCATCTTCTTCTTCTTCCTCCTCCTCCTCCTCCTCCTCCTCCTCCTCCTCGACCCGATTTCCTACCACGTGTCGGTCGGATCTCTCTCTCTCTCTCTCTCTCTCTCTCTCTCTCTCTCTTTCTCTCTCTCTCTCTCTCATCCTTGTTTTTCTTCCGTCATCGCCGTACAAAACCCGCACGCCCTCCTCCTCCTCCTCCTCCTCCTCCTCCTCCTCCTTTGCCACGTGTCAACTCTCTCTCTCTCTCTCTCTCTCTCTCTCTCTCTCTCTCTCTCTCTCTCTCTCTCTCTCTCTCTCTCCCCTCCTCCTCCTTCGTCCTTTTTTTTTTTCATCATCGCCATACAACACGGGCAGGTCCTCCTCCTCCTCCTGCTTTCGTCTTCTTCTCTCCCACTCTTCCACCACCTCTTCCTCCTCCTCCTTCTCTCCTCCTTCTCTCCTCCTCCTCCTCTTCCTCCCCCTCCTACTTTTGTCTTCTTCTTCCTTCCTCATCCTCCTCCTCCTCCATATCTTACATGCGCGCCATCTCGCACATCCGCCAGCCATATTGTACTGCCCGCCATATCCTACTGCCCGCTGTCTCCTGTTCATTTTTTTCTTTTGCTTTTTCCGTGACCCAAAAAAGGACGTAAGCGGGCAGACATCAGCTCAATTCACAACCGGCAATTGTGGTCTTCTTCTTCTTCTTCTTCTTCTTCTTCTTCTTCTTCTTCTTCTTCCGATATTTTTGCTTTCATTTTTCCTTTGGTGTTGGTCCATGCATCCTCTACTTCGACGGCATTATGGCAGGCGGTGGCAGTGGCGTCGGCAAGGGGAGTGGTGGGTGTGGAAGGACGAGAGGCAAAACGGCTGCAGAAAAAGGAAAAGGGCAAGTTGCAAGCACCTCGACTACACCCGCATCGACAGTGGCCTACAAAGACCCCATGCCGGCAATGGACCCCTCTTCCACAGGAAAAAATGAGATCAGCATGTCCAAGTGTGTGTGTGTGCGTGTGTGTGAGTGAGAGCGAGAGAGAGAGAGGGAGGGAGACAGACTTTGATACTCAAATCTCCCGCCATAAGATTTTGTTTCCGGGGGGGGGCTTCTCATCGTCCTTTGTTTGGTTCTGCATCTTCTTCTTCTTCTTCTTCTTCTTCTTCTTCTTCTTCTTCGTCACCCTCCTTATGTGGCTATGGCCACCTTCCCTCTCAGTGCAGCGCTGCCCAGCAGGGCTGTAACACGTATGCTACTCGCAGATAGCGCACAAGCGCTCCCGCAGCACTTCCACACTTATCACGAATGAGCAATCTCCCCGAAATGTGCTTGCCAGTCCTTATATTGACCTGGACTGAGCCTCAACTCGTCCCAGCCTCTGCTTCCTTTGGCTTGACTTGGACCCGGTACCACATGCCCACGGCCTGCTTGCTTCAGAATGCCAAGGCCTGCTACTTTCCCGAATTTTCATTGGTGTGCTGCTGCTTGAGTCTGTGAGTCACAACTTGTCCTCTGTGGAACATGACTTTTGACTGTGGGTTGTGACTCTTGCCTCTGGGACACGACTTTTGCCTGGAGAAGTATCCTTTGCATGTGGAACATGACTTTTCAATATGACTGTTCAATATGAGACGTTACTTTGCTCACAGAATGCAACTTGTGCCTTTGGGATGAGAGGGCCTGCTGGACTTGACTCCTAAAGGTACCCGACTGTGACCTTTCTGAACTGGCCGACTTGGCCTCCCTTGGCTTGAGACCTTGACCCTGAAATTCGAATTTGGGGTCTGCATCGTGGAATGCCTTTCCCAAGGTAGATCCATGGCTCCCACCAGTGGTTAACGGGGTAAAATGTTTTCATTGCTGAAATCAGTTTTTTTTGGCCAAAGTTTCAGAATCGATTGATTTGCATCACTTTTACTTGTGTGATGGGATTCAGTACTCCTAGCCTGCAGCCCTTTTGTTGGTTTTTCCAGTGTGTAGTTCTATCCCTGCCTTGTGTATGAACCTTTCTTTGTACGGATTCCCTGTCCACAGGTATGCTGCTACCTTCTTTCAAAGTTCTGGCAGGGCTGTTACTTCGGGTGTCCAGAAAGAGGCTACCGACCACGTCATCGAGAATATTGAAGCATTAATTACTAATGCTCCTTTGAGATCGCCTTTCGGTCTGCTTTCCGAACATGCTCAATTCGCAAGCTGCTAGTTCACTGCATCGTGCTCCCACCTCCATTGACTCCCTCCCACGTTCGAGCTTTTCTCCTCGTACTCCTATTAACGCCAACGTCAACCTACACACATGTCCTTCTGCAATATCGTCTTTCATCCCTCTCTTCATTGCTGCCCCGAGATGACCTTTCAGTCGCTTTCTCAAACATTCCCACTGAGTCCTCTGATCCACCTTTTGAAACGACTACTAAACCAAGCAGTACATGCTTCACCTGCAAATGTCCATGTGGCCTCTTTCCCATAATAAGATAAGCCTACTGATCGGCAAAGACGGCCACACTCCATCTGCTGCTTGCTATTCAAGAAAACTTTGGTAAAAACCCAAAGAAAAAAAAGAAAAAGAAGAACGCTGTAAGACAATGAAACTGCCTGGGGCCAAAAAAAAAAAGATGGGGGACTTCAGGGTGAAATGGAGGAGGAAGCAGGCAAGGAATAGAGGCAGGGAGAATACAAAGAACACAAGGAAGAGGAGGAGGGAAGGGTGTGGGCCACGAAGGAGGAGGGTAAGGGAAAAAAAGTGTGGTGTCGGTGATGAAGAGGTTGGGCACAATGACAGTCGCTAGAGCTGACGGTACTTCTCACCTTAAAAAGGGTTCTTCATAGTTAACCAACAAATTATAACACCATTCCCCTTCAACACTAGGGTGACCATCAGGGAAACACGCAGACGGATTGAAGTAAAAACCAGGTGTGCATGTAAAATTATCATTGTCTCCATAGCCACAGGCTAACCGCAGACATGGCAGTGTCCAGTTTGAGCATTTCGCTAGAGTATCTGCAGTAGATCAACAATGTAGCAGGACGAAAATAAAAAGATAAACTTGAGATACAAGCAAAAATTAAATCTAAAACATAAAATAATAGGACGTGTTTCAGAATCTCAACTTCCCATAAATAAACAGACTTTAAAGAAAGGAGAGGACTGTTAGAAAAAATGAATTAACTGACAAAGCAAGACAGCAAGACTAGGAGAGCCAAACTTAGGATGCATTGGGCAGGAGTTTAGGAACCGAAAACAACAATAGAAATACGGCTATGGAAATGCAAACATCAGCGACATATCTACATCTGCCATTATTGCTATGGTGTACAGGAGATGACTACTATAGAAAGAAAGAAAAACAGATTGAAGGGGACAAACTAAGGGTGGGTAGCAATGTATGAAGATTAAACCACAACTACCTCTGAGCCTCTTCTTGCAGACAGGCAGAGTAAAACTGCACACCAAGCTTTGGCTAAAGCGCCAGCACGGAGTTTCTGTTTTGTTTTATCTGGCGCTGCCAGCCTTTTTGTTCCGTTAGGGCCCTGCCTGTGCCGGTCTCTGAAGAATGCGGTATAGGTTATACAAGAGTAGCCAGCGCGACTCCACCGGCATTACAAAGGGATAATGATGAAATTGGCATTCGTGTGTATGAAACCTCCAATAGGATGTGAACACTGGAACTGAAAAATGGGGGGTTGGCAGCTTAAAAAAGAAAAAGAAAAAAAAAAACTATGATCCATTGTTTGAAAACAAATAAGAAACAGTGGTGTTTTAGCCTTTAGGTCTTTGAGACGAAGAATAATCCCCCTGTACGCCCCAATAAAGACAGCGCCCGAGTAGACTACAGTGTCGTAGAGTAGTGTAGAGTAGACAGTAGAGTAGAGTAGAGAGTAGACAGGGGAGAGTAGCTGAGAGTAGAGAGTAGAGTAAAGGGTAGAGAAGAGTGGAGCATAGAGTAGAGTGGTATAGAGAATAGAGAATAGAATATAGTGGAATAGAGTAGAGAGTAGAGTGGAATAGAGAGTGGAGAGTAGAGTGGATTAGATTAGCGAGAGTATTGAGTGCAGATATAGTGTGTCCAGTTGATGCAGCTCAGTGGTTAGAGCACCGGTTGGAAATGCGCATTGTGGTATGTGGTTGCGGGTTCAAATCCACAGCCTCACGCATGGACACCGGCAGGGCGTTAGAATGACGCACGGCTGGACACACACCCCTTGGGCTGACGCATGGTAAGCAATTACAGACACTGACTGCGCACCACCCAGGGGACTGTCCATGGTGTTGTATGTTGGGTCTTGGCCTATGAGGGGTTTGCCTGATACAGTTAGCAGTCTAATGAGGATGCAGGTACGGGTTTGTGGTTAGACTGCTCATGTGTGTTGGTTACCTTAGGCTCTTCTTTGGGGGGGCCAAGGACCTTAGGTGGGATGGGGTCCCGTTTGGGGGGAGGGTTGGCTTGGGACAAGCTCTGCTGGAGGATATCGGTGGGGAACCTACAGTAGGGGATTGTCTTAAGGGATCCCGGTAGGAGGGGTGTTAGTAGACAGACTCTGCTGGAGGAAATCGTTGGGGAACCTGCAGTAGGGGCTGTCTGAGGGGGATCCTCCAAGATAGGATGGTCTGGGTCCCATAAATTAGTTGCTGACTGTAGATAGGTGCCTGTCGTGGGTCCAGAAACCGACCTCTACAACACCCTGGGTTTTTTATTAAAAAAAAAAAAAAAAAGTGCAAATATAATGTACAGTAGAGTACAGAGAAGAAAGTAGAGAAGAGTTGAGAGCAGTGTAAAGCATCTAGTGGAGAGTAAAGTTGGGAAGAGTTTAGTGTCGAGTGATGAAGAGTACAGCGTACAGAGTGGCATAGAGTAGAGTAGATAGTAGGTAGAGTAGAGTAGAGAGAGCGGCACAGTAGAGAGTACTGTAGTGTAGAGAGTACAGAGTAGTGTAGAGTGGAGAGTTTAGTGTCGAGTTGAATAGAGAGTAGAGAGTAGCAAGGGGTAGAGAAGAAATGATATTCTACAGAGTAGCCTAAGGTAGAGAGCAGCAGCATAAGGTAGAGAGTAGAGTAGAGTGAGTAGAATAGTGTACAGTAGAGTAGTGTAGAGTAGAGTCGACTGTAGAGTATGGAGAGAAGAGCAGAGAACACAGTAGAAGGCAGGGGAACAAATATTGCATACTTACTAAATCTATCTAATATGACCATGACTTGAGTATTGCCGTGCCTACTTCTGACCCCAGTATCCATAAAATCGATGGAAACAGACTCTCCGGGTGCTGATGGAATACGCAAGGGTCTAAGAAGACCAATTGGGCTCTCGTTGTGGTTTTCTTCCGCAGACACACTTTGCAACTGCGAACATATTCTACGCAGTCTGCTTTCATTCTTGGCCACGTGTATGACATCATCAGGTTAGCTAAAGTCTTTTGCCATCCGAAGTGCCCATCTACATCGTGGCATTCCCCTACGATCAGACTACAGATCTCTTCACTCTTGGGGGGACACAGTCTGTCAGCGACATCGGTCCTTTCAAACAGTAACCCGTTCATGGTTGGGTAGTGCGGCTCACTATCTGGGGCTTCTTTTACTCTTTTCAGTAGCTCGCTGTAGATCGGGTCTTCAAGTTGTGCATAAGCATCTCTTACTTTCTTCTGCAGATCGGTCCCTATGTCTAGATAGTGCAATATCGTGCCGAATGAATCAGCTATCCTACTCAGAGCAAAGGCTACCACGTTATACTTTCCTTTTACGGGCTTTAACTCAAAGTCCTATTGATCTATCTCAGCAGCCCATCTAGTCAACTTAAGTCATCTTGGCCTATGTCTTTAGACATCCAAGAGTCTCATGATCGGAATATACCTTAAGTGCCTCCCAAGTAGGCAATGTTTCCAATGGTCTAAGGCCTGCCTAAGAGCGTAGAGTTCCCTCCCATATGTCGATGCTGCTACTTTCTCTGAGGGCAGCCTGGCTGACATGAACTCTATGGGTCTATAATCATTGCCATCATCTTGCTGCAAAACGGCACCTATGCCATACTGACTAGCGTCTGTAGTGACAACAAATTGCAGTGACGGGTCAGCAACTTTAGGGACAGGGCACTCTATTAAGGCCTTCTTCAATTTCTTGAAGGTTGACATGCAATCCTGGTCCCACTTCCAAATTGTCTCTTTCTTCAATAACCTACGAAGGGGAGCAGCGATCGTGGAGGAGTTCCTTATGAACTCCCTGTAGTAGTTAGCCAACCCAAGGAACGACCGTAACTCTGTCAGTGTCTGAGGGGTCGGCCACTCTCTAATAGATGTTATCTTACTGTCCTCAGGACGAATGTCGTCTCCGTCTAGTGCATGGCCTAGGTAAAGAACCTTTGTCTTGGCCCACTCGCACTTCTTCGGGTTAATAATGAAATTAGCTCTTTTAGCTTGCCTAAAATCTGCAAGCAGATGGCCCTCATGCTCCTCAAGCGTCTTGCTGAACACTAGGATATCGTCTAAGTAGATGACGTCGAACCTATCTAACCATGGCCTAAACAAGTTGTTCATGCAACACTTAAATGTAGCCGGTGCATTAGTTAGGCCAAACGGCATCACTATGAACTCGTAATGCGCATACCTTGTTCTGAACGCCGTCTTATACAGATCGTCAGGATGATGGTACCCTGATTTTAGATCTATCTTTGAGAAGCACTTGCATCCCTGCACTCGATCTAACAAGTTATCTATACGCGGCAATGGCTTTGCGTTCTTGATTGTGATGGCGTTCTGTCCCCTGTAGTCTATACACATACGTAGTTCTCCCTCTTTCTTTGGGACTAACAGAACAGGTGCGTCGAAAGGTGATGAACTAGGCCTTATCCATCCTTTCTCCAAGAGCTCGTCTAACTGACCGCCAAGTTCTATCTTTGTACAGTGTGGTTTGGGCACTACTCCTGAAGATGGTTCAGATAAGTCTTTGTAGTCTTCCAGCAAACTGGCGATAGTAGGATCGATCTTCTCTTCTTCCTTTGGCTTGTCAAAAATCAGCCTAACATAGGCTACAAACACTTGCTCTTCGAGCTGCTCCTTTCGCACGAGTCTGGCAAATGCAGCAATGGACAAGGGGGTTATCTACCCCAGACTCATGGTACAAGCGGACTTGACTTCGCTTGACGCAGTAGGGAGCGTACACTCATGCTCTCTAAGGGGTAGTGTGGCTCCTGCTGCCTCTCCTCAATTTGTGCCTAAAACAATGTCAAACGGGAGATTATCTTCTACGAGGAGAGTCGAGGAATGCAATACCTTCTCTACCTTCCCTTCTTTCTCTAGGCGAAAGTAGGCGTGGACCCCCTCAACATACTCATCAACGCGCATCCTACTGTTGGACTTTCAGATTGAGCTTGCAACCCCTACCCGTGATTGTCTTTTGCTGCCCCAGACGCAACACGGTTCCTATACTTAGAACATGACTTTATAATGTGGTCAAGGTCCCCGTAGAACATGCACTGAGACTTTTTTCCTCTATACCCAGATCTTCCAAAGGTCAACCCTCGGGCCGGCCTGCATGCCACCGTCCCTGTATGCGAGGTGACCGACTAGAACGCGGACGGTGAGACGGGGGACCTTGACCCCTTCCTCCCGCTTGACGCCCCCATTGTCGCCAACCCCCTAGCCGCCCTGTCCTCGGCCACTTCGGGCCTGGCCATTTCGGCCAGGCCCTCGTCCTCCTCCTTGCGGCCTCCCTTCGGCCACGACAGCAGTGTAGGTTCTCCCCTGGTCTACACTACTGTCCTCCTCCTCTTATCCCCACTCAATGTCTGAGTAGGGGATTTCCTGAGCACCACCTTCCTCCATTGTTAGAATAAGACTGTCTTTGGCCTAAATTTGGCCAGAGATGGTGTGTTCGTTCCACATTTTTCCCTTAGTCAGGTCCTTATGCCAAAACGTGGTAACTGGCCATGCTTGGGCGGCGAATGAGACGGCCTCTCTGCTACGGACATCGTACGTCATACCCTGCTGATTCTTCTTCTCGAAGAAATGTCCATGAATATTCTCAGGCAGGGCACGATAGAAGAGTTGGACCAGTTGGGCATCGGTAACTCCATGCCCACGAACAACAATTAGCTCGTCCATAGCGGACTTAAGGGCATGCACATTCTTCCACTTCCGTGTGTGAATTATTTGCAATTTGTTGGAGGCTTTTACTGCCCGTGTCACATCAAAAAATTGCTCCCTGAGCGATTTCAGGAACTCAGAGAGCGGCGTCACTTTAGAATAGGTGATCATATCATTGTCACAGTTTGCAGTGCGGGCTAGCGACCTAGTGACGTTGTTCACCTCATCTCGAAGGGGCTTGGAAGGCCACCAAAACGTGACCCTCAGGCGTGACTCCCTGCAAGTATAGGTAGGAGTGCACGCTAACCTCCTAGTTATCGAAATCCTCCCCCTTCTTTCCACTGAAGGGTTCGAGGAAACGGACCTCAACTTTCTCATGACGTGGTGGGGCCGGCTCCTCTTCCTTAGCAGCCACTAACTTGGCGCCTTCAATGGAGCCGGTGCAAAATTCCTTCATCTTACTAATCGCCAGGTGGACCTGGTCCACCAAGTACTTTATCATGTCGCATGCAAAATCTTTAAATTCAGCGCGTATCGATTCTAACTTTATCTCTTGGCTGCAGAGGTACTGCATTTGCTCGCGATGCGCAATTAGTAGGGTTTCTACACTCTGGGTCGGGGTCTCAACTTGGTAGCTAACTCAGTCTCAGCCCAGATTTTCCCCATCCTGGCCTTTGCCGCCTTTAAGTCCCTTTCTGCTTTCTCTGCCGCGTCTAAACGCCTAACTCTCTCTTGGGACAATTCATCCATGCACTTTGTTGTACTTCCTCCTTCGCCCTTCTCCTCACAGGGTCCCTTTCTGCTTCCAACTCCCTCCTTGCCGCTTCTCTCTTTTCTTGGGGTATGGCCAGCTTTGCCTTCCTATCTTCCCCCAACTCCATGTGTGCGGCCCATTCTTGTGTTATCTTCTCAATCTCCTCCTCCTGGGCTTCACCTCTTCTTTTTCTTCTTCTTCTTCTTCTTCTTCTTCTTCTTCTTCTTCTTCTTCCTCCACCTTCGCTTGTATAGTCGCCATCTTCTCCTCCTGCTCCTTCGTCCACCTTTCCATTTCTTCTTCCATCTGCCTCTTCTTCGCCTCTTGCTCCTCTAGCAGGGCCAACATCATCGCCTGCTTCATCAATTCCCTCTTCTCCATCTTCTCCTTTTTCTCTCTCAGAAGGGCGGCAGCTCTCACTTCTTGCTCCCTACTATAGGGGGTGGTACTAACTCCTGACCTGATGGTCACCATGGTGAAAGGGCACAATCATAGACGATTCCGCTCCTCAACACGTAGACCTACCAGTTTGACGGTCGTCCAAGGGGATTTCTACACACTACTCGGGTTGGACTCACGGCTCTATCACCACATCCACATAGTCCTATCGACCTCGACAGAAGTGACAGGGAGATATGACTGACTCAGACAGACCTGATGTCAGCAAGTACCAAGGTGAGGGTGCACATCCACAGGGTAAGGGCTAGGCCAGGGCTTGGAGAGAAAACACCGCCCGTCTTCTCGCTCCAACTTGGTCAACGCCTCGGTCAAGGCTCCTAGTCAATGCTCCTGGTCAACGCTCCGATCAACGGTCTCGATCAACTCGCCGGTCAACGTTCCTGGTCAACGCTCCGATCAACTCTAGTCAACACCCGATCTACGCCCTTGATCAACTCTCGGTCAACATTGGTCAACATTCGGTCAATGTTGGTCAACTCTGCTGGTCAACCCTCCAACCTTCCGGCTATGGTGGACCTTCATCTTCTTTGTCACTCTCGTCGTCTTCTTCACCTTGGTTATGGCCGACTTCGTCTCCCTCTTCGTCAACTTCTTTTTTTCTCTCTTTGCGTCTCTTCTTCCTCTTTTTTGTTGGTCGTCTTCTTCCCCGAGCTTGGTAGAGATGGCTGCCGTCCCCCCCCCCTCTCTCTCTCTCTCTCTCTCTCTCTCTCTCTCTCTCTCTCTCTCCTGCCGTACTCTGGCTATGGCGGCTTCTCTCACCTCCAACTCGTTGTTGTAGCTCCAACATGGACAACGGGAACCAGCTCCGATACCAATGCAATCAGACTCGACTTCAAACTTGCTCACAACATGCATACACACGGACTGATGGCAAAACCAAACTCATCTACTCAGAATCAACAATGCATTTGCACTTAAACTTTGTTTAATACAACTGTACAACTTGCGGCTATGGCCGCCGAACACTGTCTCCACCACCAGCATCACTCTCCTACATGCACGCATGTATGAGGATCACCCTGAATGTCCACGCTACACACGCACACACACTGTCTACACACTGTCTGCACCAACAGCTGGGCGGCTATGGCCGCCGTTGTCTTCCTCCTCCAAGCTATGGCCGTCGTCGTCTACCTCACTGGCTAGCTATGGCCGCTGTCTTCCTCACTACCCACTTCCTCTCCGGGCACCTGCAGACCTCCCCCACAGGATACCAAGGCAGCTCTTCCGCATGGCTCACAGGCAAATGAATGAATGGCTGGACACTGCCTCTTTATTTATACTTCTTCATAGGTACCCGGGCCTGCCTCAAAACGTGTGGGCCTGAGCCAAAACGTGTGGCCCAGGGAAGCTTCCAGATGTTTGGCCTTCTGGGCCAAAACGTGTGGCCCAGGGAAGCTTCCAGACGAACCCACCGCGTGGTCCAGAACCTCCCTACCCCTGGTACTTGCTAACTGGACTGGCCTACCAGGACCTACGACCTTCTAGAGCCTACAGACTTACAGACAGACTCTAGGCCTCAGTAGACTCAGATAGAGACTTCTAGAGCAGACCTTCATAAGCCTAACGGTAACAGACCTAACTCCTAATGTACAGACCTAGGGATCGAGTCCTCCTATCCGACCTACAGACTAGCCTAGGGGGTAGGACAGGTCACAGGATCGAGTCCCACACAGATCACTGGGTCTATGTACAGGGTACAGGGTAGGTCTAGGGATCGAATCTCACTCAGCACACAGGGTCAATGTACAGGGCTCGGGCACAGGTCTAGGGATCGAATTTCTATGTCTGCAAATGTCAGGTCAACTGGGTGAAACCGTTTCAAGCAGACCGATGATGATAGGTCGAGACAGCCGCGCTTAAAATATTTGAAAACAAAGAAAAACGAAGATGACCTGAATAAATCATTCTTAATTACAGCCCGATCGGTTCAATGATGATATCTCAAGGCCATCGCCCTTCTTTATTGGAAAAAAAAAAAAGAAAGAAAGAAAGAAAGAAAGCAGGGGTCATCATGATGAGGAGGACGCTCATGCTGTCATTAGAAAGGAAAAAGTTCAATCAATAAATCAATCAATCAATGAGTTGATTAATTGATTGATTGCCTGTGTCGTGTGAGTATTGTCTCATCTCTCTCTCTCTCTCTCTCTCTCTCTCTCTCTCTCTCTCTCTCTCTCTCTCTCTCTCTCTCTCTCTCTCTCTCTCTCCACGTTCTTCCTCCAGGTGGAAGTCCCCCTGTCCACGTTCTTCCTCCAGGTGGACGCCCTCCACAATGCATGAACAGTGCACCCCCACTGACCGTCCACTTCGAAGTGGACACAACAGGTGGAACGGGCATTTTTGTTCCACCAGTGGGTCCCACAACGGACAGTGTCACAAAAAGTTTGTATGATGAGCTCCCCACCCCCCGCCCCCACTGCTAACAAGGGGCCAAGGCCCAAAGGCCAAGGGCGTTTTAGCCTGTTTCGGCCCTTTCGTCGGTGCCCACTCTCTGGCCTGACACAAGGGCTGAAACAGACCAAAACGCCCTCCGGTGATGATGATACGTCAAGATTGTTGCGCTTTAGGAAAACGAGCACACGAACAGCAAGCAGGGGTGAGGCTTCAAGTCACACGTGCACTCTTTTCTTTTGGCTTCAGTCACACTGTGCCCCGGTCAGGATGGTTCTTATGATTATCATGAATCTCATGATGTCATTAAAAAAAGAAGCCCAAGCAATACATCACACCAGAGAGCAGGAAGGGGGGGGTTGAGAGGGAGAGAGAGAAAGAGTGAGAAAGAGTGAGAAAGAGAGAGAGAGACAGAGAGAGAGAGAAAGAGAGAGGGTTAGTACGAATTTATGCAGGTCACAGCGCTGTCCCACCTTTTTGTGATGCCTTTTTTATTCAGCGCTCATTTTCTGTCGACAGAGTATGCGCGTGTGCAACGCGGTTAAGGGACCCAGAATTTTTTATCGATTATTTTATTCTTTTGGGGGAGAGGGGTGGGAAGGTGCATTCAAGGAGCGCCTTAGGTCCCACGTAGCCGGCGGGGTCGAAAAACACCCCTTAAACGCCCCCTAAAGCCCAAAAAATAATTAACCCCCCTCCCCACCCCCCCTTATACCCCATACCCATAAAATTGAACTAGTAACCCACGGTCTCACCCCCCCCTAAAACCCCCGTTAGCACACCCCTTACACCTGACACCCCATCGCACTCCCCTCATACCTCACACCCCTTACAACCCCCTGTATACCCCATACGCCCAAAAAATAATTAACCCCCCNAAAAAAAAAACTTATTAACAACAGAATTTAGCGACCGACGTCAAATATTGCTATGGATTGTTTTTTTTTCCATCTTTTGCAGTGAAAGTACCTATGATACCAAATATAGGGTTCAGCCTCCTGATGACTCGGTGAAACTACGACGAAACAGTTTGTCACAGCCCCTCGTTTGTTGTCCTCTTCTCCCTCCCTCTCTGCCTAGGGTTTACCGGGCAGCTCCGTTATACGATATATAAACAAACGAGAACCAGTTCATTAACAAAAACGGCACCAATTCGTCTCCCGATTATTGCTTTTTTCTTTGTGCGTGTATGCGTTTGTCCTTTTCTTTTTCGTTTTGCGTCATTCTTTTCACCTTTTTTCTCGCCTTTTTCTGCATTTTTTCGATCAGTTTTTTTCCCGCCGAGCTGGGGTGGGGGATGAGGGGGGGGGCGGCGGCGGGGAATGCCGGGGCGCCGGGGCGGGGAGGGGAGAGCCATTGCTCTGTTGATGCTGAGGTAGCAGCAACATTCACGTCGCGCCTGGGCGGGGAGGGGAGGGGTGGGGATGGGCGCGGGCGCGGGGGAAAGAGGCGGCGGAAGACAGTATCGCCCGATCCGGAAGAAAAAAAAGAGAGAGAGAAAAGGACAGCGCGGTATGGCAAATGGTGCGATCGTAAGCCTTATTCTTTTTTTCTTTTATTATTTTTTGAATCACATAGGCGGGAGAAGAAGGTGGGACCTCAGTAAAGAGGATTGGATTTAACGCCTGAATATGGACCTTTTTTTGGAGAGGTGCAGAACAACGAGATCAAACTGAATTTCTGCATCTCCGCCCAAAACACATCCGGATTCAGCTTCCCTTTTTTTTCCCTTCTTTTCCATTTCTCTTTGCTAGTGGGAGCTCGTCCCGGGGCTTAAGACATCGTCATGCACGATTACGATTGTAGCGATGGTGTTGCTGTGCGGTTCTTTCCCTTTTTTTATCATTTCTACCATAATTTATCGATTTACGCATGTCATACTTGCGCAGGGCCGATGCAAATCTTTGGTTTTTTTTTGTTTTTTTTAACAAGAAAGACTCAGCTCATTTGATTAAGCACACCAAAAGGGAGAGGCCGGGAATCCTCAACAAACAACCCGGAGGAAAAGGAAAGAAAGGTTTGGGTGTCGGGCAGACAAATCCAGCGACAGAATTGGCCAAACCAGACCGCTCTCCTCATGTCCACGGACCCCTAATCTTCTTTCTCTGTATCTTTCCATTTTTACCGAATATGTTGGAAAAAACGAACAAAAAACAAAAAATTGTAAATTTTAACGGGTATCCTGTTCTTCCCCTGATTTTATCCCTTTTTTTTTTTTAATGCAAAACTACCTAGGCTACCAGAGTGGCCCGGGACCACTTGTCCGGGCGCAAAGGCAAAAAAAAACAGAAGAAAACAAGAAAAAAATAATTCGTTTTTTTTCTTTTTTCTTACAACTCCCCCTGTTCAGAACCTCTTGCGTACAAGGCCGCCCACGCGGATGTAGGTTGAGCGGCGGCTGCCCCCACCCCCGTGTGTCATATCGATCCACTTGCACACAGCCAAAGGGCTGTCTCTTATACACATCTAGATGTGTATAAGAGACAGCTTATACCCCATACCCATAAATTTGAATTAGTAACCCATGGTGGCACCCCCCCCCTAATACCCCTGTCTCTTATACACATCTAGATGTGTATAAGAGACAGCCCTAATACCCTGCTACACCCCCCCTCATACCCCACACCCCTAAAATGTAATTAATCAACCTTCCCCCCCTTTACCACACCCGGCAAACCCCGCCCCAGCCCTTTAACAAATTGGGCTGGGGGTGGGGGGGTTGTCATAAGGGGGGATTAGATGAAGGGTGTGATGAGGGGTGTGGTGTATACGACCGGTAATGGGGGTTTCGGAGGGCGCGGGTGGGGGGGAGGGGCTGGGGTAAGGGGGTTAATTAAAATTTACGGGCATGCGGTATAAGAAGGGGGAAGTTAATTACATTTTAGGGGTGTGGGGTATGAGGGGGGGTCCGCTCCGGGTGGCACACGAGAGGGATGTGTGAGTACCAAAAAAATATTTTTTTTGTATGCCAGACACGCCTAGGACTTCTTCAGTTCATCACAAATCGATTAGTTAATATGAAGGGATTGGGGAAACTATGACGATTACCGAACACATACCTTGATCCGCCGTTTTCTAATGATGATAATCTAACCCTCCGCCAATCCTTCACCGCACATGTCTTTCCCCTCTCTATGTCCCTATCAGTAGATGTGTGTGTGAGAGAGAGAGAGAGATGGAGAGAGGGAGAAAGACATGACAGGTCGCTTCTGACCTGTCAGCTCTTCCATCTCGAATCCGATATGTCTGACCCTTACTACTGGCTCGTCAGACTCTCTCTCTCTCTCTCTCTCTCTCTCTCTCTCTCTCTCTCTCTCTCTCTCTCTCTCTCTCTCCATACTTCATAATGATGGCCATCAAGAGGATCATCATTGTCGACGCCATGCTGTTCATTGTCATGATCATCAATCATCATGATGATCCTGATGATCACCATCATCATGGTAATGATTGTCATTGTCATCAATGATAATGTTGATCGCCATCATCATGATCATGATCATGATAACCATCATCATGACATTAATAATGGTGATAATCATCATCATTATCATGATCACGTTCATCATCAACTGATCAAATTGTGGTAAGATCAAGACCATCCAGCAGTATGGTTTACAATGGCATGTCAATCGGTCCTGCGCACGTGTCAATCTGTACACGTAATACCCTACAAATGTCAATCCCTACGCATGTGTCAATCCGTCCACCTGATCCCTCCTCCCTCCTCCTCGGTCCTCCGTACTCCTCCCTCCGTCGGCCCTCCTCCATCCATTGTTGTCAGATCCTCGTCCCTTCATCCTTGTCCCCTGCCTCCCTTCTCTTCCTTCCTCGTACTCCGTCCACCCTCGCTCCTCCTGATTGTCCTCCTCCGTCCTCTTCCACATCCTGCGTGCGTGTGCGTGTGCGTGTGCCTGGGAGTGTGTGTGTGTGCGGCATGTGTGAAGAGGGTGCGGGCACGCAGGCATGCCATGGCACAGACACTCTGCCAGGCCAGCTCCGGCGTAAAGTCGCCCTAACCTGATGGTACTGGCACGAGCGACTAACTGTCAACAGAAACATGCAAAGGTTCCTCTAGCAGATGTATTGTACTCCACCAACGACGCAACTAGCGCAAACTCGACAGGGCGCGGCCAAAACATCTTGCGTGTTAGTAAAACGACGGCAGACTTGGGACAGACGCATCCAGTAGCGGAAGGCAGTGAAAGACGAAGCGAGAGCATCTATACCTCAAATGCATCTGCTGACGAACCAGAATATACACAATAGTACATCACAAACAAACACAGAAGAAGGGGGGAAGCATAAGACAATGAAGCATGGGGCAGGGGGGCCTAATGTGCTATTGAATGACAAGCCGTAACAAGGCACATGGACTGGAGGGCACAAGGGATACCACCGCGCAGACAGCACACAAGCACACAAGGCAGGGAAAAAAACACCCACAAGGAGACAAAAGAAATACCGAAAAACAGGAAACCGAGAAAAAAATCAAACTGATGACGATAGATTGTCTCGTTAGACTTGCACCAACTCTGAGTCAGGAGGCTTAGCCCTTGACAATCTGCCGAATCCCCATATTGATGCTTTTGGTCATGAACCTTTTTGACCCTTGTTGACAACAGACTCAGCAGGCAATACCACGAGCGGAACATAGCAGCGGGCGACCTCTCAGCAAAGCACGAGGCAACACTGTGGCAACTCAACTGCACAATGTCAAGGGTAACTGAATAGAATCACAGAGCAAGCGGACAGGCAGCAAGCCAACAAAACAGCGAAGTAAAAGGTAACACTGCCAAAGCAGCCAAACCACACAGCACACAAGCAAAGCTCATGGGAAGACGAGGCACATGAACGTAGAAAATTTCATAAATATCAGAAAGGAAGAAGCAAAGGCTCCGACGCGGCGGCACATCTTTGTTTTGGAAAATATGGTACTGAAAGTTGCGAAGCAGGTCGCATATCATATCAAGGAATTGAAGTGGCGTGCCGTGCCATCACCAGGAGATTTTGGAGAAATGATAAAATGATGGTCAGCAAGCCCACAGTGCAGCAAAGCACACGACAACACCAACAATGCAACGAGACTACACGGCAAACAACCTGCCGCAAGGAATGACATGGGGAGAGCATGATGGGCAGCAAGGGAGTGGTGGAGCATAAACGAGGCAGTCCACACATCCAACACGAAGAAAAGCAGTACATCACCTACTCACACCACAAGTGAGCCCCACAGACTGTTGGTTCCCATCACCTGCTGAGCCACGGAGTCACCCTGACGAATGTCCGTCATTACCCATAGGTAACACACACATCCCGAACCAAGCGGACCCCATAACTACAGGCACTTCGAACAAGGAATGATCGACTGTTTGGCACAGCTTAAAGGTGCTCAGTTAGACGAGAAAGAGAAAATAGGAGGAAAGACACAGAAACCAAAGGACCAAGGACGGAAAAAATAGAAAGACATGCACAAAAATGGTTGATTGTGTGTGTGTGTGTGTGTGCAGTGCCAACTGGGGCACAAGCCCTGATGGACACCACACACATACAGACGAAACAATCAACTCATCCTTGCATGTATCCGGAAGCTCAACGCTCTCTTCAGTGCTCCCCACGATTAGTTGGAAACTGTCACGTATATCTCTACGTTCGACTCCACTGGCCAGCACACCTTCGTTCGTCAGGCTGTCCAGTATCTAGTCACACAAGTCCAGGCTCTCCGGTATCTAGCCAGCAAAGCACAGAAGGTACTACTTTTTCATTGGACATGGCACCTGTTACTCCGCATTCACCATTAGCGAAACCACTCAGGCACTTGCCGGCAGCATTTGCAGGGGAATCGCAACCCTTGAGTGTGTAGAGGGTGAATCCAGGTGCGTGCGCACATCACTTTTTCCCCACCTCGCACCCATCCATCGGTCCCCCAGCGTGGCCTCATCCCCACCGGACAAAAAATACAACTCGTTGGGCCTGCCTCGAGCCCACCCACTTTCCCCCACAGATTTTCCAACACGAGTGGTGGCGTCTCGCGTCGGACCATCATGCCAGCACTAGTGGGATCGTCATGCGAGACCCGCTCGTTTCTTTAAGAGTAAAGAGAATTTCTTTAAGAGTCTAGAGATTACGACTTACAAGAAGGGTCCGCATGGCCTCTCGCCCACAACAAACAAAATCAGGTATGTAAGAGGGTGCAATGGAAGCCGCAGCTGCAGGGTTTTTGAGTCAGACGCTCTCTTTTGCCTTTTCCTATCAGAGAAAAGCCAGATGCAACCTGCCAGATCAGTCAATGAATTCAGTCCCACCTGGCCATCCATTCAGTCAATTTCCGATTCCCATTAGCTAGGGGTTCAGAAGAACATAGACATACGGGAGAGATGAGGTCAGTAACTAAGAGGTGGGCATAGGCAACAGCAAACATTTGATCATCTATATTATTATGATGGGAGGACACTCAGTCAGTTTCTTCCAGTTGGGGAGTTTGCAGCAGTGTTCAGATCTGTATAGTCATGATTTCGCTCTATATCCCCTACCCTCACCCCATCTTATGCACGCCTGGTTTGCAGAAAAAGGACAATGTGACTCAGACCCAATCGTACACCACTCTAAATGGGCACTAAACACTGAAGACCAACCCCCCCCCCCCAAGCAACATCCCCCCCTGATCATACACAGATGCAGTGCACAGGAAGCATGAAGAAGAAGAACAATTTGAATTTGAATTCGAAAAACGAGGCCAATCGCTCAGCGTCTATGCTTTCTAAATGAACATCACAGTGCCTGCACAGACATAACAAGTTCGGAAAACGAGCACATTCCCCGACGCATTTCGCCTGGCTACGCTGGAGGACTTCTCAAGGGGCAAATCACACTCCCACATCCACCTTTCCATCCACCCAAGCAAGAAAACACCGGTGCCACACGTGATCGAGAGTTCCACGTTGGGAAAGGGAAAAGTTATAAGCCCACCCGGCCACGAAACCTTTGTATTCAAAAAGCGACTTTTCCTATCATTTGTGTGCACCCTGGCTGGGCCGGTAACGCCCGCTGTACAAAAATGGCAGAATACTGTTTTACAGGGAGCAAAAAAAATGATGTGGAACAAATGCCATTTTGGGGCCAGCAAAAAAAATGATGTGGAACAAATGCCATTTTGGGGCCTACGGCACTTTTTGCCCCGTTTGAGGGGAAACCAATACAAAGGTTTTGTCGCGGGGGGAATTTATAACTTGGGAAAAGTTATAGAACCTCCCTGCAACGAAACCTTTGTACTGATTTGCCCCCAAACAGGGCAAAAAGTGGCACAGGCCCCAAAATGACTTTTTGCGTCATCTTGGCACACTTTCCTGCCATTTTTGGCCACGGGCGTTACCGGCCCAGCCAGGGTGCAGAACTGACTCGAAAAGTCATTTTGGGGCCCGTGACACCTTTTGCCCCGTTTGTGGGGAAATGAATACAAAGGTTTCGCAGCGGGGAGGTTCTATAACTTCTTCCTTATGACGCTGAACGTCATTTTGGGGCCTGCGTCACTTTTTGCCCAGTTAGGGGGGAAACCAATACAAAGGTTTCGTTCCGGGTGGGATTATATCTTACTTTTCCCTTAGGAACTATACGCGTGAGGTGGAATGACGCCCTACGCCTGCTCCTCGCCTGCTCCTCTGCAATGATGTGCACACTTTTCCTTTTTTCTGTCTTCGAAAAGATCTTCAAAGCAGTTTTTGTCAAAGATTGGCTACACTGCAGACGTTCTCCCAACTTGCCTCACAATTCCTTGGAGATGCCGCTGGCCTCTCTACCCTGTTTTTTTTTTGTTTTTTCCAACTGCACACCATGTGTGTGTGTTGTCATGTTCCCTATACACAACTCCACAAAGAAAAAAGGCATCACTGTACCAGACTGTTTCATCAGACTTTCCCCGACTCGTCAGAAGGTAAACCCCGACAGTCTGCCCAGGACGCATTCTACTGATGGATAAGGACTCACCACGTCGCACTGAGTTAGTGATACTCCTGAGAAAAGAAGTCGACTTCACTCAGATCAACCTTGCAATCCTAGCAGACTGTGTTTGTGTCTGTCACATAGACAGAGAGAGAGTCCTTATCCCTCAGTCAAGTTAGCCACACCCCTGAGAAAAGTGGTAGACTTAACTCACACCAACCCTGCAATCCTAGCAGATTGTCGGTCAAAACCCCTCACCAAGAACGGCTTTAGGTCTGAGAAACTAGTCTGTTACAGCCAGAAAACCCACTCTGCACACCCACGCAGCCATGGATGCCTAATGCCATGACGGCTACCATCTTCCCCCGAACACCCCCGAACATAACGCATACGCATTTTATTCGAGTTTTCGAAACACTCAAAAAATCGCATAGAAAGCACACGTGTTGTATTCAAATAGCAAGCAACCTATTCGCTGTATTCGCTTACAACACATATGCGTTCTATTCCGGTGAAGACGGTAGTACTGTCCATATGTGTGTGTGTGTGTGTGTGTGTGTGTGTGTGTGTGTGTGTGTGTGCGTGCGTGTGTGTTTTGAATTTTCACCACAACAGCCCCCATTCCACCCAGTTGAGCAGATCCAGAATCAAAGCATATTCAATCCTATTGCTCACAACAAAAGCCCTTGAGTTGAGAGAGAGAGAGAGAGAGAGAGAGAGAGAGAGAGAGAGAGAGAGAGAGAGAGAGAGTGTGTGTGGTTTCTTGGTTCCTTTTTTTTTTCACGCGCGCGTTCCAACCCCGTTCAACCCTAAATCAACCTCCTGGCTGTCATTAAGTATCCGTGAAATGGCAAAGAAATTATTTGCAGGCATATAAAGGCAAACAACAGAAAAAACAAAAAAACAAAAAAAAAAGGCATCGCATGTTGCTGAATGGTACACATGACAAAACACTTGAGTAATTGTCTTCTTCTTCTTCTTCTTCATAAAAGCCGCCTTTTCGTCATCGGGGGACAGCCATATATTTTTCTCTCACCTCACATATTTTTCAACTGGCGTTCTGCCATGCCATGGAACATATCTTCGTTTCACTACCTACCTACCACTACTGCTAAGGCTATACAAGGGACCCCTGCAAGCATAGCTTTCTACATCTCTTCCGTGAAGGGAGGTTATCGGTATAGGGAGGTGTCACGGCATGTTTGCCCACTTGCCCTAGAACTGGCATCTGTTTTTGCTTAGTTCCCTCCAAAGTTCTCTCCCACAGACGGTGCTGACCGGACTCGAGCCCAGATATGTGGCATCTCAATTGCATGACGGGGTATACATGCAAGTACTACCAGTTGGGTTAAGCCCTCAGTTAGAGAGAAGAAAAAGAAATTGGACCATTTCTCCATTTATGTGTGTCATCCTTGGGCAGGGTTGATTAATTGATTGATTCACTGTCTGATTGATTGATTGATTCAACCACCCAAAACCACCCAACACTCAACGCTTGCCTTCTAAGGCAAAAAGGCCCGCAGAATGTTTTTTTTTCCGTAATAGGTCCAAATTTAATATTTAAAAAAAAAAAAAAGAAAGGAGGGAGGAAAAGAAACAAGAAAAGAAAGACGCAGAATTTTATTTTTTTCAATTAAAAACCCACACACACTTGGGTGCCCCTTGTATTCTGCGGACGAGAGTCCAGTTAAGCATCAACACCGGCAAGCGTGGCCAACAGACGCAGATTCAACCACCCCAAAATCACCCAACACTCAAGTCTTGCCTTCTAGGGCAAAACCACAGGCAGAATATTTCCGTTATAGCGCCATCATCTTTAATCTTAAATAATACTCTTTTTATGTTCATCGGCCAAATACACCGTTTTTTTTTGTTTTTTTTTTGGGCCGAATACAAAACCTAAACGGGCAAAAATACAAAAATTAAGAAGAAACCCAAAGAAAAATTACGACATCTATGTGCTCGAAATATCATCAGTTTCATGGGTGTACATACTACAGCGTTTTTTTTTGTTTTTTGTTTTTTTTGTTGTTGGATAGTCGGATGGACCACGGATCAGAGATCTTAGCCAAAACGCTGAGAAAGGTATGGTGTATCATTCAGTGACAATTTCCGGCTCTCTCTTCTCTCTCTCTTCTTTTTCCTTGAACTCCTTAGGTTTCCTTACACCGCTTTGCGTCAGACAACAAAGCTGGATCCCCTCGTGGTTATCTATATCTATAACTATTATAATTATTATTAATTGAAGAAATTGCAATTAAAAAAAAAGTATATGCTAGATCTTCTACTTTTTTTTATGTGTTCTTTGAAAGTGTTTTAATCCCTATGTTTATTATTATAGGGGTATGGGGTTCTAGACAGAGAACACTACTAGCAGCATATCAGTTTTTCTTATATACTTTACTTGGATCCGTTTTCATGCTTTTAGGCTTTTTACTATTTTATTGGTTTTGTTTCAAACGGGAATCACTGATTTACTTGGATCCGTTTTCATGCTTTTAGGCTTTCTACTATTTTATTGATTTTGTTTCAAACGGGAATCACTGATTTACAAATCTTATTACCCCCCCCCCCCCCCCCCCAAAAAAAAAAAAAACTTATTAACAACAGAATTTAGCGACCGACGTCAAATATTGCTATGGATTGTTTTTTTTTCCATCTTTTGCAGTGAAAGTACCTATGATACCAAATATAGGGTTCAGCCTCCTGATGACTCGGTGAAACTACGACGAAACAGTTTGTCACAGCCCCTCGTTTGTTGTCCTCTTCTCCCTCCCTCTCTGCCTAGGGTTTACCGGGCAGCTCCGTTATACGATATATAAACAAACGAGAACCAGTTCATTAACAAAAACGGCACCAATTCGTCTCCCGATTATTGCTTTTTTCTTTGTGCGTGTATGCGTTTGTCCTTTTCTTTTTCGTTTTGCGTCATTCTTTTCACCTTTTTTCTCGCCTTTTTCTGCATTTTTTCGATCAGTTTTTTTCCCGCCGAGCTGGGGTGGGGGATGAGGGGGGGGGCGGCGGCGGGGAATGCCGGGGCGCCGGGGCGGGGAGGGGAGAGCCATTGCTCTGTTGATGCTGAGGTAGCAGCAACATTCACGTCGCGCCTGGGCGGGGAGGGGAGGGGTGGGGATGGGCGCGGGCGCGGGGGAAAGAGGCGGCGGAAGACAGTATCGCCCGATCCGGAAGAAAAAAAAGAGAGAGAGAAAAGGACAGCGCGGTATGGCAAATGGTGCGATCGTAAGCCTTATTCTTTTTTTCTTTTATTATTTTTTGAATCACATAGGCGGGAGAAGAAGGTGGGACCTCAGTAAAGAGGATTGGATTTAACGCCTGAATATGGACCTTTTTTTGGAGAGGTGCAGAACAACGAGATCAAACTGAATTTCTGCATCTCCGCCCAAAACACATCCGGATTCAGCTTCCCTTTTTTTTCCCTTCTTTTCCATTTCTCTTTGCTAGTGGGAGCTCGTCCCGGGGCTTAAGACATCGTCATGCACGATTACGATTGTAGCGATGGTGTTGCTGTGCGGTTCTTTCCCTTTTTTTATCATTTCTACCATAATTTATCGATTTACGCATGTCATACTTGCGCAGGGCCGATGCAAATCTTTGGTTTTTTTTTGTTTTTTTTAACAAGAAAGACTCAGCTCATTTGATTAAGCACACCAAAAGGGAGAGGCCGGGAATCCTCAACAAACAACCCGGAGGAAAAGGAAAGAAAGGTTTGGGTGTCGGGCAGACAAATCCAGCGACAGAATTGGCCAAACCAGACCGCTCTCCTCATGTCCACGGACCCCTAATCTTCTTTCTCTGTATCTTTCCATTTTTACCGAATATGTTGGAAAAAACGAACAAAAAACAAAAAATTGTAAATTTTAACGGGTATCCTGTTCTTCCCCTGATTTTATCCCTTTTTTTTTTTTAATGCAAAACTACCTAGGCTACCAGAGTGGCCCGGGACCACTTGTCCGGGCGCAAAGGCAAAAAAAAACAGAAGAAAACAAGAAAAAAATAATTCGTTTTTTTTCTTTTTTCTTACAACTCCCCCTGTTCAGAACCTCTTGCGTACAAGGCCGCCCACGCGGATGTAGGTTGAGCGGCGGCTGCCCCCACCCCCGTGTGTCATATCGATCCACTTGCACACAGCCAAAGGGCAAAGAGGCAAAGAAAAGAGGAAGGGAACAGCCAAATAATACAGAACAGGGGGCAACAAAACAGATCCCAGATGACAAGTCCCACATGCAAGCACCGCCCTTGCCCACAGGCCAAACGACGGGACAAGACCAACCAGGATGTCAAAACATTCTTGTCTGCATATATATATTGTCACAAGATATCAGAGCGCAAAAGCGAAGAAAACCAAGAAAAAAATGAATTCGTTTTTTTATCTGCTTCTTTACAACTCCCCCAGTTCAGAACCTCTTGCGTACAATGCCGCCCACGTGGATGTAGGTTTAGCGGCGGCTGCCCCCACCCCCGTGTGTCATATCGACCCGCTTGCACACAGCCAAAGGGCAAAGAGGCAAAGAAAAGAGGAAGGGAGGGGGGAACAGCCAAATACAACAAAACAGGGGGCAACAAGCAATAGCACCAAAAACGGATCCTAGATGACAAGTCCCACATGCAAGCACCGCCCCTCCTTCGCAGGCCAAACGACAGGACAAGACTTTACATAAATATTTCATTTTTATTTTTTATTTTAAATTTGGTACAGAGTTTCGATGTGACCCCGAGGCAAACGTTGTTCAGTTTATTTTTCTGCATAGATTTATTTTATTTTTATTTTTTGCTGGGACCTTCCCTGGACCTCGCACGGCCGCCCGGAAAAACAAGGTGACCCGGGCGGCCCGGCTGGTAGCCTAGAAAACTACACCTTTTTCTTCTCTCAAATCCTTTCTACGCCTTGCACTACCTACCTACCACTACTACTCAGACTATGGGCGTCGCTCCACTACTCCGGCAATGCACAAAAGACAAAAATCATGGCGATGTATCTTCCCTTGTTCTAGAGGAAGATTCACTATCGTTTTGTACATTTCGAGAGTAGTGGAGCGAGACCCTATATATAGGATTTGTGGTAGGTAGGTATCATCTGAGCGCGGGGTTTAAACAAGTGGAAAATTATTTCTTCGCCTTGCACTACCTGCAAGCATAGGTGGCTCACAAACTTGCAGACATCTTCTGAGCGCGGGGTTTAAAAATAAAAAAGTGGAAACAAAAAAAAAAAAACGACGGCGATAGTAAGAGATTTCCACGTAAGCCCTCTCATCGATTAAGTCCATTGCTCGGCTTTTTTTTTTTTTTTTTTTAACTATGTTCTTCTCTCATATTCACCTCACACTACCTACCTACCACTACTCCTAGTTGTAGGCATACGGGGAACCCCGTAGCAGCCAGAATCGTGTTCACGAGAGAACATGCGGGGGCTGCTCCCGACCTGCAGGTGGGCGATACCGGCTAGGGGACAGCCAGTAGTATCAGGGACCATGCCAGGAGGATCAATCCCTGTGCCTCCCCTCCGGTCCCCTCCCCTGCGAACACAACGTTCGGCTCCAAAAAAAAAAAAAAAAAAGGGGGCGGGCATGGCTCAGTCGTCTTAAAAAAGTTGAAAATATAGACGTGAAAATCGATCTAGTGATCTTCAAAAGTGGGGAAAAAAAACAAAAACGAGGGCGATGGTAAGAGATTTCCACGTAAGCCCTCTCATCGATATGTCCATTGCTCGGCTTTTCATTTTCACAACGTTCGGCTCCCAAAAAAAAAAAAAAAAAAAAAAAAAAAAAGGGGGGGGGGGGCGGGGGGAGGGGGAAAAAAAAAAAAAAAAAAAAAAGGGGGGGGGGATGGCTCAGTCGTCTTAAGAAGGGGGGGGGGGGAATGGAGGTGAGAATCGATCTAGTGATCTTCAACGGTTTTCTCTTTTCCAAACGAACGGAGATGGCGATCGTCTTCTCTGGAATAGAACGTACGGGCACGATCGCTGTACCTAGACAGAGCCTGGTCCAAATACATAGCTGTAATAACCATTGTATTCGGAGGAAGATGGCTAGCCGAAGAAGCAGGAAAGGGAAAGGGAAAGGGGGGGAAAAAAAAAAGGATGGCTCGGAAGACGCAGAAGCACGATCGGCGGCGGACCATAAGAGAGACAAAGGACAGCAGGAGAAGAAGAATGATCAATAGAATAAGGAGAAAAGGAGAGAGCGAGAGGACGACGGAGAAAGACGGAGAGAGAACCCGATATAGATGGAGAGAGCGAGAGCCCTAGAGAGCCCGAGAGAGAGAGAGAGCGTGAGAGCGAGACACAGCCCGACACAGAGAGAGAAAGAGATAGGGGAGAGAGAAAGAGATAGGGGGGAGAGAGAGAGAGAGAGAGAGAGAGAGAGAGAGAGAGAGAGAGAGAGAGAGAGATTACCGCAGGCGTTTTCGTGGTTTTCCCCCGCCTTGAGAGCAACCCTTGTAACTCGTGCTGAGATGCCCTGGACGAAGGCGTCCATATCTTCATTAGGATCGGGGAGCGGAGACAGTGGAGTTGACGAGGTGATCGCAGGCGGGGAAGACGGCATTGCTGAAGATGGACTCCCAGTCTGCTGGGCCATAGCCATTGAAGTAACCGGCGGAACGTCGTTGTTCCAGGTCGGCCGCAATTGCAGCGAAGAGCGACGGGTAACGTGCGGCACCACCAAAGCATACAGAATTACGCCCACCCAAGTCCACACGAAACCCGCCATAGCCAGAACCCTCTCTCTCTCTCTCTCTCTCTCTCTCTCTCTCTCTCTCTCTCTCTCTCTCTCTCCCCCCCCAATCAGCTGCTAATCACTTCCCAATCAGCTACCAATAGCTACTGGTTTAGACCTCTCTCTCTCTCTCTCTCTCTCTCTCTCTCTCTCTCTCTCTCTCTCTCTCTCCTATCAGCTGCTAATCCCTTCCCAATCAGCTGCCAATAGCTACTGGCTTAGACCTCTCTCTCTCTCTCTCTCTCTCTCTCTCTCTCTCTCCGTGTGTGCGTCTTTTGTCCGTGCCACGTGGCCACCGTGCGAGGCCAGAATTCTGGCTCTATAAGCGCCGTGCTTACGGGTCTTCCACTTTGCCAGCGTCCTCAATGAGGGCCAGATCCCACTAGCCCCTATTGTTCATTTCTGACCGTTGATCTACGTAATCGAGGGTGAAAAATGAATAATCCAGGGTATTGGAATCTGACTCTAAGTATGAACGCTACCGACATGACCACGCACGTGGCCGGAATTGCGGCTTTACGATTCCTTTCGGCCATCCACTGTCCTCACTATACACCTACCGGCATTCTCCTGATGATACCTACGGGCACTGTCCTCACTGATATACCGCGAGGACGCGGACCCGCGGCCCGTAGTGCCACCGGGAATCCGGTAGGAGTGAAGGCATGTGGGACGGAGCCGTACAGACCCAAGTTCGAATCCAGAAACGTGTAGACGAGCAGGATAAAATGAGTGTGCAATATTGCACTACTCTTGAATCTTGAAAGCTCAAGAGTTCGTCACCGCTGCACTAAGGGCCTCGCCACACCAATGTCGAAACATCACGAAATTCGACATATGTCAGGAGATTTTGGACATTTCCTCTTTAGACAGAAAACACCTCTCCGCCACACAGCATACCGAAGTGAAGAACTCACAAGTCCTGTGCACAAAAGAGAAACTGGGGTGAAGATAGGACAAGCGTTGGTGCGTTCTCTTTTTCTGACATTTGGGCAAGAATTCGACATCCCATCCGAGGACTGTTGAAAATATGCGAGTTGCAGGCTGGGAAACGAGCCCTTCTCGACAGGAGGTGTCAAAACCCTTCCCTGACAGCTCCTGAATTTTTTTGCATTTTGGATTTCGTGTGGCGAGGAGAAAATGTCGAAAATGCAGTTTTCGACATTGGTGTGGCGAGGCCCTACACCAATGTCGAAACATCACGAAATTCGACATATGTCAGGAGATTTTCGACATTCCCTCTTTTGACAGAAAACCCCTCTTCTGCACACCGCATGTCCAAGTGAAGAACTCACGAGTCGTATGCACAAAAGAGACAAACTGGGGTGAAGATAGGACAAGCGTTGGTGCGTTCTCTTTTTCGACATTCGGGCAAGAATTCGACATGCCATCAGAGGACTGTTGAAAATGTCCAAGTTGCAGGCTGGGAAATGAGCCCGTCTCGAGAGGAGGTGTCAAAACCCTTTCCCTGACAGCTCCTGAATTTTTTTTGCATCTCGGATTTCTATATGCTGTGTGGAGAGGAGAAAATGTCGAAAAATCAGTTTTCGACATTGGTGTGGCGAGGCCCTAACTCTTGATGCTGCGTCCTGGATTTCTATTCAAGAGCTGTCAGATTCACTCTCGAAAATGTTTTCGAGAGTGAGTCATCGCTGCACTAACTGTGGAAAACTGCTCTTGGTCCGGGGCTTAAGAGGCGTCAGAAGACTCAGAAATGGCCCATCGGACGAGGTCTTGAAGTTTCCACGGTTCCCGCCTGCAGGAGCGTTCTTTTCAAACGAGGCCGACGGGTCCCTTCATGCGGTTTGGAAATTCGAGAGTTGGCCTCCGGTCTCGGTGGACAAATCGTCGCTGCCCTGTCGTGTAGTGTATGTCCAACAGTGGAGAATGCTCATGAGAGTCGAGAGTCCGGAGTAAGGGCTTCGCCACAGCACTCTTGAAAACTCTTTTTCAAGAGTTGCTGCATCGCCACACAGCCTCTTGACACTTCGGGCAGTCAAGAGTTGTCAGAGTGGCTCTTGAAACCCTTTCAAGAGCAGCTCTCGAAAGATTGAAAACCTCAGCCTGCAACTCGTGCGATTTCAAGCGTCCTTGCCCGAACCCTTGAGGGAGTATTGATTTTCAAGAGTTGTTAGGGCGTTATCCTGACGCCATGAGAAAAAAACAAAGCTGTATGACCGTCGTTTTTCATCCTGTGTCCACCGGCATGGCCCTTTCGAGAGTGTTGTGTGGCGAGGGGCCGAAAACTGTTGAAAACCCTACTCTTGAGAAAGTCTGACAGCTCCTGACATATTTCCCCATTTCAAGAGTGGTGTGGCAAGGCCCTAAGTGCAGCGACGACAGCACTTGATGCCAATCCAGGAGTCTGACAGCGCTAGACAAACTCTTGAAAATTTTCATGTGTCCAGCGTAGTGCAGCGAGGCCCATTTAGGGCCGGCCAGGTTAGTTATGATACCTTACAGCAGGTAAAGTGACACAGCTAAATTGGTCACCCGCCTCCTCCCGATCCGGGAGGGAGAGCATCTGTTGCCTGCCTAACTACTCTACAATAGGCTTTTTTTTTTGGGGGGGGGGACAATTTCACGATTTATTTGTGTCATCCATGGGCAGGGAGGGGCCATGCTAATCTTCTTTCTCTGTCTTTTCGCATTTTGTCTCTACACAAGCAATCCGAACAGCCTTTGCTCCCTCCATGGTCTCTCCACAAGGAGCAGTCCGAACAGCCTTTGCTCCCTCCCTCATCTTTCCACAACATCCGCCTACCATCATCTCTCCTCTCTCATGCCATAGCGATGAGAATGCACTGCACTGCAATCCCGCTGTCTACTCACTGCACGACCGTCGCACCATCGACCGCGCAGTGATCACATGGCGAAAATGTGTCTCACCGCGATGGCAATGCCGTCTGACGCCATAACAGCGAGTGGTCGTGAGAACACATTGCAATCTCGCCTTCCTCCTTTCCACCTCTTGGATAGGAGCCCGTCCTCCCTCATCTTTCCACTGCCTTCGCTCCCTCCCCTCGACGAGCAGCTCAGCACCCCCCTCCTCCCGGGGCCAAATCTTACTAGCAGCGTTGTCTCCTCAACGCCCGAATCTGGAGGTGTTTATGGAGATGTGCGGTCGAAGAAGCTCTGCACTGTTTATGCACATTTCCTCAAACGCATCCGGCTTTTCCTCAAACATGTCCCGAATCTGGACAAGTTTTCAAAAAACTCCACAAAAAAACTATGGTATGGAGACAAATACACTAAACAATATTTGTCTGGGCACTACATCCAAATTCTTTACCAAATTTGAATTAAAAATCCAATACAGAAAATAAACACTATGATAAAAATAAGAAAAAATAAAAAGAGAATTAAAATGAGTGAGTGTGCTAGCACCTTTTCGACACCACCATCTTTGCCGATTTTTAATTATTTTTTCGCATTGACAAATGCCCTGATAATTTACAGATATGTAGTTTACATAATCAGAGACAAGCAAGTGGCGAAATGGATGTGAGAGAAGAAGGAGGTCAGGGTGATGTTAAAGAGGAGATGACATAACATTGCATTCAAACCATGGTTGACTAAAATTGAGATACAAGACGCTAGGAAGGAGGTGGAGAAGACCTATTTCTGGATACGAGTCATCGATGTTCCAATAGATGCGTATTGCTACCTGGAATCGGCGGCAGCCGCGTCTATAGGAATGGTCCTCAAGGTGTACCCATCCGAGAAGGATGCGCGCACACCCCAACTTATCAACGTCCGGATGGATATCGCAATCGAGCACATACCCAGGATGAAGGAAACCTTCGAGTTCATGACTTTTCAAGGACAGGTCATCGAACTTCAAGTTGCGAACGCCATGACACCATGGTGCAGTAAATGTCGGAAATACTTTCATTCGGAGGATCAATGTCCACGCGCAAGGAGAAGAAGAGCACCCAGTCCGTCTACAAGCGAAGCCAGCCAGAGTAGTACTGCAAGCGGTCAAGGGAGCAGCCATCCAAGCAACAACACACCATCAAGAGCAGGTTCCAACAACAGTAGCAAGCAAACAAGGAATTCTCCTTCGGGGAACTCGATTGAAAGGCGAAGGAAACAGCCAACGTACAACAAGAAACTCGGTCCAGGAAGTTGAGGCCAAGTATACGGAGAAGGTACTTCAAGCCAAGCGCAAGGAGGAATAGGACATGCCTTCGTTGATGGGCGAAAAAATTATTGGAATCCAACTTTTTCCTCAGCCCCAGGGAGGTGGAGAATGGTGGAAGTGAAGTCGAACGGCAGAAAATCAGGAGAGATCACAGGACTTGGTGGAAATTTGAACGCATCGCAAGGTGCACAAGGGGTAATGGGAAAAGGGAGCCAGACAAATTCGGGAATGGCGAGAACCGAAGGCCAAGGAAAAGGCAAGGCCACATCAGAGGGCGGTAGCATCCAGAAGAGAAGTAGAGGAGGCGACCAAGGCCGGTCTAAAGGAGGAGGAGCAACCTCAAGAGGGGAAGTAACCCCAACAAAATTGAGAAGGAGGCTAAGCACGGATATGCAAGAATTACGCATTACAGAGGAAGTTGTATCAGCAGAACCGTCTGAATCTTCGGTTGATGGAGCCAATGGAGGGGGTGGTAAAAAGGCGAGGGTTACAGCGGCAAAGACTCTGAGTTCCCTCAAGCGGAGGAGGAGGCAAGCTACAGGATTGGATAAAGAATGGGAGAAACACTTGCTCCCGCCGCTGTTTACAGCCACGCAAGAAGGGGTCTTCGTTCTGGCCTAGACTATTTCGGCTCAGGAGTCTGTTCTCCCGTCTCAGCCAATCACAGGCCCTCCGATGCCGAGGGACATTGTGAACATTACCCGGAGAATTTACGGGAGTGACATCGCGGTAAGGTTAATGCCAGATATCCCTACTCCTAGGTTTTTCATCAACGACCCTCCGCTGAAAGCCAAGTTGTTCACTCCGCTTTTCGATGCACGCATGTCGCAACCGACCTTGATTAATTTGGACGATAGGGGACTGTGTCTATTTCCCTTGGATTGGCTGGCCCACACAGATCACCCGGACTTGGTCCGACTCAAGTTGTTGGGCGACGTTAGCGCAACAGTGCTAGGAAGTTGAACTCCAAAATCACTAGATTACGAGCATTAACTTCCTCGACTGTTTAGTCCTTTTTAACTGCGAAATAGGAGACAGGTGCTCCCGCAGTTGAGGGTGGCTCTGCCCACCCTAACTCCTCGATTCCCTCGATCGAATCCAATCCAAGTCGGCAATCCCCGGTAGTCATGGTGCCAATTAAAGTAGCAACGTGGAATGTAAGGGGGCTAGGGGACACGAATAACAGGAACAAACGACAAAGGCTAAAAGCATGGATCCACATGAATAACATTCAAATCTGTTGCATTCAGGAAACAAAGCTTGATGAGAATAAGTTAGTTGCATTAGGTGTTTGGTGGGACGGCCCTCAGCTATGGGCTCCTTCGGTAGAATCTAGGGGAGGTGTAACTATCTTAGTCCACAGAAGTCAGGACGTGACTATAATAGACCATGATTTTGATCAATTTGGTCGTTGGGCCTGGATTGTCTTCGAATCCTGCGGTAAACGGTAGGCGGTGGTCTCGATTTATGCTCCGACCGAGGGAAAGGAAAAAATCATTTTTTTTGGCTCATGGATGGACTTCCTCCCGGATGTTGAAGATGTTATTTTGTCAGGTGATTAGACGCCAACCCGCTATTTAGTACGGCTCAAGTTGGGAAGGACATGGATGCCCTGATCGACTTGGTGGTCGACCTTAATCTGGTTGATGCCTTCAGACAATCAAACCCTACAGAGGTAGGTCAAACTTGGTTTTCATCCCAAGTATCTTCGGGGAGAAGGGTTGCAGCGCGACGACTTCATTATTTTTTGATTAACCAATCCATGTGGAATAGAACTGTGAGCTCCCATCCTATGTCAGATCACAAAGTTACCCTACTGTTGTCTTTGGGTGATCGTTCGGGTAGAGGGAAGGGTATTTTTAGATTAAACGAGGCCACTATCCGCGAGCCAGGAGTAAAACAATGGGTAGAGGATCAATTAAAAAAATGGGAACAGAAAAGACACAGATTCCCCTCAACAGCAGTTTGGTGGGACACGTGTATCTCCTTCATGCCACAGATGCTGAGTGTTTTTTTAAAAATAATCGCGCTACAGGACAACAAAGAAGAGGAAAAAACCAAGAAATCAGTGGAGGAGGTAGAAACCACGATAGCAGCCCTACCGCCCAGGTCGGTAGATGCTCACTGGTGGGGAATGGAAAGGGCCAAAAAGATTCAAAACTGGGATGAAATTCAAATTAGAAAGTTAGAACGGTGGAAAAAAATCCTACAGACCAAGAGGATTGAGGGGGGAGACAGGATGACTAAATCCACGTTTCAAAGACTGCTGCCTAGATTCTATCAAAAGGAGATGAAATCCTTGTGCCACCCATTTAATGCTCAGGCTCCATTAACCAATACATCACAGGAGATGTGTAGGTATGCGGAACTCTATTACTGTGACATTCTTACGTCAAGAAGAGATGCTGCAGAAATTGACGCAGGCCAGGACAATCTGACGGACCTATGGGACCTAGTGGCGGCGAAACTGCCTGTAACAGACAGACTGGACTTGGGCAGACCTATATCAGAAGCGGAGATTGAGCAAACTGTTAAGTCCATGGCTAGAGGTAAGGCCCCAAGTTCTGACGGTATCACAGTCCAGTTTTACAATTAGTTTAGCTCCGAAGTCAAGGGTTCACTGTTGGAAATTTATAATGGAGTACTGACAGGGAGTGAACTCTCTAATACTATGTGCCATGGCTTGATTACACTTCTCTGTAAGAAGGGTAGTAGGGATGAAGTTAGAAATTGGCGGCCAATATCAAGGCTAAACGTTTCTTACAAAATCCTAACTAAGGATGGGCACAATAGGGACGGCCGTAGCCGCCCCACACTACCCCATCACGGAACTATTACTGAACCAATAGACACAAAAGTACAGTAAAACAGTTAGACACAGCATATAAAGAAGGCATACCTACAGAGGGTGCAACATAATCTCAACTACAGAAACACAGAAACACAGACATGGAAGGATAATCTAGGCCACTGGCCCACACAAGCACTATTGGACAGATGTGCATATAGCTAGAATAAATGAAGTGTTTTGCTATGACATAACATGTTCGTGATATGAGGCCGCTGGCAGTGATCGCCAACTTACATATGCTATAAAGAAGGGAGGGTTTTTGCCACCCGACCTAACCACATAGAACATACAACGACATCTAAAATGCATCAAACAGGATAGAGAACTCCCAACACTTAACATAGACAGACTGTAATGCATACATAGGAAATTAGACATATCATTAGACATATCAACACATCGCAGTAAAGGGCAGTGGGACTCGATCTCCACAAACTACATTCAATTCATTGAACAGGGACGCTGGACCCGTTTTCCAGCAGGTGCTGCTCCCCACCAATAGATGGAACCTCCCCGATGGCGCTAGTGGTGTCTGCTCGTATCAGCACCTCTAGCGTCAGTTCGGGTTGCTTTCTCAAAAAAAAAAAAAAAAAAAAAAAAAAGGCACTAACAAGGAGATTGGCTAGATACCTCCCGGACTTGGTCGGCTCAGACCAGGCGGCTTTTGTGCAGGGCAGGTCAATCTTTGACAATATAGTCACTGCGATAGAGACGCTGGAAATAATTGACAAAGAATAGAGGCCGCAAGCAGCCCTCCTGTTTGATTTAGAAAAAGCGTATGACCGCGTCAACTGGAGCTTCGTACTCACTACACTCAGAAGGATGGGGTTCGGGGATGGTTTCTGCAAATGGACAATGGCACTGTATACCCACTCAACGGCGGTAGTGATGGTAAACGGGTACCTCTCTGACCAGTTTCAACTTACCCGCTCACTTCGCCAAGGTTGCCCGCTAGCTCCCTTGATTTTCGTCCTGCAATTAGAAGTCCTGTTGTGTAACATTACGCACCGACCGGAAATCCCAGGACTTTCTCCCGAGAATGTGGAATGTAAAGCCAAAGCTTTAGCTGACGACTTGTTCGCAGTTTGCGATAACTCAGGGGAAGCCTTGGAGACACTGAAAGCCCTGTTGGACGAGTACTCACTGTTCTCGGAGGCAGCAGTGAACTGGCGAAAGTCAGTTTACTTCTTACCTAAGGAAATGTCCCTGGAAGTCGACTGGGGGATAAAATGATAGGAAAAGGGGAGGCGGAGAGGTTCCAAGGGGTTATGATTGCAATGGACTCCTATCAGAACGTCCAGGGGGAGATCCTGCAGAATAGGGTGGTAGCAAGGGTGAAGTCATGGGGAGGAGCTCGTCATCTGTCCATTTTCAGCAGAGCAATGGTTATAAACGCATCTCTTTTTTCCTTGTTATGGTTCGTGGGTAAGGTTCGTCTGTTGGGTACGAGCCTAGTGACGCTCATCCGGAGAATTACTGCTAAATTTATGTGGAAACCCAAAGCAGAGGAAGGGGAAGGATTTATATCTAAAGTTGCATGGGATGTGGTTACTCAGCCAAGAGCGGAGGGGGGATTAGGCATCATTGACCCACACAGGCAAAATTGTTTCCTACTATCGCAATGGTTTTATCTAATATCTTTAGCATCAGGAGCGTGACACTGGCTGTTAATGGGGGAGCACATTCTCTCAGAGGAATGGGGTCTGGCGAGGAAAGAGGACGTATGGCTTTGCCTGCAGTTAGACTCATTCGTGAACAGGAAGATTCGTTCCCCCTTCTGGGCAGGAGTAATTAGTGCCTGGAAGAAGATGAGACCGGATGATTGGAGGAATCCGGTAACAAAGCAGGAAGTTTTGATTCAGCCTCTGTTTGACAACCCATATATCCTGCAGGCAGACGGCAACAGTTTCAAAGCCAACAGAGGCTCAGGCTCCTTTGGTGATAAATGGATAAGGAAAGGAATCTTGCGTGTAAGGGACATCTGGAATGAGGTTCTAGGGCAATGGCACACCCCTCCTCCGATCCGCGAGATACTGGGAAATTTGCACCAGGTAGAAGAAAAGTTGTTCCTGCTGATAGCAGCCATTCATGAGGACTGGAAGTCTCTGCTTGCACCTGACGGTCTGGACCCGCCAGGAACATGGTACTCATGTGATCAAGAGGAGTTCAAACACTCCGGTTGGAAACTGGTCTCCTATGAGCAAGACGGTGCAAGAAAATTCGGAGAATGGAGTTAGATATCAGACCTAGACGAGCAAGTAACCAAAAGTCATGATGACCGACCTCCTCCTCTGGGTTCATCATTGCTCCAAATCAGAGTGAACGAATTATGGGAAATCGAAGAAAGCCACACAGTGAAGCTGGTGAGCAAGCAGCACATTATGAACTGCAAGCTGGACCCGACAGGCTGGGGTTGGAGAGGAAGAGGTAAGCAAGGCGAATCTCTAATGTTGTACCAGAGAAATCAGTCGTCACATGTTTTACCACCGTCGAGGCTGCCAATAGCAGTGGCCACTGAGCGATGGCAAAGCAGACTACCCAGCCCACCGGATACTTTCAGGATAGGACTGATGAAACTGTGGAAGCAACTCAAGGTCCTTCCTTTTCAAAAACATGTTGTGATTCTCTGGCTGTTATCTCTACTGGTGACTCCATCGTCAGTATGGCTCATGAGTAAAGGAATGGATATCAGAATTTCCTGCACTCGTTGCACCTGGGCTTTCGAGTCCACCTTTCACCTGTGGTGGGACTGCCCCGCCTCCAAAAGAATTTGGGACTGCTGGTCAGTCCACTGGAAGGACTTTGCGGAATGGGACTGGGAATGGAACCGGGAATGGGCACTTCTAAGTATTGCACCGGATGACATGCTTCTAACGGAGGGATGTGGGTATGTCATCCAAGCATGCAGGGCGATTATCATCTCAGTAATTTGGGAATGTAGGAACAGGGCCTGCTTTCAGGGCAAAGGGCTGTCAGATGAGGAGACCAAGTTAATGATCTGTACAAGGCTAAGACAGTATATCCGTGCGGATTGGAATAGAAAAGGATGTGAAGGTAACAGGAGTAGTAGAAACACTCTTTGGTTTTTGAGAACCTGGGGCAGTGGTAAGACAAACAGATGGTTGGTGAATGTAGATGCTCAGGGTAATTTAGAATTTTGTTCATGGTTAACAGCAGGAAAGTACTAGGTCTTTTCGGGAAGGGGGTAAAATAAAATAGTACTGTTTCGGATAGTTGCTGTGTTTCAGAACAGGCCCTAGGGTCTGGCACTTACCAGGGCACTCGGTTCTTAATTGTCACTGGAGGCAGGCAGGAGGGATGGAAAATTTTGGTAATGGGGGATGGAATCTCAGGTCGGACTAAAGCTCTAGCAGGCCGCCTATTAGACCTGCATATGCAGCTGTTGGAGTAGGTAGAAAGAGTCAAGAGGCAATAAGCCAGACCAGAAGAGCAGAGAGCTTGAGGACACTGTGAGTTCAAAGATGATTTGGCAAAGGTTTGCCTTCGTGCCAGACTAGCAGCAAGTAAGGGCTACGTATACCCTACCAATTGCTGGACTAGGCACAAGGGAACTATTACATCCAGGTTGTTTGTTGAGGATTCCCGACCTCAGTTTTTCATATGCTGAATAAGTGGATCCTCTCCCTTTTCCCAAAAAAAAAAAAAAAAAAAAAAAAAAAAAAACACGGAGCCTTCAACATCGCCCCCCCAAACCCCGAATACTGGACAGACAGGTCAGGGCATTTGAAACAAAAAAAAGAAGGCCACGCCCTGGGCTTTTTGACGGCGACCACATCCAAACCCTCTTCTGAGCCCTCTTCGACTTTGCCCGGCCTCCCAACTACCCTTCTGACCGGTCGGTGCACAACGACTGTTCGCTCGTGAAATAGACAAGGTTTTGCGCAGCCTACGGGCTGCGAACAATACCTACGGGCACTATCCCACGTCCTTACCAACTCGAGGCGAATCATGTTTTTTCTTGAGGATGCGCGACGGCCGCGAGTCTTCCATTAGCGCTAATTTTGGCGCTCCGCTCCGGAAGCGGTACCCTAGTTTCGTGCTACCCGGGGCCAGGTCCCACTGGCAGCGTTGAGTTTCCTCAACGCCTGAATCTAGACGTGTCTGTGGATATGTGCAGATATCGCGTTGAGTCTCCACAAACGCGTGCAGATTCAAGGGTTCGTTTGAGGAAACTCAACGTTGCTAGTGGGACCTGGCCCCCGAAGACTCTAGGCCCGGGGACACGGCGGTTGGTGCAAGTTGCCCTCTACGGCTCGGATTCCACACTACTTAGTACTTACTTTAAGTACTTTCTGGCAAAATCCGGGGTCCCACCATTTTCCTCATGTGTAGGGGGTGGCACTGCCATCGGATGAAAGTGGAAAAGTTTGTAGTGGGTTGTGCGTAGTGTGTGGGAGAGTGTTGGCCTTAGACACTGTTGTTATTTGGTTGGGGTGGGGAACGATGGCGCAGCTACTGGCAAAATGCTCAGTCTTTGTGTTAACCGGGCCGCCACCAGCGGTCCCACCCCATCCTTGACCACCATGGTTGGGGCAGGAGGCAACATGCTTCCCCTCGGATGGCACGAGGGAGACAACAAAGCCATGTTTGCAGGGGTCCCCTGTGTAGCCTTAGGAGTAGTGGTTGGTAGGTAGTGAAGGTGATTTGAAAGAGTTTGAAAGATGATGAAAGATTTGAGAGAAGAATATAACCTAGTTTTTCAAAAAAAAAAAAAAAAAAGTAAAGAACAACAGAATCAGCAAGGGGCCTAGCTCAGTTGGTAAGGCACGCAAGTGGCATTCAGGAGGTATTGGGTTCAATCCCCAATGGCCTCATGCACCTTCCTGAACAAGCTTGGTGCCCGCCACGTAGAGGTATGCCTTTGGTCCCCCCAAGTGGCATTGACCAGAGACTGCTGATGTTCATAGGGGGAGGGGACCGGAGGGGAGGCACAGTGACTGGCCCATCGGAGAAGCTCGGTCCTGATGCTACCGGCTGACCCCTGGCCGGTATCGCCCACCTGCTGTAGCAGGTATCGAACCTGCGGGTGGATGCAGCTCCCGCATGTTCCCTCGTTGGAGGCTTGAGCATGGATGTGGCTGCTACGGGGTTCCCCGTAATACTATAATGATAATGAAAAAAGGCCTGAAAGGCCGTCCTGTCCGGATCGCCCACCTGCTGTAGCAGGTATCGCACTTGCGGGTGGGTGCAGCTCCCGCATTGAGGCTTGAGCACGGATGTGGCTGCTACGGGGTTCCCCATAACACTATAATGACAATGAAAAAAGGCCTGAAAGGCCATCCTGTCCGGATTTGACAGGTAATTGAATTGGTTGGGCCGCTAGTACCTTTGCCGCTTGGGAAAATAGTGGGCCTCGGGTAGGCGTCCGACCTTTTCAGAGGCCGAAACGAAATGACGGCCGGCGATCAGATTTATCAATGGCAGTCGTCGCCGGGCCCGACCTCCGAATATTCAAGAGCTTGGGAAAACTGCCAGTTTTCCCTATTTTCCCACGTGGGAATGGTAAAAAAAAAAAAAAAAAAAGAATCAGCATGCTATCGCAGAGAACAGAGGAAAGAAGTGGGATCCCAAAATTTAGGGTTGTGGTCCACTGCCGATTCTTCGAGGATACTCCACTGGCGTTGTTACATTTTTTTTCTTTCGGGGATTCTGCTTAAGGGTGGTATCCCACCTCTTATGGAACTCGGAAGAAGCTAAAAGAACCGCTTTGGAGGCAATCGGCCCTGAAATCTCGAAAAACAAAAATGGGATCCCACATACCCGGGAAGGCCGCTTTGGGTGGGCGGCATAGATAAGTGTGGACCTCCGACATTCTGTTGGCCTCTTCTGTTGTTCACAAAAACCTGTGCGAACCATGCGGACAACCAAAAAAAAAAGAAAAAAAGAGGCAAAAACTGCCCCTTCTTTTTCGCTACACATGACGGGGGAACGCCAATCGCGGACGTCAAGCAACATCCGCTCAAGTTTCCACATTCCCGACAATGCAAGGTTGCCGCCGAATTGTGGGGAAAGTATTGGGATCCCGTTTTTTACCAAAAACTGCATGCCGAACAACAAGTGGGATACGGCCCTGAGTTCAGTGACGTTATTTCCATGTTTCAACGTCAGTGAACTTAGGCAGAATCCCCTAAAGAAAAAAAAAAGTAGAAAAGTCAGTATCGACAGTGGAGCACAACCCTAAATTTTGGGATCCCACTTCTTTCCTCCAGAGCCGGAGGTGGCCCTGTTTTTCTAAGTAGGGAATTCGTCAGTGGACTTAGGCAGAATCCCCGAAAGAAAAAAAATGTAGAAACGGTGGCGGAGCCCGCAATTCTTCGAGGAATTACTCAAAGAATAGCCAGTGGAGCACAACCCAAAAATTTTGGGATCCCACTTCTTTTCTCCAGAGATGGAGGTGACCCTGTTTTGTCTCGAAGAAATGGAAACAACATAGTACGTGGCAATGCAAGCGCAATTGGAGGACTGGCAGTTCTTTCGAAAATAGAAAGACGCCACCCAGTACCGTGCACCGTGAAAGAAGGTGCCCTTGTTTTTCTTTTTCGTTTTTCCCCCCAGATGAGCAGGCCGTTGGAGGCGCCACAAGATAGCGCCTCACGGTTAGGAAAATTCCCGCAAATTGGGGCATGTGGGGTCGCATTTTTCTCTTAGGCTCTGTATGCTGTGCCTCCACCTTTCATGGCACTTTTACGTTCTTTTGAAAAGGAAAAGAGGTGTGAAGTTCACTCACGAATTCCCTACAATCACTGAAAGTCAGAGTTTTCCTTTGTTCTCCACAATCGCGTGCTGATTCTGGGGTTCTTAACTTGAGACTGTGTGTGCTGCTATCTATTTCCAAGTATTCCATAAAAAACGGTTAAATGCATCAGGCCACGATTCTCGCCTCGGTAAAAATGGAGAACAATATTTGCTGGTGCTTGAGGGCGCTGTTCTCGCGAGAGTCCCGAAAGGGCAGGCAGGTGGAGCCCCACAAATTCTTACGGCATGAGCGCCGTTCTTAAAGGTCTTCAGGGAATTCCTCGAACACCCCTGCAGTGGAGTCATATCCCACATTACTTGGAAATTAGGAATTCCTAAAAGTTTCGTAAGAGTAGCCACGAACAGGACATCAGGAAAAAAAAGGGACTCCACATTCTCGGTTTGGGCGGTTGTTTTTTTGGGAAGTCGGCGTCTTTATGTGGGCGGGCCCACTGGGTGGACGAAACAACGGACAGGACGACGTCACCTCGTCGCTCAGACGGAATCGTGCAGCAAAAAAAGGAAACCGTGTCCCTCAAAATGACGGTGGGCCCACCCTCGTAGGGTCATTACCGGGTGTGGAAAAATCGCAGGGACCGTTGCCACCGCAAAGCACATACATGTTCGTGGCCATGTGTTCGCAGGTGAGTAGCACGTCCCTTCTTTGGAGGTCGCCTGAGGTTACCGCCATCTCGATTGGCATGCCGGCTGCGCAACCATTGCACGTGCGTGGAGGAGTAGGCCTACCATCGATGTGACTCCAAGACGCCAGCTTCAGCGTCGGCACGAGGAGAGCCAGCAGCCCATCTTTACCAACCCCCATTCGTTTGGCCGATGCCATGTCATCTGCTGTGGCGGAGATCAAAGAAAGAGAGCCCGAGGATGTGATCAATTTCCTATACTCCCACGAAGCTGCTCATGCCAGCCTTTGCCAAACTCCCACTGGCATGCAAGTGTGTTGGCTGTGATGGGGGCGACCTTCGATTCCTTCCATCGTGAGCACCTCCGTGTACAAGTGGCGATGGCTTGCAGAGGATGAGAGAGTCGGGATAATGCAGGAAAGAGTCACGCGTGGTAGATGGCATGAAGATGCCAGTTTACTTCCCTGGCGAGCACCTCCGTGTACAAGTGGTGATGACTTGTGGAGGATGAGAGCGCCGGGATAATGCAGGAAAGAGTCATTCGCGGTAGATGGCATGAAGATGCCAGTTTTTGCTTTCCTCGCGAGCACCACCGTGTACGAGTGGCCATGGCTTGCAGAGGATAAAAGCCAGGGATAATTCAAGAAAGACAAGCGCGTGGTACATTGCATGGTGATCCCACATTTTGGTGGCCTTGCAGAGGCAGGTAGAGGACAGGACGAGAAGTGCCCCACTCCCGCCCCCCACTCTGTGCTACCTCGGGTACATTCACGGTCTCCCACTACAGGGTGCCCTACTGGTCCGCGACAACCTTCCTTGTCACACAATATCCAGACCTCGGCCATCCAACATGGGCCACAAAAAAAAAAAAAAAAAAAAAAAGAAGAACAAAAAACCATCTTCTTTTGGGGGAAAGAGAACGGGTTCTGCTCTTTTGGAAAACGAGAGAGCACTTTCCGCTGTGGGTCACTCCCAGGCTGCCACGGTGGAAGACGTTTCCACATCCTTCCTAATCGGCCGCTACCCCCGAAAAATAGGAAGTACTGTTGGTGGAAGTAATGTGGGGTACAACCCTTACTGTCCTCGGGTAGGACCGAGGCAGTCATCACTACGAGTCACCAACATGGTGACTGTGTTGTTAGAGTGTCTTCGTGCTCTGTAGTGCCCGAGCCATCACCATTGTGAGGAAGAACTTTGGGCTGTCCCCATGGTAGTTTAGTGTTCACCTTTATCGAGGGTTATGTGCATGCGGAGACAACGGTATCAACAGTGGGTGTGCGCCGACAACTTGAGCCCGCCTTTGACGCGAACACGAGGGAAGACAATAGGAACTACAAAAGGTGGCACGGTCAAAGGAGGACGGCGATGCACTGATTGGATGGCGTCGCAAAGAAGAATGATGGGTCGATCTAAAGGAAGAGGGTGATCCCCTCTCGGTCATGCAGACGTGCCGTTGTCGGACAACGATAGATTGCGGCTGCTAACATCCAAGTGCTATGATGACGGGGTCCTTCCGGGGAAATTTCGGCATGGCGAAGGGTTATTGAAGGAGGTGTACGCACCTTTGTAATTAACCCTCGCTTGAACGAACTTACTACAAGATGGCTGAAGGAACGCATGGTTACCATCATTTTTCAAGGTGCGGCCACTGGTTTGTCGATGCGAGTGCGGGAATATCTTGTGTGTGCATACAAAACCGATGGTATCGACAATGGACCTTTGAGCGAAACATCTAACGAGGGAGGGTGCATGCATAAGGACCGAACGTGATCTCTTATGTGACAAGGTCAAGAGAGGTGGCACAATGGATGGTAACAAAGGCTGAATATACCATCTCTGTCTGTGGAGTGGAATACACCATCCAATTGAAGCCTTGGCTGACTAGATCGGAATTGGACGACATAAGACGCCTCGAAGACAAAACTAAACTTTAGGTGTGGAGAGCATGGTAGAAACATCAATGGGTCGCGTGATCAAAAGCTTGCCACTTGAACAAGATCACACAAGATCTAAGATCAAGAATCTTGAATTTAAGCTTGTCAAAGGGGCAGAGGATAAGTTTGAGTCGGAACTACCGATATGATTGGGCAGAGAAGTGTTTCAAATCAATTTTTTATGCAAACACACATCATGGTGTGAAAGGTGCAGATGGTAATTTCATACGTCGATTGAAGGGTATCCATAAGAAGGCGAGAAGGAAGAAGGGTTGTAAGAAGAACCAAGACAAGCAGAAGGAAGGCAAAGTCAACAACCGGCTAATCGACACATCAGGTGTTATGCTCCCGATTGAACTTTAATCCACAATAGAAAAATTCCCACAAAAAATGAAAGTTGAAAAAATATTCCTTTAGATTAAAAAAATAACATTCCAATGTTCGTCCAATTCAAAAATTCACAAGCAGTTATCAGGAAGCTGAAAATTCAGGAATGAAAATTCTGAAGTGATAGTTTTGGGCAGTCTGAAAATCCTGAGTGGTCCGGAAGTGGTGAAAGATCCGAAAACCCTAAAAATGTGTGTGTGTGTAAGAGAGAGAGAGAGAGAGAGAGAGAGAGAGAGAGAGAGAGAGAGAGAGAGAGAGAGAGAGAGAGAGAGAGAGAGAGA
>BFEA01000430.1:302412-315615 GCA_003427395.1 Chara braunii
TGTGTGTGTGTGTGTGAGAGAGAGAGAGAGAGAGAGAGAGAGAGAGAGAGAGAGAGAGAGAGAGAGAGAGAGAGAGAGAGAGAAAGACGTTAAATGGTAATCGCACTATGAATGCACTTCAACAAGTTAAGCTACATAGCGTGACCACCTCTTCCACGAGCATTGTTCGTGTGTGTGTGTGTGTGCAATGACCTTAAGAAAATTGTCTGACAAATTAAATATAGTGTTTTTACGAAAATATAATATCTTACATGCGTCGTTTAATTTTGTTTTGTATTTGTTTTGTATAAATATAAAGTTCATTCACATCTATACAAAGATATGAATATGACGTCTGACCAGTGCAGAAGAGCATGCGACATGGTCCTCAAGTATGCAAAAGAAGGTGTTGATTGGAAGAACGAAGATGAGTTGAAGATGTTGAAGGATTGCATACCTTCCTACTTTGATGCGCGTGTTGATATTTTAAAAATGCTGGAGAGGAATGCCGAGATGATTCCTCATGTGTTGGCTTTCCTTGACAAAATGAATAATGCTTCATTACGCAAAGTAATGAGGGTGTGTCAGCCACAGAATGCGAAGTCTTATCTCATGAGTTTGAGGATCTGGTAATGTGGCTTTTCAAAGAAGAAGACATCACAAAGGAGAAAACACGTGTGGGTGAAAGTTATGACGAACGATGCTGGAAAGACAACGTTAAAGCAAAGGCAGTATCTCATGATTAGTTCTTAAATAATCAGGAAGACGTTTTAAAGATGATAGCTGTTGATGTGTTAGTTATGACGAATTTATGACAGAAATGTCAGAAAGAGTCTGTGCATTCAGTTTGCGAGCTACCATGCGTGATAGCCGATGGTGAAGAGTATATCTTACTTTCACAGTGGATGGATTTGTTGCCATCAACGAGGCGTGGACATTGTTCCTTTACTTTGTTGGCGCATTTGATTGAGACATTGGAAGCAACGCACGGTTTGTTGGTTCTTGATGACCTAGACTGTATGGATGATACATTTTCGTCAGCGCCGGAAGGCGCTTTGGTGAAGACATTGAATTTGTTTGTGAAATCATCCCCTTCTATTGATTTGTCCAATGTTGTCAACGAACTTTGGGAGTCAATGCAATTGGAGTGCGAAAATATGGATGTTTTTCACAGTTCGACAACAAACTGGGATACTGAGAATTATATGAATGAGAACAGTGGTGGGATTCAGCAGACAGAGCGAGAAACACCTTTAGCATGTATGGATTTTGCTATTCAATATAAATTTAAAGGTCCGGTAGCCATGAGACTTGCGGATGTTGAAGGAGAGGAAGAAGATTGTGGTGCAGATGACGAAGACGACAAAGATGAAGAAACGCTCGGTAATTTTTGGCATTCGCATGCTGACAAGTGTTCAGATCCTGAAAAAGGATGGTGTCTAGCAATTTTGCGACTTGCGTCAATATTTGCATTCCGTCCACCATCGATGCTCGTCGTTTGCACGGACATTTCATGTGAAGGTCATTTGCAATTCGATTTTTTGTCAGCACTATCTTTCCTCCATCCCAAAGGAAGGGACCTTTCAAAAGGAGGAAAAAAATGGAATGTGTTGGTTAATTGCAGTTTAGCCATTTCTACGTCGAAGGATTGGGATGGGGCATTAGGATTTCTCATAAAAGCAGGAGAGTTTGTTTCGTGTGGTATTGAGACAGGAAGAAACGCTTTGGAGAGTTGTTCGATGATGCGTTTTTTACATGGTGTGAGGGAGGACGAGTTGAAGGTTGAATTTGAAGAGGGTAGCGTTACTGGTGGCACGCAGAAAAAACAGAGGGGTGACGATTAGCAATGAAGAGCGGTTGTGACATAGGCTTACAAAAAAGAAGTTTGAGGAGTAGGAGAAGAGAGACACATGTTTTGATCAGAAGACAATGTCTTAAGTATGCATTTTTGAAACTCTACTGATGGTTTCAGGTTATTCTTATTTGTGTTTAATATGAGGATATCGAGTTGTGTTGATGTTGCGTTGTATAAATTTTCTGTCATTCGGTAAACAATTTGTACATTTTTTGTTAAAGATTGTTATAAAAAATAAGACTTGTGATTTTCTCTCTTCTCTTCTGAGCGTGAATGATTTCTTGTATCGATCGACTGTTTGTTTTACAGAAAGATCAACAACATTGACAATCAAGCTTATTTCAACATACAATTTTGCGGATCGTGATCGTCTGTGGACACAAAATGGAGCCATGTCTTGACTGTGGACGTAGATTTAGATGCAAAAGGACAATGGAGTCTCACAGGTCAAGAGGATGTACGGGTGAAACTATACATAATGAAGCTCAGTTTCTCCAACAACAGATCGATGTTGAACTTTCAGATGATGATGATGAAAATAATGAAATGAATGTTGATGATTCTGGATGCAATGATGAGAACGAAGAAAACGATTTCATAGTTCTTGACGATGATATTCTTGGTGAGGAATATTCATTAGATTTTGAGCTCGCAGCTGTATTGTGTTCCGCACGAGGGGGTCTTGGTTTATCAAATGGAGATATAAATGCTTTACTGTCTGTCATTTGTCACCGCCGTTTTAATGGTAGTCAGTTAAAGTACAAAAATTATCGTACTTTTAAGAAGTGGTTAGAAGGTATATCTGGCGACGCATCATGAAATGAAACAGAGTTCAGGGACGATAGTTGGTCTGTAGAGGCAACAACTCGTTTATGGTGGCGTAAATGGGATATCACATTTAAGAGTCTTATTGAAGATGCAATAGTTAATGATGTCGAATACACACTGGAAGCAGATGCGATAGTCGATGATGATGAGTTGTTGATTACAAACGCAAGATCCGTGAGATTTTGGAGGTACGCACAAAATGTTATTAGAAACGAAAAAGGTTTAAATGAGAATTGACAAAATAAATATATCATGCCATTTACTTTGTATTCAAATAAAACTCACGTTGATGGTCGCATGAAAACCACCGCATATCCTTTGATGTTATCAATTGCTGATCGGCCCGACCAAGCAACCCTGCTTGCTTACTTTCCGATTTTACACCCTCTTCCGCACATTGAAGGATGGACAAGTCAGGCGCCTGCGTCCGTTCGTCGCAAGCGTTGTCTTTTTCACAAAAGTCTTTCGATCATCCTCGAGGATGCAAAAACAGCTTCCCATGATGGAATGCAAATGCATCCACCCCGGTATGGAAATATAATGGTTCATCCTGTGTTGTTAAATTATATACAAGATCATCCTGAAAGATGTCTCCTGTCACTCGTGAAAAACCGACGGTGTCCCACGTGCACAGTGCCTACAAACAAACTTCACAAACACATTGATTGCAGCGAATTATTGAGAATAGAAAATGTGGATCGCAGTGTTTTGCATGACATTCATCAAGCTTTAGATGTGTCAATGCGTGATCAAGCGTTAGATCTCGCCAAAGACTGGGGAATGCACCACGACATACCTGTTAATGGTCTTTGGGGATTTTATCAAGGTCGTTTGAACAACGATATCATGTTTGATTACCACTTCGCACTGCAACCGGATAGGATGCGTATCGTAGACCATAAAATATTTGAATATATGATTGAAGGCTTGAAAACTTTCTGCAAGTCGTTCGTAAGTGGATCTCGAATGCTGGGCGAACTTGATGCTGGCCTTAAGCAAATCAGCCTTAGAGCACGCCGTACGTTTCAAAAGCTTGTGAGCCCTGTTGCAATAGGAGCTGATTTTTTCACTCGTGAAGGTCGATTTGAAGCGAAACAACATCGAGCTGTCACGACCGTTATTCTGTTTATAGTTCATAATTTTGTAGACAACATGGAAGGACGCAACCTTGTTCAATAGTTTGACATGTTTTTAGAGTATTTCATTAGCATGTTTCGTGTTAAGAAACATACGATGCAATCACTTCAGAGGTGTGATGATCTTTTCAAAGACTTCATGGAATTTACGAATCCCCGGTTCGGCCATTTACAGAAGTCAAATTGGAAGATTACAAAAATGCATGATCTAAACAAGTACAAAGCAGCAGTGTTGTGTTCCGGGTTGCCGAATACATTTGCGGCAGACATTTGGGAACATAATCACATTCGTCTCTGTAAAGATCCTTATCATGCTTCGAATCGTAAAAACCCTTCACGACAAATGGTGGAACGTAGGAGAGAAAACGAAAATTGGTCGGCAGTGTTGGAGGCAGAAAGGACAGGAGAGAATATCATGTCTTCAACTAATATAGTGTCATTGCGGTTAACATGGTTCAACTTGAGTGATGAAAGTATCAGGGAAGAAGTTGCATCGTCATCTATTAGAACGACTGACTTTTTACTTTGTCTGCGGAAAGACAACAATTTCATCAGTGTTTGTATACATACATTACATAACAAGGCTTTGAAGAGACGAATGGCGACACAATTATCCGACCAAGAACGCATGTTGCTTTTGAATGCACTTACCATGGGTTCATCAGAGGAAGTGATGTTCAGGTAGCGAGGGCGACACCTGATTTTCATGGCCGGGAGGTACGATCGGATGTAAGTGTTAGAGCAGGGAACGATGAAGTGTGGTTAACATCTGTAGCAATGTTCTTTATTGTACAATGTTGTGAGGATAATCAAACAATAACGAATTCATGTGCATTTGTACAGTGGTATAAAGAATGTGCTACGAACTTAACTAATCGTACTACATGTTAGTTGGTAAAATGGGAAAGAGTTAGAGGTGTGCAGCATAGCAGCGTCATCGATATTGATACGATGATTGAACCAGTAAATCTTGTTCCATATTTTAGAAGGTCATCATTTCGACAGGATGTGGAACGTGCGAATAAAGAAGAGGGTTATTTTTTTCTTAACAGATCCATAAATATTATATGACTATTTATGTTACATTATTTTTCGTTGTTCTGTCCAATGCTCTTGCTGTTTTCTGTGCGTGTGCGCAGGTGTGCACAACTAGTATTATCGTAATTAAGGTAAATAAAAAGATAATTGGGCGTGAGAAAAAATTATGTTCCCAGCGGCAAACGCTCAAGGTAGGGACGAAAGTCACGATGCGAGGGGGAGGGGAGGGAAAGGGGGGGGCATACAGCCGCAAAAGTGCAGATCAAATGACTCAATGACAGGAGGAACATTCAACAAGTGAAAGTCGAGAACAACAGAATTCGCACGTGAGCAGAGAGAACAAATCAGATATAACGGTGAAGGGGAAGAAAAAGTCAAATTATGGTGTATCAAAAAGAGCAAAAGGAGGAAATGTGAAATGTATGGGAGAGATAGAGGAGAGAAACATGATGGCAACATCTAATGTTCAGGATGATATGTTATCAGAAGAAGAGATCAAACAATTGTATCGTCGTTCTCTGTTGAGCTTATCAGTTGACGTCTGGGGACTTTTACCTCTTCAGCCAATTCCAAGTGCATTCGGAGCGTGTATGCGTGAAAATGTCGGGAACAGGTCAGATGGTTCACAACAAGCCTGTGAACATGTCCACGCTCTAAGGGTCAATGACGAGCATACAATGACTGCGGAGAACCAAGTGTCATGCAACATGGAGTATCACCCAGAGCATACAACTCAGAAGTTGAGGATGTCATCAAGCGTCTCATTGAATGATATACCAGAGAAGGTGGAAGATCATATGAATGACAATGGGAAGGTGTCGAAAATGGTGGATGATAATTATCTTCAAACGGAAGCAGAGATGGTGACCGTCGACATGACAAATGATGAGAAGATGATAAATGATATTGAAAGAAGGGTGCAAAACGAGACAAGTGGAGAAATGAACCTGGGAAGTACGAGTCTTGTAAGTCCACCAGCATGTGCAGTTGATGTGGACAAAGGGTCGCAAGACATTGATGAGGATGAACATCTCTGATTAGAGGATCGAACGTTACCACTTCTAAGTCAGAGTACAGTTACAGAATACTTTCCTTTCAAGTGACATCCCTCCCACACAGAGTCTTTCACTATCAGGATGGAAGATGTTGAGTGCTTGGGACGGACGAGGTGGTTGACTACAAATATTATTGACTTTTACAGTCAATATGTATACGAATCTGTAATGAAACGGAGCAACAATCTTTCGAGCGTGGAAGTGGCATCAGTGTTGTGGTATAGCAAGATATATAACACACACAAAGATGTAGATCTCAGCTGCCCTCCCGATGTCGAAGTCGTAAAGAAAATTTGTAAAAGGAGAAGGAAGGGAGTGTCAACATTGTGGGAGAACGAAGTAGTTATAGCTCCAATCCATCTTCAAAATCATTACACGGTTCTGGTATTCATCAACATCGGTGAAGTGTTGAAGGACACAGATCTGACTCGCTCAGATTTGTGCGCAATATTCCACATGGACTCCAAAGCAAATTTGGGGAGACCGAATTTTGATCCATTGGTAATGTACCTGTTCTACGAGCACATGGCAGCAATATTCGTACAAGATGCCGACATCACTGCACAGCGGTTGAAGCGGGCTTGGAATGAAATTGCCAGCGAAGGAGTGAAGTTCATTGATACTGTCCATTGCCAACAACAACGTAACTACAATGATTGTGGTGTAATATTGTGCAGAAATATAGAGAGCATACTTGAGAGTCTTGGAGAGTGCAGAAGTGCCTGTGCAACGAGGAAAGAAACAGAAAAAGTATGCAAACGTTTAATCACACGTTAACCATCGGAGCATCGCCAAGTCATGATTAGGGCATTGGCAGGTATTTATCCGAATCTGCCTTCATCGCATACGACTGAAGACTTCGTTGCAATTCTTCGGAAACTCATAACTCGACGCAAGAGAACAAGAACGACCTAAACTCGAAGCCACGCTGGAGAAAGGTGAGGTGACATTTGCCCTCATTGTAGCAAAAATAGAGAGAAATTAATAAAATAATATGAATACAAATTTGCGAAATAAAAATCAACATGGTGAGTGGTTAGGTTTGTAAAAATTAAGGAGAACAAACTTGAAAAAACGTGTTGTGTTATATTTATAGGTACATATCTAATAATTGATGTGGTGTTTATGTTGCACTGCATGTTATTGTTATGGAGACAAAAATTGTAAAAGAATTGGACGGAGAGAAAAGAGTGAACAATATAATCAACAGATTTTTGAGAGATATCTATGGATAAACAGCACGGCAACCAGCAAAGGCCAAGGAGTGGAGACCGACTCGAGATAGCACATCATCAACGAGGTTATGGCTTGGAAGAGGATAAACGACCACACAAGGCATATGGTCAAAGATCAGGAGGTGAAGGTGAAACTAACATCATCAAAGACATGCAAATTGGGAAACGCGACTGCAGAGCTTCACGAGACGGCAAGGGCGAATTGCGGCGGAGAAATATGATTGAGATGCATGGCGAAGCAAGCAAGCGTAGATTTGATTGCCGTAAAAAAGAACGCATCAGGAAAACTACATTTGCAGACGAAAAAGAGGAGTCTCCACCACGAACCCCTAAAAGGAAGATTTTCCGAGAAGATGTGTCAGGTCGTAATGTCCTTCTTGCTCCTGCAAAACATTCAAGAGGTGCGATAAATGAGACACAGGATGTGGAGTATCGAGACGTGGCATGCAGGTCGAATAGGCGAGGCGATAACGAAGGTGGTGCAATGGAAGTTGATGGTTCACAGAAAAACAACGAAAGAGACTTGCGGGAAAGACGCAGAGATGATATATATAATGAACTCCGAGATGGAAATGAAAGTATTCAACAAACATTATTAAAGCAGCGTAATGATGTTGAAAATGAAGAGGACTATGAAGAATGCGAGGACGAAGAATTTGACGACGAATCCGATGGAGGTCGAGACGGAAGGGAAGAAGAGTTTGACGAATATGCAAAAGAAGATGATCGCTTTGTTTCTCAAACGTCAACACACATTAAAAAGCAACAGCGGAGAAGAACAACAAATGGGTAATTGACGTTATTCGATGATTTCTATTGTGCATGAGAAATAAAAATAATGGTCGGCATTGTTCTTTAAATCATTGTGTTTTATATATATATATATATATATATATGCGTACGGTATATATAGAAATGTTCTATTTGACGATATATATATATATATATATATATATATATATATATATATATATATATATATAGCCCCTCGTTTGTTGTCCTCTTCTCTCTCTCTGCGTACGGTTTACCGGGCAATTCTGTTTGTGAAAAGTAGTATTAACACCGGGTTATATTTTGTATTTATATGTGGTGCAGTATAACGCGAACAACAAACACGTGGCTTGAAGGCAACGAGTGATGGTGAGAAGTTTGAAGGCGAAAATGTGCAAGACACTGATTCCGATATGAAGATGATGAAACGATTGCTTCGCTGTATGACGAAGACTTTTTGTTTGACACGTGCAGGAGACGTGGAAATGTACCCGTCGCCATCTGCTTTCGTTGATGTATTCTTGGAATTCGTTGGGACGCTTCGTGCAGACGTTCGACGTGCAGTTGATCGATTGGTTAAATCGAAAGGAATTGCGACAATTACTGGTATGGGTTCGAGGGAGTTGACGAACGTCAGAGGCGAGATTGCTTATAACATTGTTCGAGGGTTTTGGAGTGGTCTGGGACTTCCGTATCCGTGTGGTAGTTCAGTAGACCACCTAAAGATGAAACGGGACGAGATGAGGAAGAAAATGATGGAAGACTCTTCTTGGAGAGTGAGAGGTAGTGAGCCATGGGGTGCAGAAAAGTTCAAGAACGTAATTGACGAGGTACTGTACAGAGACTACAAGGAACTGAAGCGAAGAGGTTACACACTTCAACAACTGGCTTTTGCTCACATGGTGCTTGATTGCGATATGAACAACAAGAGTCGTCCTGCACGAACTGCTCAAGCTACACAAGAGATGAGGCGGATCGAAGAGGTTATCATCACGACACACAAAACGAGAGTCGGCAAGCTTTTTGTCAATGTGATTCCTTTAGACAGAGAGAAGCAAGTCGTAGAGATCGCGAGAAGAATTTCGGAAAGACAAGACGTTTTGGGACGTAAAGGAAAAAATGAAGTGTTGAGAATGAAAGATGATCACAAGTTTTTAAGTATAGTTGACACCAACGATGTTCTAAATGTCGATGTCGATGATATGCATAACAAGTCTGGTGGCGATGACGCACAAGCAGGACAAAACACCATTCATTTGCAAGATCACGATACTCGTGATGATGATATCTCTCTTGCCGCTCAGTCTCCCACAAGCAAGACAGCGGACAAAGGTCGTGAGTAGGTAGAGTGTTAAGTTATTGCGCATAGGAATTACGAAGTCATATGTACAACTGTGACATTTGTTTATAGTGAACCGAGTAGAGGTAAAAAAAAAATCAAATATGGTGGCTGATGTGAAGACTCTAGAGCTAAACGTACACTAGTGCAGAGAGAGAGAGAGAGAGAGAGAGAGAGAGAGAGAGAGAGAGAGAGAGAGAGAGAGAGAGAGAGAGAGAGAGAGAGAGAGAGAGAGAGANAGAGAGAGAGAGAGAGAGAGAGAGAGAGAGAGAGAGAGAGAGAGAGAGAGAGAGAGAGAGAGAGAGAAAGAGAGAGAGAGAGAGTTTATCGAAGAGGTGGTACCACGTGTGTGTTACTCGAGCCATAATTAGACAGATAGCATGACCACCTTTTCGACGACTATCATGGGTATGTGAGAGAGTGTATCTGTGTGTGTGTGTATGTGTGTTTGTGTGAGTGTATGAGGGTGTGTGTGTACAAGAGAGAGAGAGAGAGAGAGAGAGAGAGAGAGAGAGAGAGAGAGAGAGAGAGAGAGAGAGAGAGAGAGAGAGCAACAAAAACCTGAGCATTCAGAGTTTTTTTTGGCATTGAAAGACATAAGAAACACACGTGTATGTTATAATTTATCGACTTTCTATTGGCATATGAAACGGAAGAGAACTAAAGTGTTCATTGATTTCTGTTTTTTTGTTTTTTTTTTGCGTTGAATTATGTGTATGTAGCATAACATGCATATATGTTGTCCTTCTTACCATTTCATTATTGTTTTGATATATAACGCATAAAAAGTATTTGCCCTTAAGAGGTACTAGTGGTTTAAAGCCTTCATGTCCAATGCGTTATGCAATATGTTATAACGCCTTGAGTTACTGCAAGTGATATGTGAGTTTACCACGCTTAGGAGGTGGGGAGGAGACACATTATATGTTCATAGGAATCATAGGAATAGACGTAATACCGATACGTAAAATAAGAACGTCCTTAGTAGTGCCACAAGCGGATTGACTATACCTGCAGTATCAAATAGCAAAGATGTTGTAGTGAGATTGCTTACATTTTTGCAATCTCACTTCAACATCTTCTGCATTTTATACTGCGGAATGCGTGATTGTTTGTGCCACTAGTAAGAACATTATTATTTTAAGTATCGATAGAGATACTGTCTTTATGAACATAGAAGGTCCCTCCTTTCCTCACAGACGTCCACCTTTTCTTTTTCTTTAACAAATTAAATGTTTCTCCAACACATTACAACGAGTTGTGAATCACAACTTCAACATTACTGTTTACTCGACCTATGATAAAAAAATGGTTGTAAAATCGCTAAGAAAAAGTTATGAATCAACCCGATCAACTGAAGCAATAACAATGAAAAAACGTTCATCAAAATACTCAAATATTTCATAACGTATTGCAACTTTCGGAAAAACATAACCCCAACGTAAGCCAAACATTAAAAGCAACATTGAGGAAAACGTAACCCCAACGTTAAAAACAACATTCATGGATCCGAATATCCATTGCTTGTCGACAAATTATAACGTTAGTCTTGTTGAAGCAACCATCCGAAATTGTTCCATTCTTTTTCAATGTTGATTAACCTTTGAAGGTTAAATGACAGTCAAGAATCAATCTTCTAAACTGTTTATAAACAAGATAAGGTTAATTAACAAAAAAATTAGAAACTCGGATTTTTTCTGTTGTATCCTTCCGTCACCACATCCAATTTTGTCCAATCATGCAATTGTATTTTCAGTCGCGCCACCTTAATTCAAATCTCGTCACATTCGAGCAGCCATTGGCGTCGCCTTTTGGGTTTTCCCTCTCGACACATTCAAATTTTTCATTGTATTGGGTAATGCATAAAAACTGAATGTACGAATGCTCGTGCAGAAGGGGAGCTTTGTCGGGCCAAAGAATTGATAGCATTCAATGTCGGAATCACAAAGTACACAGCGCGGAGGGCCAGACAGGCCATCAAATGTATAAAGAGGCCCGTGTGTTGTATTTTGTTCTCTGTGACGCCTCACAACATTCAAAGTGAAAATGCATAGATGAGTGTAGACGACGAGGGAGGTTCGGGAGAGAGGCAGAAAAACATAGAGTTAGTTTGAGTCTGGATGCATCCGAGTATGCGGGCAGAACATCACACCACACAAGGCACAAAATGACGAAAGCGAGATATTCAATCACGAAACAGGCGCCCCAACAACGAGGACGTTCGTGATAATTGAAATCCAATGAGAAAGAACAATATTGTCGACGATAAACACGCCGGGGACATGACAAGTTCACCCGGAGATTTCGTAGCAGTGACAGACAGTTCTGCTCTGAACCAAACCGAGAACACCCACCAGTCCCTCACGGAAAAAATAAAAAGGAACAAATTTCGTCCGGAGAAGAACGAAATGTTCTTCTACGTTAACCCTTCTACACTACATGATCAACAAAGAGATAGACGCTTTCCTACCAACATCGCAAATCGCCAAAGCTAGTCTAGCTCTGATAAAGGAGATGTATCTATGGGAGAAACCAAAAGGTGGACGTAAACCTCTCACCAAACAGGAAGCGAACATCAACATGAACACCCCACAACTAACCCCCTCGTGCTGCCGAGGGACACCTTTCACGCTGACCTCGCGAGCGAAGTGGTCGAAAGTGTGACCATCACCGCCGGCACCTGCCACCGTGTTCAAAAATTTAACAGTTTTATCCAGAAGTGCGGAGTAGAAGGAATCTTTGGATGACGAACACGAGAAAGAATCATAGATTTCCAAAACACGTCTAGAGAAGTCAATGGCCAAAAGGCTCCAGTGTTCGCCGTCCTGGTGCCAAGACGAGGTCACGAGACAGGAGGTTGACATCTTTAGCCCATCTGAGAACAGTTGTCGGACCTCGCAGAAGCAATGAAGAGGCGAAAAAGGAGTTAAAGGTGTATGTCTTCATGGTAGCGGCAGTCCGGCCGCAGTCGTCAAGTAGCATCGTCATGTAGAAATTGACAACCTCATCGTTGAACTCCCCGGATCTATCCACGAGTGTGATGATGTCCTTGACGGATACCTGTAAACTGTGCGACGGCAAACATGCGACGATGATAGTGAGTGGCAACCGGGAGCAGATAACGTCTTCAAGGACCGCTCTTCCATCTCAAGGAAAACGTGTTCAACAAACACCCGCAGCACACAGCAAGCACAAAGGACGGGGCACTATGAGAAAATGTCGTCCTAGCGGTCATGGTCCGAGGAACCGCTGTCGGTGCGAATACCCTTACAAGGGTATCCGCCCTGGTTTTTGTAAGTAACAGGAAATGGTTTTGGTCTAGAGTTTAAGTATACCGCGCTAGGCGCGGCTGCGTCTGTAATTTACATTGAACAGGATGCTTGACTAGCGTAGAGAGTGTGTAAGCGCGCAGGTTTAAGGCACGCGTGATTCCTATCTGCTGTTGATCATCGGTTGTTTGTTTAAAGGTATTATTAATATCTACAGGAACCAGGGATTTTTTTCGGTTGATTGGTACGCTTGATTGAGGCGAGCGCGCGTGCGGGGAAACGACCCCGGCGACGGCATCTGCAATAAGGGCGCGATTTTGTGCGGTGAGCAGGATGTCGTAGGATGGCGCGCGGGGCAATTATGGCATGGTATAAACAAGTCGACGCGGGCACTGGGAGCCGCGCTGCCGGTTGTTGGCCCAAAGCGTCGCGCCGCACTGCCTATATGGTATTCTGCGGGATTCAGTCCCAGGGCCTGGGCTTAGCCCTATAGGTTACGGCTTTGGGTTGACGCTATGGAGGTTCGGGGATCGAGGTCGGCAGGGCGTCAGCGCAGCAACTACACCGAAGCATCGCGGAAGGAACCAGTAGGATGGAGGGCCCCCAGGGCTATCCCCTTCGGTTTTGTTTACAGGGGCGGCGGCAGGCCTGACCTGCGGGACTGGCGTGGCGCCAGCAGCCCCGCTGACCTCTTTCTC
>BFEA01000430.1:323234-333654 GCA_003427395.1 Chara braunii
CTGGTAGCTCGGCGGGGATACGCCCACCGAAGGGAGGTGACAGCTCCCGTAAGGTGTAGGTAAGTCGTGCCTCGCGTAGGCCCTATCCTGTCGTAGGGGCTCGCGAGAGGTATGGCTGGCGCACCCGGCCAGAGCGGCTTGTGCAAGCTCCATGTACATCTGCGACGAAGGGTCGTAGAGACCAACTCCTGCGTGATGCGGCCGGGAGGGTCCCGCGCTGCCCCCGTGCGGTGCCAGACCGATCGCGCCCGACACCGCTACTCTGTGGTCCGAAAAGTTCACGCATAACGTCACCCCTACTTCTGGACCTTCTACACACAGTTGATTCTAAACTAGCACTGTCCTTTATATCCCTGCAAGCCTCGAGAAGGAATTCCTTGCAGTCTTTTTCGGCAACACCCGCTGCCTCTGCAACGAGTCTTGCGCGGGAGCCCAATACGGGCACGACTACCCTTCTGGGAGGGCCTCGAGGCTTAGTGTCCTCAGGAAACGCATCAGTGACATTGCGACGACCAGTGCCTCCAGCAACCAGGACTGACAACCTGGCAAGGGCAGGCGGCTCCTGCGACATGGGTGTTTGTCCACGAGTTCGTCGACCTGTACAAGAAATAGCCACCCAGACAGTTCAGTAGGAGATCAACAACACAAGTTCGCAAGAGCAACCAAGCAAACAACACCTCACGAAGCACATCGTCACAATCCAGTTGGCGGCCGCCTATACACCTCCCCGAAATCGACGAAGCAAACAACACTTCACGAACAGGCTGACGAGCAGGAAGAAAGCAGAGAAAGTCAGTGCTTACCAAGCCTAGCTACCACTTCACCAGAGCCCACCGACGACAGTCCCAGCACGATTGGCACCCCTGCACGCGTCGACGAGTCGACGACGTGCTCCAAACCCACGGGGAAACTTGACAGGCTCGAGATCTCGGCGTCGATGACCGTAGACGGTATATTCGTCTCCGGACAAAGATCGTCGACGTCCACAACATCGACAGGTTGTGTTTTTTCCATTGCCACTGTGTCGTATTTTGTTGGGCTCAATGTCCCATGGATGTCCAACAACACCTCTCCCCCCCTTAACTTCTTGTCCCCGTACGCTGTGTCTTTGCCGTCGTCACTCAAATAGAGAAATCTATCTCCAACAGCGTCAAAGGCTTTCTTCAGAACGTCCTCCCCCATCGCCTCGTTGTGAAGGGCGGAGTACAAGGGATCGTCGTATCCCGGTTGAACTGGTAGCTCCATCCCGACGTCGCTGAGTGTCGGATCAATCCGGTCGTCGGCGGAATTGTCCTTGTCCAAAGTCGTCAGTAGTTGACAACCCTCAACGCCTACCAGTTGAAGTCCGTCGTCCGTGTGCCTCGGATGAATCCGAATCACAGTCGTCTCCAAAGATGCATCAGGGAGGGAGATGTTCACAGGGCCCTGGTTCGGATTCATCCGAGCCCCCGCAGTTTCCAATGACGCCGACATGACCGCTTTCACCGGGGAGTCACGACTGCTAACTCGGCTCCGAATGTGTTGGGCTCGACATTGGAGCTGGTCGCCAACTCACCCTCAGTCCGACAGTCCACCTGCAGCTCCTTGTGGGCTTCCACGCATTACTGCATCCTGACACCGATCGTCTGTCATGGCAGACACGGCTTCCTGGTTCGGATGAATCCGAATTTCGTCGCCAGGGTTTTCGGAAACCCGGACCACCCGTTCGAGTTCTGTAGACAGCTGTGCTCGCTCGATGGCACGGTCTTCGAGGTTCGGATTAATCCGAAATTCCTTTTGAGGCGAAACGGAACACGGTTCCAGCTTGTTGTTGCCGGACCCGTGGTATGTTGTCGTCTCGCTTCCCGGAAGGCACTGAGTTCCGGACAACGAGGTCGTCTCCGAGGTTCAGATTGATCCGAGACAATCCGCCAACCGTTTTTGGAGTTGAGCGTAGCATGTTCCATGCTTTGCGACACCCGCCCCGCCAACCGCATTGACAAACTGTGTTTCGCTGGTGGAGCTAATCACAGGGTCCTGCTAGCCAGGCTGCGTAATACACCCAGGCCTCAAGTCGTTCCCCGTCTCTATGAGGGGGGTGCCTGTTACCACCAGAACCCCACCGTCCTCGTCGCGGTCGACATTGGACCCCTGCCCGTCTCCTCTATGATGCTTTGTCTACTCTCCGCTGAGAGGCTTCTTCTTCTCCCGGCTGCCCTTTTTCCCCTCTCCGCCGCCTGCGTGCCCCGGAGACCGTTATTTCGTCGAACGCTGTTCACTTCCACCTCCGGTACCTTGTTGCCCGCCGCCTTCACCATCCCCGTCGCCGTCCTTTCCGCGAGACTTGCGCTTCACAACTCTTGCCGGCGGGGTGACCCCAGGCAACTCGAACAACGTGTCCCCGTATTCGTGAAGAGCAGGGTCGTCCTTATTTCCTCGATTGACCTCACTTAATCTCTCCAATACCGCATCGTAGGCGCGAGATTTGAATGTCTCGAGGTCCCAACGATCGTCATATATCCACCATCCACTTACGTCCCTCACAGCCACTGCCCATTTGCCGTCGAGAAGGACTGGCTGGAAATGGTCTGGGTGCCACACGATATCATGGCCCCAATCTTCGACTGTGGAGAAGGTGTGTTTGTCGCCCATGTGGAAGGGAGTCGCAGGAGCCTTGAGATGCGGATGGTCCGGAGGAACTGGATGGCTGGGTCGAAGACGTTTGGGCTGTGGTGTGAGACGAATAGGCTCCCCCGGCAAACTCCTCAGACGGGACAACCCACCCCTCTTGACAGGCGCTGAGGAGGACACGGGCGTGGGACCGCCCGAGGTAGGTGTAGCGAGAGGTGTCCCCGGTTTGCATACTGATGGCGACTCATAAACTTGGGCGTTGAAGATGGCCAATTGCCCGTCCAAATCGAAGAGGTCGTCCTCAACTCTCAGTCTCGATATTGAAGTCGTCCTCCTCACCGAATGCCAGCTTGTACTTATCCAAAGTGAAGTCGGTCGGATCGACAACATCCTCGTTAAAAAAGACATATTCCAGCCTCTTAATGAAGCTCACAGCGCCTGCCCGACTCGCTCCGTGGTAGCCCTGGAGGACCGCAATGGCGACTTCCTTCCGCACCACGTACTGCGGGTCAAATCTCAACCTTGGTTGTTCGCCGTAAAGGAAGGAGTAGACCTGACGCCTTTTCTTCGGAGTCAACTTGAAGAACATGTCCTTGTTCGGGTCATAAACGGGCTCGACCACGACATGGTGGAAATCGGATGGGTAAGCCTTGGACGACACTTCATGGGTGACATACTGCACGGTGTATTCGACCTGCGTTGTGTCCCCATCCACGGCCAAAACGTGCCTTCCCTGCTGGAGCAGACTCCACACCACCTGCGCGTGCGGCTTGCCCAAGAACAGCACGGCATCCGCCACACCACAGAAGAAAAGAAGCTGATTGCACAACTGATTCGGATTCCGCTCGCCGTCCTTGTACAGAGCCCCCCTCTGGGTCAGGTTTCCGATGTCCGCGAAAGTCAAAGACTTGAAAGACTTCTCCTCCACATCCGTGGGTGTCACTTTCTGTTTCCTCCGGAGAGCGGCGGCGTCGTCTTCAGCAACAGCTCCCTCGTACACCGGGTGAGTCAGTAGCAGAGGATCCTCGCCTTTGAAAAGGATGTGCATCACATCCGGCTCCTCCCAGACGCTGTTTCCGAACTGATGCGTCTTCTTCGATGCCGATTTCCGAACCCACTTCCCCGTGTAGCATCCCAAGCGCAGACAAACATGTCATGAAGGAGAGGTTCCACAGGCAGGGGACGAATACCACCAATGTCCAGTAGTCCTGACAAACGAAGCCCAACAACTCACTCAGAGATGCGAATGCTCCAGAGTCCCATTGCGCACGGTCCACAGCACCGCACAAGTCGAGCACGCAAGTGTGGGAGCGTAGCTGATGCCCTTGTTTTCCCAGCGCATCCTTAATATCTCTGGCACTCAATGGGTCGACGTTAAACTGGGCCAGCGTCGTCAAGGCGCTTGTCCTTGTCCACATAATGTTGATGCATTCATCAATGCCCCGAGGACTTTTTTTGCCTTTGGCGCGATCTCCAGTGATCACCGAAAGGATGACAGACTTCCACTACGCCGAGAAATGCTGGTCGTTGACGAGGGCCGCCGTTCTCTTGATGTTGTTGTCGTGTTCACACCCGAGAAACCGAGGGCACTTGTTGACGTATGTGGTGTCCGTGAAGAATTTTCTGCTCTCATTCCAAAGCTTGTCGTCGAGACCTCTGTCCTTGAACTGTTCGAACAGTTGCTTCTTGGACCTGAAGAACATGGAGTTGGCATTCCACTCCCGCTTATCCATTTCCTCGTACTCGAACTCCACGTAGTGCCACAGCCTCAGCATAATCCGGTCCATTTTTATTATGTCGACCATCTCCTTGACACTGAACTTCCCCTGATCGGCCAACTTTTTTGCTACTCGTTTGAACCCACACGACGTTAAGGTTCAAGACGCCGCTCAACAACCTTTTCTTCTCACGGTCCGTCAAGTCCACCAATTCCTTCCAGCAGTGGACATCCGGCTCTAGAACTTGGACGTAGAAAGTTTTCTCCTCCGCGCCTTTCTTTGGCTTCCCCCTGCCCTTTTTCAACGACGGGTCGTGCACCTTCACGTACCAGACGTGTTTCTTCAGCCCCTGGCTGTCAGTCAAAGTGGAGAGTCCTGGCTTGGCCACCTCCTCATGGGTGGGCGGCTTTTTAGTCCAACGCCGGCCGTCGGAAGCAAGGAGTTTCCCCTTCGACCACTCCTTATAGAACTTCAACCCCAAAGCGAAGACGGAGTCTTCTGCCATGGCCAGCGGGAGGTAGTATCGAAGTTTCTCAGCCCATTCAGTTCTTTTCTTTGCTTCCATTGACAGGTTCCAGATAGGCGTGTACGGCGTCTTCTTCATTGTCAACGCCATGAACCGTACCCACTTTCGCACCTCGTCTTGTTTCTTCGAGGCATTGCCGAGCACCACACGCGGTTTGCCCTTAATTTTCCAGATATTGTGAATATCCCGCATAGACAAAACCTGCAAGCGTGGTGGATTCTTCTTGTCCTTCATGTTGTCTTCGCAGTTGACATGGGCGTAGCCGTCGAACTCGTCGTCAGGGAAGTAGATATGTCTGAACGGCCATTTACAGAAGTTGTAGTAATCAAACACGGGATGGTCTTTCACCATCATCGCCGCTCTCGCGTTATGCTGTCCACACACAAAATAATACCAGTATTTCTCCGGGTGTGAGTTGTCGAAGTCAGCAGGCAGCACGTGCACAGCAGGCTCGCCGTTCTCTGGAGGCGCGACGATCGGAGCGAGAACGAAAATGGGCTTCGTGTATCTCATGTCTTTGTGTTCGTAGCAGTCAATCATAGCCGACACGATGGTATCAACGAGGAACTCGTCCAAGGATCGGTGGTTGTGCGCGTCTTCCCAGTCTGGAATAGCTAATATTCTTTCGGGATGGATGTGCAACACGACGTCCTTCTACACCCCTGTCTGCATCTCGAGGAAGAACACATTGTTGAGGTTAAAGGCGTTGAGGTTAATCTCCACGTCGTCATCCCCCTCCCCGCTGTCGCCCTCGTCTGCTTTCTTCCCCCTTGATGATTTCGCCCTTTTCCCGGAAGACTCACCGGTTCTTCGCTGTGTCGACGAGTCTTTTGGCGTTTCATCCCCACCTCCAACCCTTTTCCTCTTCTCAATGGAACCGCCCTCTCGTGTTGTTGGCGTCCGAGCACTCCCTCCTACCTTTCTCTGCCTTTTCAGAGTACCTAGTCCCTCTCGCTCTTCCTCATCCGGCAAGTTGCGCTTGCCTCCCGACTCAGTCTTTTCAGCCGATCTCCTTCGGAACAGCCCCTGCTCGGACACTCCTCCTCACCGGCGACGTTCCCACTTGCTTCTTGTTCCTGGCTCAACTCCGTCTGCAGTTCCCCCGGTGCTGGCCGGGTCTGGCGAGTCGTCTCAACCGACCCACGCACCTCTCGAACCTGCGGACCACCCGCTCGATCTCCAGGCGAAACCTCGGCCACCTGCATGCCACGAACGAACGAACCGATCCTTTCGACCAGACCACGAGGAGTCATCGATTCTAAGCCCTGTCGCAACCGTTCGCCATCGCCGCCTCCATGTGGCGTCGACTCCCCAAGCAAACCGTGGCGGCGAGATACATGCAGGCCGGTTTAAAAGGAGCACGCGGATGGTCGTTCTCCGAGTCGTCTGACATGCCCACCTCTTAATCAGGAGGCGTAGCTGGCAGGCCACCCTGACTTCCCATCTCCCTTTTAGAGCACTCTCCTCCTGCGAACCCAACAGGACCACTGATCGATATTCCAGGTCCGACATCCACGGCACGGACAAAGGTACCAGATTTCGCCCAGACCTCGAGGAAGTCTGTGACGTGAACGGCCTCGTCGTGCCCCGGCGCTAGCGGGAGAAAGTGAGGCAAAGACATCGCACGACGGCCGTACCCGCCGGACATCCTCCCGGCAACCTTGCATCCCTTTGTGATGCCGTCGATAGAACCATCACTTTTGTAATGCTTCTTCAAAGTAAACTTGAAATTGTATTCGCCATCGTCGACCCACTGGACGATGGACCCTGCAAGACGCGTTCTGTTGACGCGAACGGCGATGAACAAGAGCGGCCCACACGGTGGTTGCAACGGGTCGGAGCCGTCCTGGCTCGCCCAGTCCAAATACCAGTCGCGTTTGCTGTAGTCGCACCACAAGTTTTGAGCACGTCGTTCTTCCTCCCCACCTCCAACTCCCCGACTCGTTTCCCTTGCTGGCGACGACGTCGTCCCTCGACGCTCCTCTCCGTGCGGGGCGGAACCACCAGCGGAGCGGCCTCGTCCGTGTGAAGCCATTCCCTGAAGCACACGGAGGAAATGAACCCACATTCACTCAGAACAGTCAGCACGTCCCAACATCAACCACGGCCCACAACACGTATTCTGTTATCGGTCACCCTAACTCCAAAAGAACGAAGTTCAGTCATAGTTAGACGACAGTGGTCTACAAGCCGACACGTTTCGGATGAATCCGAGGCATCGTGAGCCATCCTCGTCACACTGCCCCTAAGAGAATGAATGGTCGAAAACGAAGACCGTGGGATAGATTGGATACATCCGAAGCAGGCGCAGTCGAAAAACCGATGTCGCATAGGCACCTGCACCGGGAAAAGCAACACCTCGCAAGAAGGCCCTAGAATGCTGATACGGCAGACGAAGACAAATACGTTGTCATCCGAAGTCGACAAGTGGATTGTAAAGTCCGCCGTTGTAGTTCGGATGAATCCGAGCTCCAAAGCGGTGTGGACGTCCCCCTGTCGGCCCGTACTGAACTCGAGTTTTCTTGTCCTTCTGAGTTGGTAACGGTTGTGACTCGGATGCATCCGAATTCGAACAGCGCGGTCCAGAGACGGTCGTCGAGAAGAGGTCATCTACATCACGTGTTTTCGTCACCGACCTGCGAGCACTGGGTTAACCCTATCTTGCCGGAGGTTTGGTTCGGTTGAACCTGAACTTCGCAAATGTGGCTCGGATTAATCCGAGACGGGGACCGGTGGATGGACCCCACGGTCTGTTGACGCCCATCCAGCCATCCAAGCTTCCGTTATTCCCCAGCTGTCGTCGGGTCCAACCGAATTTCGCACGGTGTGTCTTCGTCCTTGAGTGTTTAAGACGGGTAGAGCTCAGATTTATCCGATTTCGACAGAGGCTGTCCCGATACGTGCGACCACGACAGGCTGCGCCGCGACGTACAAGTTTATCAGACCGTGCGACGTCGTCAATACCCTCTGCGCATGTGGTAAATCCGAAAATGCCACCAGTGTCGTTCGGATTAATCCGACTTGGCCGAGGCGCTTGCTTTGTTGTCGCCCCACCACACACCGGACCTCCCCGCGATTGCCATAGTGTGTCATTATAATTTGTGCGTCATCACAGGGGATATCGTCATCGTCGTGAGTTTTAGTTGGTTGTTGCTCGCCCAATCCAAACAACAGACACATTTGCTGTAGTCGCAACACAAGTTTCTAGCTCGTCTTTCTTCCACCGAGCATAACCATCTCGACTTGTTTTAGTTGCATGAATCCGAGGCAGCTTTCTGGAAGACGAAGACAGCGTGGTAGTTCAGAAACATCCGAACTGGGCAGAGTCGAAAGACCGACGTTGTGACTCGGATGCATCCGAATTAGGCCGACCACAAGAGGAGGACATCGGCACGGCGTGTTTTCCTCAATGACCTGTGAGCAGAGGGTGGACCCTATCCTGTCGGAGGTGTGGTTTGGATTAATCCGAGATGGAACGGTCTTTTGACAGCGTGTGATTTCGTCGTTCATGTTTATCGGAACGTGCGGCGTCGTAAATACCGTCTGAGCATGTGACAAATCCAAATTTGCCGTCAGTGTGGTTCGGATTAATCCGAACTTCGCCGAGGTGCCTCGGTTAGTGGTCGCCCGGTGAGTTTTAGTGGGTTGTGACTCGAATGCAACCGAAATTAACAAGGGTGGCTCAGATACGTCAGTTGTTGCGCCACCACAAGATGGTATGGACAGGGTGGGCTGTCGTCCTCCTGGTTGGTCAAACATGTCGCCGTCAACAATACCCTATGAGCATCTGATCGCTCTGTGTCCTGTTCTATGTCCAAGTCAGCGGAAGGGTTCCTCGCGGCGTTCGGCTGACGCAAGGTTTGATAGGGTTTAAAGATTTGAATTCACGTTCGCCTCCTGTGTTTTCGAATCTGTTGTAGCAGTCTTTGGATTACTGATCTGTGATTGCACTCAGGGGGGGACCAACCTGAGATCGGTTGAGCGACTGTCTGCGATACACAAAGATTGGAGAAAGGCAGAAAACCCGCATAGATACGGAAGGGAGACTAAGATTGATAGAGACGTCGACAAGGAGAGGATGCGCAGTGAGAGAGCCTGTCTTTAGCTTTCTATCTCTCCATGTGCAGATCCTGCGGATGTTGTTGTCCATTTCGGAATTCACAATGTGACCCATTAATAAAACGACACAAAAGAAATTTAAGCAAAAATTGTTCGTGTCGGCGAGAGGAAGATTGGCGAAAAATGTGAAAAATTCGACGAATGTGGAGGACATTTTACGGATACAGAACTGAACGCCGAGCGAACTGCACGACGCGACTTACGTGGAAAACGAATAAACAAACCGAGCGCAATAAAAATTTATTCGGCGAGAAGAAAGTCCATGTGCAATCCAGAAGAGACACGATTCATGAGAAACCATGTTCTTGTGTTCGACAACATACGACTGAAATCCTTATATCGCAGTTCGTGAGAGAGACAACAAATTGACGACAAGCGAGTAACACTTCAAGAAAACATATGAAGTGACGACACAATCTCGAAGTGCGTGTCGCAACATTCTCGGGCTGCATTCGCGGGTCCCGTTTCGTTGGTGACCACTCGCCCCTATCAGATGGCACACTCACATGTCCACGTGACAGCTCCTGAACATGCGTGGCGACGATCAGATAGAGCCCCGCATCCATCAGCATGACCACGCTTGTTCAGGACGTGACATGTGGACGTCTGAGTGTGCCATGTGATCGGTGTGAGTGATCGCCAATGAAACACATGCATTCTTGCTCCCGAAACTCCTTCATCTCGCCCCGATCAGATGGCACACTCGCACGTCTGCAGGTCATGTCCTGAACATGCGTGGCCGCACTGATGGGCGCGGGGCTATATTGGAGCCTCGCATCCATTCTGCTGCCGCATAGAGCCGCTTTGTCGCATAGAGCCCCGCATCCATCAGCGGGCCCACGCTTGTTCAAGACCTGCCACGTGGACGTGTGAGTGTGCCATCTGATCGGGGCGAGTGGTCGCCAATGAAACTAGATTCGCGAAAGCAGGCCGACAGAAAAGACGAACGACATAGAGGCACTGATAGAAAACTGATGACGATGGTGGTGGAACACGACGCTGTTGGTTCTGTCTCGTTCGTTTGTCTGCCCTTGTAAGTTATGTTCGCAAACTTTGTGCGAACGACACAGACCAGCGCAGTGAAACGAACGAGATAAAAGACAGAAAGAGAGATAAAGAGATAGCGAGAGAGAGAGAGAGAGCGACATAGAGGCGATCTCCGCCTTCATCACACGGCCCAATCAAACGTCACGATCAAATGGCCCCGAACGTCATAGACTCCTTATCACACATCGAACTCACCGAGAGAAATCCCTGTTGGATCACACGACACTGCTCGTTTGCGGCGACTGAACCCAATGTAATCGGCACCGCGTGAATCCCGACTACAGATCGCGTACATGTGTGGGCATTCTAACAGTCTACGCAAACCCAGCATGGCAGGACTTTTCAGGTCGGTGGAGATGGCGAGAGAAAGAGAGAGAGGGCGAGAGGGAGTGAGAGAGAG
>BFEA01000430.1:414254-428700 GCA_003427395.1 Chara braunii
CACACACACACACACACACACACACACACACACACACACACACACACACACACAACGAAACAGTCTGGCGCAGCCATGTTGTTGTTGTGGAGTTGTGTATAGCGAACATAATCTGTCAGGATTTCAAGGGTGGTGTGAGTAAACGTCGACCGCATTTTGCAGGGGTAATGCTAACTCTGGGCGACGTGGTGAGTCCTTATCCATCTAAATGCATCCTGGGACTGTTGGGGGTTCAGCCTCCTAATGAGTCAGTGAAAGTCGGATGAAACAGTCTGGCACAGTCACGCAGTTTTTCTCTGAAGTTGTGTACGGCAAACATGTCAACACACTCCTGATGAACCCGTGAAAGTCTGATGAAACAGTTAGGCATAGTCATGCCTTTTTCTTTGCGTAGTTGTGTATAGAGAACATGCACACACACGCGCACACGCGCTCAGCTGCTTTGATATTGGTTCTACTCATCTGCGTGGATTAGGGGCTGTTGTGGTGAAAATCCAAAACACACGCCCAGTGGATATCCATGGCTGAGTAGGCGTACAGCATCTTTCATCTCCTTGACACTGCTGACAGACTAGTTTCTCACTGACAGACTTACTGCCTTCTTCTCAGGGCAGGGGTACGGACCGAAACGCTGCTGCGAATGCTAGCATTGTCAGGTTAGTGCGAACAAATTAACATCCCCTCCTTTCCTCAGGAGTATGGCTAACTCTGGGCGATGTTGTGAGTCCTCATCCATCAGTCAAATGCATCCTGGGCAGACAGTCAGGCGCAGTCACGCTTATGAGTAGTTTATGTACTCTTTTATTTTTGGGTGGTTGGTTGCCCATCATGAATATGGCTATTCTTTATTGGATTCCGGGCTCGAGTTGGTTCAGTATAAAGGCAGAAGGCTTTCTGTTTTTATATATTTGGGTTCGTGCAGCATTTCTACGATATCGTTATGATCAATTAATTAGACTTGGCTGGAAAGTCTTCTTGCCTTTATCATTAGCATGGGTAGTTTTTGTATTATTTTCGAGTTGTGTATAGCCAACATGACAACACAGGCAATAAATCATACTATTGATTTTACAGCTTGCTTCCATTCCAGTACGTTTTTCTGTTCTGCTCTTTGTGTTGCACCCCATCTTTTTCCGTCTTCTCCTGTCTATGTTTAGAACCTTTAAGATGTGCCGACTCTTAAAGGCAACCAATGGTGGTATTAATCTATAGTCAGCAGAGCTGTACCTGCGGTGTGACTTGGTTATGGTTAACTTTGGTCTTTGTTAGTTGTGTGAACTGCCTGGTCGGTGTTGCCCTTCTGCCTGGGTGCCCATTTGTTCCTGTCTTACCTTTCAATGCTGCCAACCTATTTGCCCTGTGCCACTCTGCTGCTTGCTTTGCTGTTCTCATCCCCTGAGTTCGCCTTGCGGTTTGCCTGTTTGCCTTGTTGTCCTTGCGGCTGTCCACCCTGCCGTTCGACTTTGCTGTTGGCCTTCCCATGTGCGCCCCTGCCACTGCCGCGGCAGTGCCGACCATCTGTCTGCTCACCGGCCTTGTTGCCTTGCTGCATGCTATGTTCGCCTCCCCAGCGTGTGCTTTACTGTTTGCTCCCTTGCCACTTGACTTTTCTGGTTGCCTGTTCCCTAGGGCTTGCTTACCCGCCCGGCGCCCGCCATCCCTCTGCAGCCTTCTCTCCCTTGCCGCTTGTGTTGTCACGGTGTCACCTGCCTGGCTTTCCACTTGCAGCAGCTTTTGAACTAGCTTACGGGTTAAAGCATCGTTCTCTGGATCCTACAGACTGTGAAGCGTTCAGCCTCCTAGGCTCCTACCCTACCTGCTTGCCCTCTTGCTCCCTTGCTACTTGACTTGCTCATTGCCTGTCCCCTTGCTTGCCTGCCCATCATCCCTCTGCTGTCTGGCTTTCCACCCCGCTTGCCTTCTTGTTGTCTTGCTACTAAACTTCGCTCATTGCCTGGGACCACGCGGCCGAGTTTCCACATGGCCGCACGGCGGAGATCGGGGCGCGTGTCCAGACTGCGCAGGTTGGCCCTCGACCCCCCGCCCAAAAAAAAAAAAAAAAAAGAAATGAAAGGGGGGGTTAATATTTCGTTTTTAGAGGTGTGTTAGAAAAATGCAAGGAATGCGCGAGAGCGATAGACAAAACCAAGTTGCAATATCATGCAGAAGTCCAGATAGTCATGTACCAAGCAGAGAAGCATAAATGCACCAAGATTCCATCCACATAAGAACGATTCAATGAACTCGTGAGCCAATGTCCAAGCCCTCAGGCCACACCGACGCAGTATCCAATGTCGCTTTTACTGGATGGCGCCCAGCACCCAGCCTACTCAGTCTATCTACCCTAGCTACATTCATGCAACAGGATCAATTCACAGTCGAAGACCAATGTACATGACGTCAACACCAATGCCGAACTCCCACATACACCAGGTACGTTCTCTCTTCTCCCCTCATCAGACGCTGTCCACCCACTCATGCGCCTCCTTCCTGAAGACCACCAGCGCCCATCACCTGCCCGCATCACTGCAGCCGGGCTATGGCCGCTAAGCGCCCCACTTCACCTCATAGCTCCCTCATGGGCCCCAGCCAGCAGCGCTAAAACACAGACACTTGCGCAGTGATGCAGCAGTGTGTCCGCATTGACTGCTGCGGCCAGAATGCCCGCCTCTGCCCGGCCTCCACCCTATATGATAGTACCTGCCCTGCTGGGCTGCCTGGGCCTGGCCGAGGAAGTTTCCAGTAGCTTCCAGTCGGGCCCCAGAGTCTGCGCCCAGGCTCATGCCTACAGTTAAGGGCCTGGTCCCTCTTTGGTTGGGCCCCTTCAGGATGCTTCCAGGCCCCAAGTGTTTGCGATGTTTGCATTGGGCCCACGTAGTAGGTGTGACGACAATGCTGCATTCTCATTTCCCCACGGCCACTTCGTGATGTGTCGGCCTCACACTGCGTGTGCCCAGGGCGCAACCACCTGCTGGTGTGTGGCAACTGCTTGACGCAGCTGCTGCTTCTGGAAAGAGCCTAGGGAAAGGCCCAGGTTGCACTTCAACGAACTGGTGTGCGGCAACTGTCTGATACGCACATTGGAAAATGCTGAGATAAGGACCTCTCGTGGACATTCACGCCCGCCTTCACTTAGGGCGGGCACGAGGCTTCCTGGGGGCCACAGTCCAGAACATGTGCATGTCGGCTAGGGCCCCATGAGGACACATTCCTCAGAAAAAATAATAACCCCGCCAAAGACGATGAAGCTAAAAAAATAAAAGAAGCGGCAACCAAGAATAAGAAGAACAAGATGACAAAAAAAAAAAAAAGAAGCAAAGATGAACAAGAAGAAGAAAAAGAGGAAAAAGAAAAGAAGAAGAAGAAGAAGGAAAAAGAAGAAAAAGAAGAAAAATCTCTCTCTCTCTCTCTCTCTCTCTCTCTCTCTCTCACACACACACACACACATCAACATGAGCAACACAATTTGTGTTGCCGTATGACACGGCAACACAATTTGTGTTGCTCATGCTCCCTGTGGGTGGTTGTCCGCCATCACCCAGACCACACCCAACCCAGCCTGGCCCTTTTTCTGTTTTCAATTTGTATTTTTTACATCTTCGTTTTATTTCAACACCTAATGTCCAGAGAAACACCCCAAAAGAAAGATTAAAAAATGTAGGACTCTTCACTTCATATCACTCGTGAAAAAAAGAAAAAAAAAAAAACTGCTTTTCTTTTTATTTTTCTTTTTTATTATTATTATTATGATGATTATTATTATTATTATTAACCGGTTTGTGTTTTTAAAAATTTTAACTCGTATGTTATGACCCTGACCAATTTCGAGATACACATTCATCAGAAAGTACAATGTCGTCCAATTGCAGAAAGAAATGAATGAACTTGAGATGACAAAGGATTAGAAGAAGAAGAAGAAGTAAGAAAGAAGAACAAGATGATGTACACCATCATAGACAAATGACAAGGCTCTTCTTCTTCACCCAACAATCTCCTCCTCCTTGTCTCCCCCTTCTCTTATTCATACAAGAAATAATAATACAATGTTGAATGGTTGGTCCATAATCAATGTCCGAGTTCCTCTTCTACTGCCTGCATCACTTGAGGTCCACCATAGCCATGACCGCCTCTTCCTTCCTTCATCATCATAGGCCGAGGCTATGGTGGACTACTATGCCTTGCCCAGATGCCCAAAGGACAACCCAAAGCAGCTATGACTGCTCTAGCTGAGGCAGCAGTGTGCCAAGGAATTATCTACTCCAGACACATGGAACAGAGGAGTTGTCTTAACTTCACCTGACGGAGTAGGGAGCCTACACTCATGCTCCCTTAAGTGGAGTGTGGCCCATGCTGCCTCTCCCCAGTCCATACCTAAGACTATGTCAAAAGGAAGGTCATCCTGAACGAGGAGAGTCAGGGAATGGAGAACTTTTTCCACCTTCCTATCTTTCTCTAGGCGGAAGTACGCCTGGACTCCCTCTACGTAGTCCTCAACACGCATAGTGCGGTTGTCTGGGAGTACACTAACTATAGGTTCTTCCAACTTCTGGACTTTCAACCCTAGCCTCAGCTTCTTCAGCGCTCTACGGCTAAAATAACTACGGGTAGCCCCTGAATCTATAAGGGTCCCTTCTCTACTTCTAAAAACTTTTACATCTACTAACGCTAACTATCCTTTACTGTCCTTCTTTATCGTGGTCCAAGTAGGCATCCTCTCCTTCAATTCCTCTCCCACGCTTGTGAGGGACGTGCCTAGAGAGACGCTGACACAAGCAGTCTTTGGACAGCTAACTAGGAACGGACCTGCAACCTCTACCGAAGGCTCATGTGGTGTGGGAGTTTCTCGTACGTGCTCACTCGCTTCCCCACATGGCCTAGTAGTAGGGGCAGTTGCAACCCTTACCGGCGGCTGCCTTTTGACTCCTGGGCAGCCCATCGGGCCTGTCTATACTTAGAACAATATTTAATGACATGGGCAGGGTCACTCCAATAAATGCAATGCCCCTGCTCCATGCGTTGTTGCCACACTTTCTGATCTAGGCCCAGATCTTCCCAGGGCCAGCCTTGCGGCCAACCAGGGTGCCAACCTCCTCTCCTTTGAGGTGATCCTCCACCTCGTCTTTACGGGGACCGACTGGGAACTTGACGATTTGGCAGGGGACCTTGACCCCTACCTCCCGCTTAGCGGTTTCCTTGACCGCCAACCCCCTGAGCGCCTGATCCTCGGTCTCTCATGGCCTGGCCCCTTTGGCCCTGACCTCCTCCTCTAATTTGCGGCCTCCCTCCAGCCGTGACAGCAGCATAGGACCTCCCCTGTCCGAGGCTACTGTCCTCCTCCTCGAGGCCCCACTCAATCCGACTGTAAGGGACCTCGTCTGTACCACCTTCGTCTAAAGTAAGGATCAAATTATCCATGGCCCTAACCTGGTCAGAGGTGGTACGACCCTTCTACTTCTTTCCCTTATCTAGGTCCTTATGCCAGAAAGTGGAGACGGGCATAAACCTCGCCTCAAACAGGATCACTTCTCGACTCAACACATCGTACATGATATTGGCCTGTTGCGTTTTATCAAAGAAATGCCCTCGTAAGGGCTCTGGCATGGCACGACAGAACAATTGAACCAGTTGGGTCTCAGTGAACCCATGGTCAAGGAATGCTACCAAGTCGTCCATGACAACTTTGAGTGCTCTCGCCGAGTCTCGCACTCCTCCACTGCCGTGAATGGATGATTTGGAGCTTATCGGAGACCCTGACGTCTCTGGTAACGTCAACAAACCTCTCGCGCAGGAGTTTGAGGAAACTGGTGAGGGGGGTAAGCTTGGAGTATGGGATCATATTATGCTCGCAATCTGCGGCACGTACGAGGGACCTGGCGAAGCTAGCCGCTTCGTTCTTTAGGGCGTGGAAGACAACGAGGACTTGCTCCTCGGGGGCAATATGTTGCAAATACACATAAGTATTGACACTGGCTTCCAGTTGTCAAAACTTTCTTCCTTCTTTACGCTATACGAGTCAGGGAATTTTAGCTTCACTGGCTCTTTGCGAGGACGCATTGCGGCCTCTGTTGTGGCCACAAGTTTGGCGGTCTCAATAATGCCTGCGCAAAACTTGTCTACGCCATCCCTCAGTCTTCTAATTTCGGTCTCGACGTGGGTCACCACGTCGCTCGCAAACTCTCTAAACCCGGATCGCATTGGCTGCAGGGTCACCTCTTGACCCTTACGGGTCTGGTGCTCCTCCAGCCAGGCCTCACTAAAAACTTCCAAGAAACCCATCATCTTATCTTGCTTGGCAGGGATCTCAATGTGGGCCTGCAACTCCTGCCTGTCGGTTCGCACTCGCTCAACCTCCCGGCTATTCTATTGGCTGCCTCCCTCCTTCTCTTCTTTTCCCTCATCATCTTCAACTTCCACTTCAACTTCTTCTCATCATCTGTCGCCTAGCATTCTAGGGGATCCTCTATCAGCTCGAGGGTCTGGGCCTCCCTCTCCTCCTACAGCACATATAATGGTGCCTCTTCATCTTCTCCCAATGATAAATTAGCCACCCATTCACTAAATTATCTTCTTTTCCCTCCATCTGTCTTCCTCCTTCGTGCCACTTGTTTTCCTCTCTCTTCCCTGCGCCTTCTTTCAAGGGGCTCTTCTTCTTCTTCTTCCTCCTCTTCTGCTGCAGCTTCTTCCTCTGCAGCCCTTCTTCTTTCCTCCTCCTCTCCCTGTATTTGCAACATCTTCTTCTTTTGAAATCTCAACATCTTTTTCTCTAATCTCTTCTTCGTCGTCGCCTGCTCCTCTGCAATGGCCTTTAACTTCGCCTGCTTAAGGAGTTCTTTCTTTTCATTTCTCTCTCTCAGAAGGGCGGCAATCCGGGTCTGCTCGGCCTCGGAGGGGGCAAAACTCTTCCCACTACGGGTGTCAACCATGGTGATTTGTGCACAACCAGACAACGGTTCCACTCCTCACCACTTAGACTCTACTCCCCTGACTGCCCCCCCTACTGACTCTTTTTTTTTTTTTTTTTTTTTGAAAAGACGCACCCATCAGTGCTAGCGGTGCTGGTACGAGTAGACACCGCTAGCACGTGGGGAGGGCTCCATCTATTGGTGGGGAGCAGCACCTGCTGGAAACCGGGTCCAGCGTCCCTTACATAGACAAGATTCAAATCACATCAGAAAAGTGTGGTACGATCTTGCCAGCATTGATTACCCTGGGGTCTAGGGGATTGACTGAGCAAGAGGTTGGGAGGGGGGGACTCTTCACCCTGCACCTGGCGCCAGATATCTGCTCTCTCTTCCTGGCTCCTCCCCCTTATAAGTTCCAAAAAGCAACACTGTTGGGCGGGTCCACCGTCCCGTCCAGTTCCCTTACCAAGTGTCTGAGCTATTGGCGGGGGGCATCACCTGCTGGAAACCGGGTCCAGCGTTCCTTATATAGACAAAATTCAAAACACATCGCAACACCTACCACATTTGGATTAGCACCCTCTAGTATGGTAGTACCCCCCCCTTCTGCCTCTCCCACCTGTGTCCAACTACTCACTTTTTTTCAAAGACAACCGTCACCAGTGCTAGAGGTGCTGGTAAGAGCAGACACCGCTAGCACCGGGGGGGCTTCATCTATTGGTGGGGAGCGTCCCATATACATAGTGAAAATGCAGCTTGAAGTCAAGAAAACTGTGTCGAGAAGATTAACTGAGCAGGTTGTAACGGGCCGGGGGCCTCTTCGCCCTACGCCAGGCGCTAGATATGTGCAACTGCCAACTGGTTCCCTACTCCGAGAGAGGGGCTGATGCTTGCGCCCCTGCGTCCATCAGGCCTGCTTACTCCGCCCCATACCGCTGCATGTCCACTACCGCCAATTGATGGGGTGGAAAGGGGTCGGGAAAATCCGATGGTGGTCGTAACAGAACGTCGGAACCCCTTGGCCCACCGTTGTTCAGTCTCTTAAACAGATCTGATAGTCTTCAGTGATCATCTCTCGGTTGCCGTCGTGGTTGCCTGCTTCGTTTCTCCGAGTTTGGCCTCCATCCCACTTGATGAAAACGATTCAGCCTCCGTCCGCGCCGCCCAGCCTGTCCCCTGGAAATTACCGGATTTTTTGTTCTATTTCCTTTTTTGTTTGGCATAGATCCAACAAACTTTTGACCTTCTGCCATTGCGTCATAAGTTCTTGATGTATGAATTGTTTGATCATGTCTGTCATTTCCTCCCCGACTATGCGGACTCCCTCCATGACATGTATACAACGTCTCCTCCAGATCGCCCACATAACCGCTCTCCTTCCTATTTTAAACATGTTTTCTTCAAAGGTACTGGATGCAGGGTAGGTCCGTGTCTCACACAGGATCGTACTCCAGTCCCATGGTCAGGTTGTACCGGTGTCCAGCAACCTCCAAATCCTGTTCCACCATCGCCATGTAAGAACAGATCCCGGACATTGCAAGAAAATTTGTTCTATGGTTTTCGGGATCTTTCGGGAGGGGAATGTCACGTGACACGATTTGCACCACGAGAGTGCCAGTCCTTTTTGTTCCAGGTATGTGCGGTCTATTAGCCAGTCATTGGTGGGGAGGCAGCGGTGCTCTATCTACCACTACAGTGAGGCTAGCTTCGCTGGTTCGACCCTTGTGAGGGAGAACCACCGAATGGGGCGGATGACATCAACCCCGACATTCAGATGGGATTTCCACCGGGTTTTTATGATATCTTTCAAGTTCACCTTACGGCACAATAAGCGATAGGTGGCCTTCAGTGTCAAGCTGTAGAGCTTCACGTTTTGTGTCTTTGGGGTTCTGCGCGCAGGGGGCCACTGCCACTCCTCTGGGTCAAAGAGGAGATCTGCAATGCAAGTCCCCGACTGGTATACTATGCAAGCCTCCTTATCTCGTAGCACTCGGATCCTGTACAGATCAGTGTTCCGATACCATCTCGTCACGTCCGGGGCACATTTGGTTAGTTTGTTGTCATTTTCTTTGTGGAAGAGATTAATCAGCGCTTCCTCTGTGTGCGTTGTTACTACATTTCCCACACTCTCAGGATCACCGGGGACAGCCACCCAGTCCCCGTTTATCAGCTTTGGTCCCTTTCGCAGAATGCGCACCCAATCCAGGGGAATCACGAAGATCGGACTCTCCATGTTGCCTTCTATATTATGACAATGCTTCAGCAACGTCCTCATCTGTGACTCTATCTTCCAGCCTTTGTTCTATGAGTCCCAGATGTCCTTAATTCTAGTTATGCCCCTTTTGACCCAGTTGTTCCACGGGGGTCGGAGCTGCGATAGACCCTCCCTTGTCAATCCGTGATATTTTTGTTCCCGAACAGGGGTTGTCGAGCCACCTCCTCCCATTTGGTTGGCCCAGTTCTGTCTGGCAATGGTAGTTGGCGCCAGGCTTTCATGCAGCGGATCCAGAAATCGTCCCTTACGAGGTCATTGCGGACTGTATCCCGGTTCGGGTCCTGGCTCGCATGGGAGCGTCGAGGCAAGGACCAAAACCGGTCTTCCACCCAAGACAGGGGGTTTACTGTTCGAGGGGCTCGTGGAGCGAGCCGGGCGATCTGTTCCAGCGCTAGGGCATGCCAAGGGAGGTCGTGTGTGAACACCAATCTCTTGATCCACTGCACCATTAGTCTTGTAACCTGGGTGCCCGGGTCCATAATACCCAGGCCTCCTTTGTCCTTGGGTTGGATCACCGGCGTCCATGCTGCTCTGTGTATAACATTAGTAAGCTCACTGTTACCCCTCCACAACATTGTCATTGTTTGTCGTTAAAGGACCGCACTGCTTCTTTGCTAAGCGCTCATATTGCAGATTTGTACCAGAGGGCAGCCAACACCACACTGTTAATCACTAGCGCCCTACCGATTAAGGAAGTATGTTTGTCATTCCAGCGCGCCAGCTTCTCTAGAGCAGGTTTGAGGATCCAGTCATCGTTCGATGCCGGTTTTCCTGTTGCCCTCAACATTATTCCTAACACTCTCACCGGGGCCGTTTCTGGGAGCCATTTAACTTGTGGCAGCTCCGGGGGACGCGCCCCTTGGTGGCGTATCCACCACCCAAGGTTTTTGTTGCCCCAGTTAACTGTCATGTTTGAAACAGCCATGAATTTGTCAAACAAACGTCTGATCTCTTCCATATTCTCGCTGGTGGCGTCTACCATGAGTGTCACGTCGTCAGTGAATATCGAACAAATAGGGATAACTTCTTCCGGAATGGCTGAGATCTGCAGCTCCCTCAGGTTTTTGTTTGCACGGAGATTCGTTGTCAGCGCTTCCATCACTATTATGAACAGAAACGGGGCTAGGGGGTCTCCCCGACGGACCGACCGTTGTAGAGGAAATGCCGGTGCTAGTCTGCCATTGATTTGGACGCTTGTGGTGGCGTTGTGGTGTAGGATTTCAGTCCAACGGCGAAAAACCGAGCCTATATTCATTTTTTCCATGCATCGGTCCAGAAACAGCCAGTCCATGTAGTCATAGGCTTTCTCAAAGTCTATGAAGACCACAACCACGTTTTGATTGTCTTGCCTGGTTAATTTAAGCAATTTGTTAACCAGTAAAATGTTGTCCTGAATCCTGTGACCCTTGACGAAGCCTGTCTATGTCGGATGGATAATCTGATCCAGGACCGGGATCAGCCAGTTCGCCAGGACTTTCGCAAGCATCTTATATATGACTGTAAGCAGCGTTATAGGTCAGTATTTTTGATGTCCATCATATCTCCTTTTTTGTGCAACAGCGTGAGAACCCCCTGTCCCACCAGCTCCCTTATGTCTTCGGTCTCCCATACCAAGTTATAGAAATCCATGAGGTCGAGGGTCATCTGGGACCAAAAGGTTTCCCAAAATTCTTTGGGGAGTCCGTCCGCGCCCGTTTTTTTTCCATTCTTCATCTGCATCATTGCAGTCCAAATTTCTTTCTTGGACTGCGACTGATCCAAATTCATTCTTTGATGGTATGACAGGGTCTTACTCAGTGGTTCTAAGAATTCCACTATTTCCTTTTCTCTGACTTTCTCCTCCTGATGAACAAGCTGGACGTGAATAGGTCCTTAAAAAAGGACCTTGCTATCAGCATACATTGGGGTGTAGAACAGACCACATCCCTGGGTGTTAAGTGTGGGTCGTATAGCGCTTTTATAGTTGTTTTGCGCATGCGCGCTCGGGCCAGACTAAAAAACTTTTTGTCCATAGAGCCTTCCTTTTGATGTCATGTTAGTCGCCCTCTGATACGTATACCCTCCCAGCGTTGTGAGGCAAAGGTTTGGAGACACTGTTGTAGGATTTGTATCTCTAAGTGTTCGTTTGGTTGTGTCTGTTGGTTGTTGTCTACGTCTTGTTGCTCAAGTTGTAGGTGAATGTGCATTTCCTGCTGATGGTTTCTGGCTGCTAGTTGTTTGGAGTACTCTTGACATTTCGTTCCTAGGTAGAACAGGCAATTATTAAACCATTATATTCCTTGCGGGATGTGTTGTTTCTGTGTGTGCCAAAATTTCCAGCAGTCTTTCATGTAGTTCTGGAATGCCTCGTGTCGTAAGATCGAAAGATTGAATTTGTAGAATCCGGGCTCATGATCAGGTTTCTTTCGGAATGACAAGGTCACTGTGCACATTTTGTGATCGAGTCTTGGATATGGGCTGGCCGGCAGTATTCCTGCGAGCAGCATAGCCCTTGCCATATCCTCTGAGAGCAAGATCAGATCAATTCTGGATCGGGTCTGATTGTCGGTCTCAGTCTTGCGTAGGCACGAAAAGAAGCGCGTATCCGGGTTAAGTCTCCGGAAGGAGTCGAAGACGTTTAGGGAGAGACTTAGATCCCTTATCATCCGCTCGTCCTCCTCCACATACGCCGGGGCTGGGGAGGGAATTCTCCATCTATCCATCCAGCGGTCCGAGGCTGCGTTATAGTCACCTTCTATGATAACCGGGACACCGTCTGGGATCTGTGTTTTAATCTTCTTAAAAAAGGCTCTTCTTTAGTTCACCGTGTTAGGGGCGTAGATACACAAAATACATACAATCTCCAACTCTAGGGTGACTAAAACCGACACCCATCTGCCCCCTTCCTGGTCAACGACCCAATGCACCGGGTCTGCTCGGGATTCGGTTGGGAACCAGATGGCCACCCCCGCACTCCCAGGTCTCGGAGCATGGGCTCTAAATGCTTTATATGGCCAAATCATTTTGTGGATACGATTATACTCTGGGAAATCTGTCAGGTGAGTCTCTTGGATACACACGACGTCCGGCCAGTTTCTGCCCCCCACCCCTCTCACCAGATCCCATATTCTTCTTTTCCGCTTTGTACGAAGCTAGGCCGTTTACATTTACAGACCGCAGGTCGAGATCCGCTGCCCTTCGGCATTGATTCCAAACACGGTCCTTACCGTATACCGCTTTGACCGGGTCCATTGCTGTGAACAGCCATTTCGTCAAAACGGACATATTATATTTTTTGAACGAAATCAAAACTGACTGTTTTTGCCAAACTTCGGTCGGAATTTTTTGCTCCTGGGGGTCCGGCGTTCCCAAGACGCCGGACCCCCTACATGTATCTGGTCTATGGTTGAGACCGGATACCAAAAAAAAAAAATAAAAAAAATAAAAAAAATCTTTTTTTGTTTTTTGGTATCTGGTCTCAACCATAGACCAGATACATGTAGGGGGTCCGGCGTTTTGGGAACGCCGGACCCCCAGGAGCAAAAAATTCCTGTATCTGGTCTCAACCATAGACCAGATACATGTAGGGGGTCCGGCGTTTTGGGAACGCCGGACCCCCAGGAGCAAAAAATTCCGACCGGATTTTGGCAAAAAAAGTCAGTTTTGATTTCGTTCGAAAAATATAATATGTCCGTTTTGACGAAATGGCTGTTTTTGGTTGTCGGTCAGTCATAGTCTAGTCCACGATATCTGATCCCAATCCCAGTCTGCGGTCCCTGCTCGGAGGTCCAGCCTGAGAAGGGCACACAAGTGCCTTTGGACGTCCTGTTATGTCCATGCCTCGTTGGGCCTGGCCTTAACTGTTTGCATATCCAGCAGCTGGGAATGGGTGTGCCATCTTAGGCCTGCGTCCTTGGCCGGGTTATAGTGGATGAGGGTATCTCTTTGTGAGGCTCTATTAGGGTCTGTTATCAGGGGGGCAGTGGCCTGTGCTCTGGGGGGCATAAACTCTGCAATGTGCGTGTCGAGCTGCATTTGTAAGATGTCGGCTGCTGCCTCAGATCGGAAGTGCCCTACCCAAAAAGAGGACCAACCTTGCAGTGTGACTCCTTTCGTTTTGCCATTATCAACCGGTGTCAGGCCAACGTCCCATTTCCCGTTTTTCTTTTGGACCGGGAGTAGCAGCATCGCCTCTTGCGACAGAGGTCCCGTGTCCTAGCCCATCTCCATCAGATGCCTTCATTTCCTTCTTCTCACAAGATCCAGTGGTGTGTCCTCGTCTAGGTCCGGGGGGGCCGGGTCCGCCGGCGGGACTGGTGGCTGAAGGGTCGGCAGGGGCGGAACTTCCCCCATGTGATTGCTTACCGTTGTCTCCTCTGCTGCTGCTGGGTGCGGTGCAAGGGGCGGCTGAAACCTTGCTAACACAATGGAGGCCACTCTGTGCCACGCTTCCGTCCACTTAACACCGGATTGCAGACCGTTTTCCATGACGTTTTTTAGCGCGACGCTCGTGTCCAACATGGGGAACAGACACCGATACGTTATGTCCCAGAAGTCGTATGTGAGAGGGTCGTATTTTGCATTTAAGTTGGTCATTAACCAGTCTGCAATATTGACCAGTTTTTGCTCCACCGGCAGGTGCTGCGGCGGGGTCCCTTCCTCTTCTCCCTCCTCACATGGTAGACCTTCTGGCACTGCGCAGGCATTTTCCGGGAGCGGGTCAACCTCCATCGGTTCAGGGTCAAATGCAAGTTAGAAGGGGTAAATTTTCACCATCTGGTCCTCCTGCAGATCCCCTTCCTGCGCCTGATCCTCCTCCCCTGGTCCCTTACACCCAGCTGCCACCTCCATTCCATCGCCTTCCGATTGCTCCCCCACCCCTCTTTCTGCACCCCGAACCCTGCTGCTCAGTGGGGCTGCAGTATGTTGTCTCAATCAGCATTGCCATAACCTCTGCACCCTGCAGCCCCACCGTGTCACCCGGCCCCTGTCGCTCGCCCCGTTTCCCACCCCCTGTTCAATCTGCATTGCTATATTATCTGCACCCTGCAACCCCACCGTGTCGCCCGGCCCCCCCACTGTGTCGCCCGGCCCCTGTCGCTCTGCCCCGTTTCCCACCCCCTATTGTCCCGTCGCCCCGCCCCATTGTCTTGGGGAAAGTTTGCTGCTTGTTTCGGTCGTCCCATTGTCCCCCCCCGGGAGGTAAGATGCCATTGTCGGGCCCGGGGCCGCTCGGAGGACTATTTTGCCTTTTTCTTTCTCCTTTCCTTTCTCTTTTTCTTCCTGTTCC
>BFEA01000430.1:428850-439206 GCA_003427395.1 Chara braunii
CTTTCAGAGGGCTCAGTTGTGTCTCTTGGACCTTTTCTTCCACCGGAGTCGGGGGAACCCACGTGTTTGGGGGCCGTGTCTCCCATTCCGGCTCCCCATTCCTCTCCCAAATCCATCCCACTGGATGTCCTTCCTTTGTGCGGTCTTCCACGAATACCCACCCTTCGTGCCCCGGATCGACCGTTCGCCAATGTGACATCTTAATCGGGTCTCTCAACAACCATCCGGTTGTTCGCTCTTTTTTTTGTGGGTGCAGCGGGCAACCGTATTCGGTGCTCTGGTGTCCGTATACTCTACACTTATGGTACCATGGTCGCAGTTTGTGTGCGGTGTATATCATATACTCCTTTCCCACTTACTCGATACGGGATCACATCATCGAGGGAGAAGGGCTGGCCCGGGGGAAATCCAGGGCCAGTATCAGGTAATCATCCCTCTTAGCCACGTAGGAGGGAAGGGGATCGATGAAGGCAACAATATCATAGAGCACACCAAAATCGTATACAAAAGCTGCCTGGATTTCGACCAGGATGTGGCGAAATTCGACCTAGTGGAAATCCTGCATCAATTGCGCCCTCTTCTCCTCCGGTCCCAACCTTCGCTGTGGTACCCACGGGTAGATCCTCACCTCCGACCGTTCACAGCGGAGGCGCCTCCAACCATCAATCACTTTTTTGTCCGCTTCATGCAAGGAGAGAACGGTGAATAGGGTGTTTGTAACCGGTTGTACCAGAAAGTGATCCCGGGCCAGATCGACACTATTTTTCAAGATTTCAAGTCGGCGACCAATCCATCTGGCTTTATCGTTAACTGACTTGAAAGCCGCATCGTCGTGAAAAACCCAATTGCTTGCGTGCTTTGTATATATTTCGTCTCTGCTTGCAATTCCATGGTTGGGATAAGCTTTCACCATGACTTGCTTGCCCCCTTGGGTCACAACCCTTGTTTCAGACGGGAACAAAAATATGGTCATGAAGAATGTTCGTGCCTGCGGCAACCCATCAAGGGGAATCTCGAGCTTCCCCGTCCGCGGGCTGCCCTGGCCACGCTGAATGGTCAGGGTCTGGCCTTGGAGGGGGTTCCTGAGCTTATCCGTCGAGGTAAGATGCGGTCGGGGGCCAGTTTGTTCCTAGGCAGACAAAGCACCCTTGCCCTCCTGCAAAATACTCCCTTGCTGCTCCTTTTCCTTCTCCTCCTCTGTCAGAACCCCATGTCTTCCTTCTGTGGCAGAGCGCCATCGATTCTCTTCTCTTCCTAACAGAGTGGTGGGGGGGCTCGCAGTACTTGAGAGTTGGTTCTGTTGGGCCCATTTCACCTGACGGAGATGTTGATCCGTCAGTTGCCGCATCGCCCCACTGTAGAACAGCATAGAGTCCAGTCTTTTATGGGTACGTTGTATCCTGGTCATTGTTCTTATGGTGTTGGTTGTCTCCCTTCTTTTTTATGTTGTGCTTTGGTGCCTAGTTGTCTCCTTTTTTTTTTTTTTTGTGCTTTGGTGCTTTGTAGGCTTGTTGGTNTTGGTCTTTCAATCCCTCTTTTTTTTTTTTTTTTCTCTTCTTTTATTCTTTTCTTTTTCTTTTACTCTTTTTTCTAACGTTTACCAATTGCACTGTTACTGCCCATTTTTCCTTATTTAATGCTTTTGTGCTTTCTTTTTTACACTGGTTTCAAGGGGCTGCCTGGGGCGCATCCACATGCCGCTATTGAACTTCTTGTTGTCGTCGCTTTTGTTGTCACTTTTCCCCTCTTTCTAGCTAGCCAGCTCGTCTCCGGCGTTAACTTTGTTGCCCAGTCGAGGCTTCTTCTCTCTTTCTTTCCTCCCCCACTCCTCTTTTTTCGTCTCTCCTTAGCTGATGGCCACGCTCCTCTGTCTCCTATGCTCCCCCCTCTTCTTCTAATCCCATCCAAACACTATCGCCTCGGCTTGCCACATCGCCTCGTGTCGACCCCCTCCTCCCTGTTTCTTTCGCCAGGCAGCCCCCGTCCCCACTCCTCCCTTTTCCTCTCCCCTTAATAGATGGTCGTGTTTCCTTTTATCTCCTATGCTCTATCTCCTTCTTCTATTCCCTCGCCATCGAGGAGCACTGTCTACCCGTCTCCGCGCCTCCCCTGCTCCCCTCCCCCACACCCCCTTCCCTGATTTCCTCCCTCGTCAGTTGCTGGTCGCGATCCGTCTTTTGCTTACCCTCTAGTCTTGCCGCCCACTCTTACCAGCCCCCAAAGTCCCATGACAATTCTTCCCGTTCTTCCCCACCAGCCCCCCACTCGCGACGATGCCCTTTCTGGGTTTGTGATGCCTGCCGCCCTTCCCCACGATCCCCTGTCACGTTTTTCTCCTCCCCACCGAACTTGTTTCCCTTGCCTCCTGCTCCTGCCCAAGCCCTTCTCGTTTTTCACCTCCCCGAAGCGTAGAAAAAGCGGTGCTCCCCTTTCCTCCGCTCGCACGCCAGATGCCATGATGTCTCCTCCCACCCCTGATCCGTTTTTCACTACCCTTTCCCCACTCTCTCCCCTTCTCGTTCTCTCCGAGAGAAGGTTAACAACAGTCGTATTTTTCATCACCACTTTAGGACACCCTTCACCACTTCAGGATGCAGCCTGCCTAAAGCTGGGTTTCAGGTTCTTCGGACCTTTCACCACTTCAGGACCATTCAAGTCTGAAAATCCTGAATGGTCTTGAAGCGGTGAAAGCTCCGAAAACCCTGAAAACCACCTATTTAGGCAGGCGACATCCTCAAGTGGTGAAGGGTGGTTTTCATGGTCTTCGGACCTTTCACCACTTCAGAACCATTCGGGATTTTCAGACTGTCCAAAACTCTCAATTGACCACTTAAGGACACCCTTCACCACTTCAGGATGCAGCCTGCCTAAACAGGTGGTTTTCAGGGTCTTCAGACCTTTCACCACTTCAGGACCATTTAAGATTTTCAGACTGTCCAAAACTCTCACTTCAGAATTTTCATTCCTGAATTTTCAGATACCCGATAACCGCTTGTGTTCTCTCCCCGTTTACGTTGTTATAAACCCTCCCTCATTCAGACAAGCCCAATCATCCTCACTTCCTCTTTTCGTTCTCTTCTCCGTTCACGATGCTAAAGCACCTCCCTTTTTCGAGCAGGTGATCTTCCCCACCAAACTCACTTGCGCTTCTTCTTATTCCTACCCCGACCTTCACGTTTTTCTCCTCGCCACCTGCTCAAGCCCTTCTCGTTTTTCGCCTCCCCGAAGCGTAGAAAATGCGGTGCTCCGCCTTTCCTCCGCTCGCCCGCCAGATGCCACGCTGTCACCTCCCACCCCTGATCCATTTTTCACTACCCTTTCCCCACTCTCTCCCCCTCTCGATCTCTCCCCGTTTACGCTGTTATAAACCCATCCCTCATTCGATCAAGCTCAATCAACGCCACTCCCCCTTTTCGTTCTCTTCTCCGTTTATGATGTTAAAACGCCTCCCTCTTTTAAGCGGGTCCCGTCAATACAGCATACTCACCTCATATGGCCGCTGGGATGCCGCAGATATGCTGTCTGATCCTTCCGTTGCCGGCAGATGTGGTGCCAGGCTTGTTCCATGCGCACTCACTATGTTCAGCGACCAGACTTTGTCCCACATCTGCTCGCTTCGAGTGTACTTCCCCCATTGAAGACCGAACCCCGTTTGACCACCTGTTGATGTCCCTCGTTTGCTTGATTGCAAATGCACTCTCACGTCTCTCACGCCCGGGTCCGTATGCATGTGTCGTCTTCACGTGCGCCGTATGGGACTTCTTCCCACTTCTCGCCCACGTGTCACTTGCTCAGATCGGCTCCCATAGACCCACGCTCCCTCCACGGCCGCTCCACACCCGGCGACCCTCTGCCAGCTTAGTCAGTCTGGCGATGGCGGAACGTCACCACGTTGACCCTGCCCCCCACCTTGACCGGTCGGCGTCGGCGTGTTCCCGCAGGCCGCGCTGGTACCCTGCAGTTACGCCCTGCGGCGGTTTGGCGCTACCGGCGCGACATACGACACACCTACTTACTCAGTCTAAGGACTTAATAGAATCCGTACAGGGTCCTATCAACTAGGGTATCTAGCCTAGACCTACTCTAAGGCTGTCAGTACAAGACCTGTTGCTGATCAGGAGTCATTTAAGGAGATGCCCCGTAACTCCTCAAGAATGATTTAACGCCGCGGACAGGACGACGCGATCAGCACGTGTTCTCAACACTTAGACGGCCTGTTGTGCAGCCCACAACTCGAATTTTGGGCCTACCGTGCCACACCGAGCAGGGTTCGTGTCCTCAGGGACAGTCGAGTCGTTAGACACAGTCTTTAGCCCTACTCAGCCCGTGTGGGTTTGGTCAACAAGGCTCTATCCTTCATCCACAGAGTTCCTATCACCTAGACAGAAGAGACTCAATGCAGAATGAAGAGACAAACAGACTTGACTCAGCAAGTACCACAGGGTGTGTGCACATCCATAGGGCGAGGGCATAGGCTGAAGGCTTGGCGAGATTATACCGGCTCCAGCTTGGTCAAAATCGTGGTCAATGACCTTGGTCAACGCTGGGTCAACACCGCAATCAACCCCCGGTCAGCTCCGGTCAACCCCGGTCAACACCCGGTCAACACCCGGTCAGCTATGGCCGCCGGCTTCTTCTTCCTCACCACCCTTTTCCTTCCTTTCTCCCTACGTCGCCTCCTTTCTCTTCACCCCGACTGTCTTCTATCTCTCTCTTTTTTTTTTTTTTTTTTTTTTATCGTCTCTCCCTTTACCTCCTCGGCTATGGCTTCCTTCACCCTCCTTGGTCTCCTCCCCTATCCTCTCTCTCTCCCTCTTCGTTACTCCGTGGTGAAGCTTTGCGGCTATGGCTGCCTCCTTGTTCCTCGTGGGACTCCACGGCACACTTCAAAGGTACGTGACAACCAAACTTGTATTGCTCATCTCTCTCTCTCTCCCTCTCTCTCTCTTTCTCGCTGTAGCGATGTCTTGAACGCAAGTACGTGTTAAGCCAATCTTGTCTCTCTCTCTCTCTCTCTCTCTCTCTCTCTCTCTCTCTCTCTCTCTCTCTCTCTTCGTCATGGTCTTCTTTGCAGGTGTGCGTGGCGGCTTCTTCAACCTCCGGGTCCGCTATGGCGGACTTCTCCTCCGTTGGCAACTTCGACTATGGCACGTTACTCACCCTGCGACACACAACGGCACGGCGCGCGTGGAATAGCGGGTACCAGCTTTGATACCAATGCAATCAGACTCGCTTTCATTCACTCTCCTCATGCATGCAAACAGGTGTGCAGCAAACTGGAGACAAGCGCCCACTCAGAACTCAGAGATATGGTAACCGAGAACACAACTCAGATACAAGTTCACTTCGATGGCTATGGCGACTCAACGCCCACACGACTCTCTGTTCGCATACACAGGATCACCCTTGATATCCCACACGCGATACTCTGAACACATACACACGTACACTGAACCTACAGTTATGGCGGCTATGGCCGCTACTACCCTATCGCTATGGCTACGCTCCTTCTCTCTCGCCCACTTCGTCCTCGGGCTCACTGCAGACCACCTCGCTCGAGTCGCTTGTGGCTGCGCTTACCCATGGCTCACGCAGGAATGAATGAATGGTTGCGCGCTGCCTCTTGATTTATACTTCTGCAGCTTGTTGGTCCTGCCCCTTTTCCATGCCCGTAGTGCACACAGTCCCATGCGGTACTTGCTTGACTGGACCAGGATTGACACGGACTGGGACTGTTGACTCAGCACGGGTAGACCCCACCACTTGCCTCACCACTTGCCCACTTGCCTTAGCCTAAACCTAGGCAACTTCGAAAGGCCACTACTCGGACCTTCCGGAAGGCCGTAGACTTGGCCTTTCGATATTGTAGCAGCTACGACCTTGACCTTTCTGGACAGTAGCAGCTACGACCTTGACCCTTCGAGAAAGCTACAGCTACAACTTCTAGACCTGGTTGAGACTCCTTCTCAACAGGTCTACAGGTCGAACCCCTGCTACCTATGGACCCTACGACAACCTACTAACTGTTACAAATACACATGTCACTGGTTCAACACTAGGGTTCGGCACAGATATTGTATACAGGTAAGGTGGGGACTAGGGATCGAGCCCTGGGATCTGCATCAACTACTGCGAACTGGTGAGAACCCTTTCATATTTCAACACCTAACGTTCAGAGAAACACCCAAAAAGAAAGATAAAAAAATATAGGACTCTTCACTTCATATCACTCATGAGAAAAAAAAAAAAAAAAAAAAAGTTTTATTATTATTATTATTATTATTATTATTAACCGGTTTGTGTTTTTTTAATTTTTAACTCGTATGTTATGACCCTGACCAATTTCGAGGTACACATTCATCAGAAAGTACAATGTCGTCCAATTGCAGAAAGAAATGAATGAACTTGAGATGACAGAGGATTAGAAAAAGAAAAAGAAGTAAGAAAAAAGAACAAGATGATGTACACCATCATAGACAAATGACAAGGCTCTTCTTCTTCACCCAACAATCTCCTCCTCCTTGTCTCCCCCTTCTCTTATTCATACAAGAAATAATAATACAATGTTGAATGGTTGGTCCAGAATCAATGTCCGAGTTCCTCTTCTACTGCCTGCATCACTTGAGGTCCACCATAACCATGGGCGCCTCTTCCTTCCTTCATCATCATAGGCCGAGGCTATGGTGGACTACTAGGCCTTGCCCTGATGCCCAAAGGACAACCCAAAGTCGCTATGACTGCTCTTGCTCAGGCCGTCATGCCTGACCCTGCCTCTAAGCTTCTTGGTGTAGCTCTCCCCAGTTGGGGACTCCCTGCTGCAGTACCCACCAAGGTGACGAAGATGGCTGTCACCATAGCCATGTAAGTAGCCCTGGCACTCCCCCCCCTTCATGTCGTTCTTCCTTCTCCGTGTCCTTCTCCTTGCCCCAGCAGCGCTTCTCTGGATAGCATTGCTCCACCCGGCGCTCCAACCAGTGTGTTGCCGAACTTCCAACCGATAATGAGGCCGGGGTCTTCGCCCGACCAAGAGATGTAGTGGCCTGCTTGCCTCTTCGGGCGGTGACTTCTAGACCGCTCGGCCTCCCAAGCAACCGGTACCTCCTCCCTTTCAGAGGGAAACATCATTGCAGACTCTGATATTGCCCGTACAGGCTCTCGACTCAGACCGGTTGGACTGGTATCCGCCTAGACCTAGCCTGCAACTACTGGGCCTAAAAAAATGCCAGTTTTGTCTTCTTTTGTTTGGCCTCCAGTACCCGCATATCTACCCCTTCAAGGTGCAGTACCGGCCTACCCGCTGCTTGAGTGTTTTTCCCGCTGCAATCCCTCAATGTCACGGCCACAGGTAAGTATCGGCCCTAAGGGCCCAACGAACGAGCAAGCGCCCTTACCGTCCTTACGGGCCGCACACACTCATGCCAACCAATATTTAGACAGGCACGGTCACACACACACTTAAGCCAACCAGCACTCAGACAAACATGCAGTCCAGCAAGCGTGCGCATACAGACTTAGTAGCAAGCAGGAAACTCAGTAGGGCATTCAGTCTATGGGCAAAACTTAAAAATCAGCAGTGTGTTTCAGTCCATGTTTGGACGGGTCATGACACTACTCCCCCCTCAAGAGCGAGGTCCCTTCGAGCGAGTAACTCATTATGAGTCCTCGACAAATGCATCGCAAGCAAGCAAGGCAAAGAGGTTCCTAGAGTACTTTGTTGTGGTGAGCCTTGCAGAGATCTCGGGTACAGCGTTAGTGGCGATTTGTCGCTCGTAGGCTTTAACAACTAGCGGTGCACTGTGTAGCAGTTCCTGTTTGGAAATCCAGTACAGATTATGGGTGATACATGAAGTGAACCTGGTACTGTCTGTTGCGTCCCTTCCCTACGTGCTGTTTGATTTTGTCTATCTTATGCCCTCCTTTTATCACACGAGGGATCATGTCTTCACGATAGTCAAACGTCTTAGCATCACGATGGAGGTACAGTTTCGATGCATGGAACACGGGGTATGTCCGCAGATGGGTTGGCACATCAACTACGTACGAAGGGCCTAAGTGATCTTCGCCAATCACATCCAAAACTTCCCACGGTCCATAATAGAGTGGGATAAGTTTGCGAGAGACCCCTTCTTTTTCTTAGAATTCAAAAATCTTGACCCAAATATAGCTTCCTACCTGAATGTCCGACGGTCGGCGACTCTTGTTCGCGTGATGGATCATGGCGTGTTGTCCGTTGGTCATGGCTGCAATGGCAACCTTGAGCAAGCGATCATACTTAGCCTTGAGGCCAGGCCTGCCGGGTGTTAAGCCAGCTGGCTGCTCAGGGAATAGGTAGGAGAATGAATTGCGGATCTGCCAACCGAGATGCAGCCTGTTAGGTGTCATGCCGGTGGCAGAATGGATGGAGTTGTTGTACAACCCCCTAACGGAATACAACTCGTCATCCCATGTTTCCTAATCCGGGATAATCAACGCGCGAAGAGGTTGGAACACTATCTGGTTGATTTCTTCAGCAAAACCGTTGGCTTCGGGGTGTCGGCCAGATGTCATACACAGCCCGATCCCCAGATAAGACGTGAAGTCATTCCATTCAGTACTAATGAAGCACGGGTCCCGATCGCTTACGAGAGTCTTCGGGGTCCCGAACTGCAGAATGTACTTCTGCTGGAACTCATGAATCACTAATTTTGTTGGGGAGTGTCGTGGCAAAAGGATCAGATTGAGAAACTTAGAGTATCGGTCCACAATCACCATGACTTATGAGTAGTTAGAGTATCGGTCCACAATCACCATGACTTATGAGTAGTCGTTCTTACTTACCTTTCCCATGTCAGTGAAGTCGATAAAGACAGACTTCCCAGGACCATCGAGAATGGGAAGGGGTGTGAGTAACCCCATGGACTTTTGTCTGTATGGTTTGATTCGTTGACAGACTTGACACTCAGCCACAAACTTCTCAGCAGTCTCTTTCATACCACGTCAATCAAACTGTCGCAGCATATTTGCATACGTCTTTGTCATGCCGAAGTGTCCGCTTCGGCCAATAGCCAAATCCATAAAGTACGTGCGGAGAGGCTTATGGTTGGGCACACACAAACAGTCGTGGTTCCCGTAGCGACGGAAAACCAGTTCCCCATACTCGTGAAAATCAGGCTGACTGCTAGGGTCAACCCGCAGCCACTCAAGGATGGGAATATGCTTCAGATCCTTGGTTGTGTGCTCTACGAGCTCCTCCTTCGGTTTTTTCTGGAGGTCGTAGGATTTCACAAGGCAAGTCATGTACTCAGGGTGGCGAGACAAAGCGTCGGCTACTCGGTTATAACAACCCTTCTTGTGTCTTAATTCAAAATCATAAATGTCAATCTCATGAAACCAGCGAAGCAAAGTAGGGGACAAGGTAGGTTGTTGTTTGATCCTCTTCAGGGTCTCATGATCTGATAATACCTTGAAGTGGCATCCCAAAAGGTAGTGTTTCCAATGATCGAACGTCATACGCAGAGCATAGAGCTCACGCATGTAGATGGAAGTGGCTACCTTTTCGTTGGACATGCGTTTGTTGTAATATTCGAGCGGCCTCAAGCCACCGCCGTCATCTTGCTGCAACACTGCGCCGATTCCATACTGACTTGCATCCGTAGTAACTACGAATATCAGTTTAGGATCTGCAATGCGGAGTACTGGATAACTTATCAAGGCGTCTTTCAAAGCTTGAAAGGTTTTCGTACACGCTGTATCCCAAGAATAGGGAACATTCTTACTTGTCAGTCGAGACAATGGACGCGCAACAATGGAGAAGATGGGCACAAACTTTCGATAGTATGACGAGAGACCAAGAAAAGAGTGTAGTTCGCGCACATTCACGGGTTGAGTCCAGTTGCGTATGACCTCCACTTTGGTTGCCTCAGGCTTTAGGCTTGCCGCCTACGTGGCTTCGTCGGCCGCGGATCCTGCAGCCTCCGCGGCGAACGAGGCTGTGCGGTCGAGTTCCTGTGCAGCCGTGCCACGGTCTAGCGGGGACGCGCGCGGAAAATCGACCGTCGCGCGCGGCCTGCGCACGACGTCCTCTAAATGGCTACACAAAAAAAAAAATAAAAAAAATTGGGGGGGGGGGGGCTATTTTTCTTGAATGCCTTAGATAATTGAAAAAATATAAGGAAAAAAAATCATTGATCGATTGTTTGTTTTGATTGATTGATTGATTGGTTGATTGATTAATTGATTGATTGATTGATTGATTGATTGATTGATTGATTGATTGGTTAATTGATTGATTGATTGATGGGGGAGGGAAAATCCCTTCCCTCCCCGGCACACGCACACACACACACACACACACACACACACACACACACACACACA
>BFEA01000430.1:439246-462647 GCA_003427395.1 Chara braunii
ACACACACACACACGTACACACACACACTCACACTTAATCAATCAATCAATCAATCAATCAAACTTTTTGTTGTTTATTTGTTTTCAAATTTTGCATCTTCATTTTTTTTAAACATCTCATTTCCCTGCGAAAATAGAAATTCATTTCTAAAAAAAATACAGGTCAACTCAGGGACCATATATCTCATAATAAAAAATAAAAATAAAAAAAATTCTGCTCTTTTATATATATATATATATATATATATTTAAATCAAATTTAGTTTTTGATTTTTTAAAAATCTTAAACAAAGTCGGAATCCAAGAAAAAAGATATAAGAGTGTAGGGTTTTCCAAGCCCTACACCCCCATATCTTTTATTTTGTTTTTAGGTATTTGTAGGGGTAAAAAAAAAAAAAAAAAACAGGCCGCGGCCTCGGGTGAGATTCTCGACTGCAACAGCCGAAATGCCCGCGGCCTAGGCCACGGGTGTCACATAGCCTGCAACAGACAACCGGTGCCCAAGATAGATGACACTATCCTTCCCAAACTCGGATCTCTCTAAGTGAGATGGAGCTGCGTCTTCTTGAGGATGGTCAGTATTTCCTTAAGGTGCTTGAGGTGTTCCTCCATGGACTTGCTGAAGATTATTATATCATCGTGCAGCCGACCAATCTGTTCGTGGAGGACTTTGTCCATGAGGCTTTGGAAGGTGGCCGGTGCGTTCGTGAGACCGAAGGGCATTACGGTAAACTCGTAAAGCCCATCGCATATTTTGAACACAGTTTTGTGCTGGTCCGCAGGATTGACTTCAGTCTGGTGGTAGCCAAAGTTGAAATCGATCTTGGAGAAGACCTTGCAGCCACCAGTGACATCAAGCAAATCAACTATTCGGGGAAATGGATAGACATTTTTTCTTGTGATGAGGTTTACGCCGCGATAGCCAATATACATGCGGAGCCTGCCACCTTTCTTTGGAACAAACAAGACTGGAGCACCAAATTCGGACTCGCTAGGCTTGATCCACCCTTTGTCAATAATTTCGCGAATCTGTCGTCGGAGTTCCTCCAACTCGCCGGGTCCCATTCGGTACATGCAGCCCTTTGGAGCAACAGCACCCTCGACCAACTCGATGGTGTGTCGGACCGCTCACGTGGGGACTCCATGTGGCTCGGTCAGAACTTAAGAAAACCGATTGAGTAAGTTTTGGATGTTCGGTGAAACCGGGTGGGGTGGAGGATCAGCAAAGGGATCACTTAAGTCAGGTCGCAGATCGCGAATAGAGGCAACTAACTCTGAAGTAGGATCATTTGAAGTAGTAGGAGTCTAGGAGGTAGAGAAGTAGAGGTTCTAGAAGTAGTAGTACTTGAAGTAGTATCACTAGATGAAGTAGTTGTGGTATTAACCTCAAATTTAAAGTAGCTGACACATGAGTAGGAAGAACAAAGGCAACATACAATTGTTCATCCTCCTGTGTTTGCGCCATTTCTTGCAGAACTTCATAGCATTCAGAAAAGGCATTGCAGACTCGTGTTTCTCATCCAAGAGGACAGCAAACTCATTCCCTCGAGCATCTTTGACCATAAAGAGTGACTCCTTCCACTTGGTCCATTCGCATTGGGACTGCAACTAGCCCAAGCCAAGGACAGCGTCGAAGGGGCACTTGTCAAGGATATAGAAGTTCAGTGCGTGGGTGACAGTTTTGTTCTTGTCAAAGGTAGTGCGCACACCTTTGACTAAATGCGTAGAAGAGACAACTTCTTGATTGCCAACTTGGGTTCGGAAAGGGTTCTGCAAGGCCACTTGCTTCATTCCCAAGCCCATTTTGCGTATCCCGTGAGGTGACATAAAGTTGGTCATCGCGCCACAGTCAATCAAGACACGGAGATAACGGTGGTTTATGAGAAGTTTGAAGAAGATCAGCTTCGTTGTCCCTTGGGCACGCTGCTGTTTAATCTCAGCCAAATGCTCCAAGTGGTAGTGGAAGTGAACCGTCCTAGACTCCTCCCAAGGCTCGACATACAATACATCACACAGTCCAGCCTTGGCTTCAACAGATGATTGGGCTTCAAGGGAGGACTGTTGATTTGCATCAGATTCAGTCACCCCTACTGTAGAGTGTGCTGAAGTCGACTCTACATCTGAGTCTGGTTTCCCTGCAGCCTATAGCAATCATGTACTTTATGGTTCGATTTCTGGCAATGTAAGCATACCCCCTTCTTAAGTATACCCCGCCAATCATTTTCAGTGACTCATGGCTTAGTGGTTTCATCCTCCGGTTTTGCTGGGATCTTGACTCCCTTGGGAAGTTGGACATAATTCTTCCCCGCATTCTGATTCGGTCCCCTTGCATTGGCAGTATTTTTAAAGGCAGTAAATTGTTCTTCTTCTTGATTTACATCAGACTCATGGGCTGACGAACATGTTGTATCAGCGTCCTGTTCTTGGTCGTCACGAAGAGTGGGGTCATCTGCTTCGGCCTCCTCTTTAGCGTCCAGCAGGTCATGCACTGCAAAACAACGGTTGTCTTTGAACCGCCTGTCACTCATGGGTTTTTTGCTGCCTGCTGTGGTGACGAGGTCTACCGCCTCGAGACTGATTATGTCCTTGATTAGAGTGAACCAGTCAGTATACCCAATGAAGTCCCTGCCTAGGTGATTTGTAAAATTGGTGGGGACTGCGCCGTTGACCACATCCAAGCAAAATTGGTCAGTCGGTTCAAGACCTGCTGTAGCAAACATCTTGCTGAGATAGGTTTGCAGGCTTTTCATGGAGTCCGTCCACTTGCTGCGTTTGATTTTGTCAAGCTAGCTTCTTGCCCTCGCTGCAGCGTGTGGATCCTTATACTGGGCAATGAGAATATCCTCGAGGGAGGCAACCGGTGTGGCCTTAAGCCACCTTGTCAATTCGATCTTTAGAACCCCAGCCCGCGTAGCTTGGACTTCTAGGAAGCCCCGCACAACCAGCTCGACATTCATTCTCATGATCAGTGGCTGGGTCTTCGGCTGAGTCCCCAACACCTCGAAGTATGCCCTCATGGAGCTAATCCAGGATTCAATGTCTTCTTTGTCATCATACTTAGGCGGTATTTGCACCTCCTTTCGGTCCACATGGGGACCAGCGTAGCTGGGATCAGCAACTGCAGATTCCGATCTTAGGGCTGCAGCAGTCGCAGAGTTTCCTGCCTCGTTGTTGATTACAGCATCCGCGGAACCTGCACCTGCCGCAAGTCTAGAGGGGTTTGCCATCACACTCAAGTTAGCAGCAGAAGTAGATACGGTAAGAGGGGCAAAATTAGTCTCAATCGCAGCTCCAGAACCAGGGGGTAGAGGAGGAGGATTGGTTGCTTGGGCCTGTCGCAACGCAACAACTTCTACCATCAAGTCGCGGTACTTGCAGGTCATATCAGTCAGATCCTCCTGAAGTGTCTTCAATTTTGCGAAGACGCCGACGATCTGAGTGGTATGACCTTCAAGCCTCCAGACTTGGATGATAGCGGTGAGTATGGACTGCAGTTGTTCCCCACACTACTCTTTGGTCAGCGAGGGAACAGTTTCGATAGCGGTGAGTATGGACCTTCAAGCCTCCAGACTTGGATGATCCTCCTGACTTTTCAGCAGCTGTTCCTTCCTCTCCTTCTCCGTTTTCTGTTTCCTTTCTATAGCACTATCAGGAGTGCTTGCAGATACGGTTTCTCCGTATTGGTGGCTTCATTTAATAGGGTCCGCCATTGTCCTGAGGATAGTTGGGTCATTTTCACACCGTTAGTGTTGGCAGGTGGGTCAGAGAGACGCCAATCAGCAAAAGAATCAATTAATAGACTCTGAAAAGGTACACTTCCCTTTTCACTTGGACGAACGCTCCTTTTCCCAGTCCTTGTCCACTCCAGATGGTGACTTTCCCTCTCTACCTTTTTTCTCTCTCTCCTCTCTCTCTCTTCTTTCTGGTTGCGAGTCTCCACGGGCATCGTAAATGAACTCAGAGAAACTGATCGAAAAGCTTAGAGAAGAGAAGGTCGAACTCCTAGCCGGAGCGGCATTTCATTTAGACTTAGAGAGCGACAAACCAAAAGAAAAACAATCAAATTCACACGAGAGGTATGATCCTGCCACCCAGTCTGATCAGACTGCATACGAGGTCCTCTCGAGTCCAGTCTGACCAGTTCTGACAACGAGTGACTAAATGCAACAATGGAGAATTGAGTGGTGTACAGGGTGCGTGTCAAGCCATGGACAGTGCAACCAAAAGACATGAGAAACGTCTCAGTCGAGATCCCCTCGCCAGTGGGTGTCCTAACCAAGAAGAAAGAACTTTGTAACATGGTCAGAAAACAATGGGCTAATGCCTAGCCGATTTGGGCCCAAAGGACTCTTCTTGTTTAGGCCTGGTCCCACTGGGTTCCAGAGGTCCCACGTAGGTCGCGGCCAGGTCCCAACCAAGAGGAGTCCCTCCTTGACTTAGTTAAGTTTCTACTGTACTGAAAAACGAAATTTCAACTTCCAGCAGAACCTATAGACTACAACCGTTCAGAGATGAAAGACAAAGCATTGGAGAAAGACTCGGCATTTAGATCAAGATACTTCATTTTCGATCCATCGGGTGAGTAGATAGATCACATGCATTCAATCACAAAATCAAGACCACAAAGGAGTAGGAAAAGAAACCCAGAGTAACCCCAGCAGGACAAACCATACCATGCACACACACATGGGCATCCCGTAGGTGCGCGACACTTACCTGAGTGGCCTTGAGCTTCGAGATGAATAGAACTCACCCCCTCTCATGTGATCCTCCTGACCCCTCTTACACTCCCCCTACACTAGTGTCCTATCTCCTAGCAGGGTCTGACTCCAACACCCAAGTGCAACGTCGGATCCCCCGTCGATGCTGAAGAACAAGGTAGCAACTTGCACTGTGTACATGCCGAGTGGCCGTTGACCCTCAAGCTCGCCTACTTGAGGGCAGCCCTTAAGTTGCCAAGTGTCTCCCTTGAATCAGATTCCAGGTGCGAGTGCCTCTCACTGTCGCCTCTTTCAAATTGCCGCATGAAGCCTCCTCGAAATGTCTCGCCACCCTAATCTCACTCTCAAGCAACCTGGTTAGGTTCAACGTCGACCCTCTGTGACCTAACCAGGTGGGGGCAGCTTCCCTCAGCCATGCTGCCCCTCTTCGCTTCACAAACTAACCCTAACCCTAAGTGGTTCCCTCAATCCACTGAGGTTAGCGTTAGGGCAGTAAAGTCAACTCTCACCAGCAAGTAGAATCCGCTTTGATACCAATGTTATGACCCTGACCAATTTCAAGATACACATCCATCAAAAAGTACAATGTCATCCAATTGCGAAAAAAAATGAATGAACTTGAGAGGAGAGAGAGGATTAGAAGAGGAAGAAGAAGTTAGAAAGAAGAAGAAGATGATGTTCACTAGCATAGACAAATGAGAGGGCTTTTCTTCTTCACCCAACAATCTCTTCCTCCTTATCTCCCCCTTCTCTTATTCATACAAGAAATAATAATACAATGTTGAATGGTTGGTCCAGAATCAATGTCCGAGTTCCTCTTTTATTGCCGGCATCATTTGAGGTCCACCATAACCATGGCCGCCTCTTCCTTCCTTCATCCTCATAGGCCGAGGCTATGGCGGACTACTAGGCCATGCCGAGATGCCCAAAGGACAACCCAAAGCAGTTATGACTGCTCTAGCTCAGACCGCCATGCCTGACCCTGCCTCTAAGCTTCTTGGTGTAGCTCTCCCCAGTTGGGAACTCCCTGCTGAAGTGCCCACCAAGGTGATGAAAATGGCTGCCACCATAGCCAGGTAAGTACCTCTGGCGCTCCTCCCCCTTCTTGTCCTTCTTCCTCCTCCGTGTCCTTCTCCTTCCCCTAGCAGCGCTGCTCCGGATAGCGCTGCTCCAACCGGCGCTCCAACCAGTGTGTCAACAAACTTGCATACCGAGAATGAGGCCGGGCTCTTCGCCCGGCCGGGAGATATAGCGGCTTGTTTGCCTCTTCGGGGGTGACTTCCGGGCCGCTCGGCCTCCCAAGCAACCGGTACCTCCTCCCTTTCGGAGGGAAACATCATTGCAGACTCCGATATTGCCCGTACAGTCTCTAGACTCAGACCGGTTGGACTGGTACCCGCCTAGACCTAGCCTACAACTACCGGGCCTCTAAAAATGCCACTTTTGTCTTTTTTTGCTCAGCCTGGAGTACCTGCACATCTACCCCTTCAAGGTATGGTACCGGCCTACCTGCTACTTGAGTGTTTTTCCCGCTGCAATCCCTCAATGTCACGGCCACAGCTAAGTACTGGCCCTGAGGGCCCAACGATCGAGCAAGCGCCCTTACGGGCCACACACACTCAAGCCAACCAATACTCAGACAGGCATGGTCACACACACACTGAAGTCAATCAGCACTTAGATAGGCACGGCCACACACACACTCAAGCAAACCAACACTCAGACAGACGTGCAGTCCAGCAAGCGTGCGCATACACACTTAGTAGGAAGTGGGAAACTCAGCAGGACATTCAGTCTATGGGCAAAACTCAGAAATCAGTTGTGTGTTTCAGTCCATGTTTGGATGGGACATCACATGTAAATCAAGCCAAATTTAAAAAAACTTGTCATGGCCCATGTATCTATATATATAATATTATATATATATATGCAAGGAAAATGAGCAATAGTGAGATGACAATATTTTGATTGCACAGTCACATTGAAAACCAGATCGTATCACAGTGTTCAGAAAGCAGGATTGCACCTAATATGACACCAATGGAGAATCGTAACACTGAAAACCAATGTCAATGAGAGCTTGCTCTCGAAAACCAAGTAGGGAGAAGTGTCCAGACCCTTCTCCCTACTTGACGCTCGGCGCCCAACCTACTTCCTACACAACTACTACTAGCCTTCTAATGGACAATGCAACTCTTGACGTCAGCAACCAATGAAGTACTTGAAGATGTCACCCATAGCAGACCATTGCCATTACCAGGTATGTGCCCTCACATCATCATCATCATCATCATCATCCTTCTCTCTCTCCCTCGTCTTACACCCACGTCTTCCCTCTGTACACCCGAAAACCACCCTTGCGCCTCACTTTAGTCCAAGCCCATCCAGCTATGGAGGTTGGGCTATGGCGCTGCCCTCAGCAGCGCCCTCACTCACACACGACCGCATGTGCTTGCACCTTGCCTCTTAGCGCTAGCAGCAGCCCACGAGCGTCCACTCCAGCAGCGTTGCTGCTAGCATGCAAGTGCCTGAAAGCCAGCCCAGGCAGCGAGCTCTTTCCTAGATGGAAAGAGCCTGCCTCGATCGACAGCCTGGCTAGCGTGGGCCTCGACCCAAAAGCTTCTGGTAGGCCCCAGGATGTTGCGCCTTTGTTGCAACTACTGGGCCGTATTCGATTGGGCCACTGGGCTGTCTGTGTATGAGGCTGCGATTCTCACCCAGGGTCTGCATTTCTGCAAAGGCATGGAGGCCATGGAATTTTCCTTTCTGCTCGGCCTGTGTTTCCTTCAACCAACTCGCGCGTCACAATTGTCTGGACCCCAAATGCGAAGTTGACAGCCAAGAGCCTCTTGTGATTTGTTAGACCCGCCTCCACTTAGGGCGGGCATGTATGCTACAAGGGCCATTTAGGCCCGCCAAGGACCCAGATCCTCGCATTCCCTCCACCTGTACTTCGACAGTCCTCTGAGAAGTTTTCTACTCTGCACGCTTTTTCCCCTTGAGTTCTCTTTCATAGCCTGCAATAACTTGAGGTGCAGTTCTCGTGAGTCGTGAGTTGTTCTCTAGTAAACCACCAATCTTCGTTGGGATCCAGATGATGTCTGAATCTGACACGGTATTGCATTCTTGGCTAAGGAGAGGCAGCCTGTGCCTGGTGGTCGGGGTACTGGAATCACTCGATGCTCCACGATCTGGTCGATGTCCACTTCGCCATCTATGGGTGGGGGCAGCATTGACCGTCCAGATGGAAACTGTGCAGACTTTTCGAAAGGTGCCACCTTTGAGGCATGAAATACAGGGTGTGTACGTAGATATGGTGGGTTGCGAATCATATAGGAAGGTCTGTCTGTCTGATCTCCCACTATGTCTAAAACCTTTCAAGGACTGAAGTACTGTGGCATTAGCTTTCTTGAGATGCCTAGTTCCAGTCCCAACTCATATGATTTTACCCAGACCAGTTCTCCTATCTGAAACTGAGATGGTTGTCTATGCTTGTTTTTAGATGCCACCATGGCATCTCGAGCTTTCTTAATGTGCTCTACAGCCTGTTGCAACATCTGTTCGTACTTGACAGCGAATTCTATGTTGCCAGGTGATGCGGATGGCTGAGTTTCCGGTAGTAGGAAATCTGAGGTGCGGAGAGGCTTCCAACCAAGATGCAGCTGGTTGGGAGTCATGCCAATCATGCTATCTTCAACATTGTTGTACAGGCTGGCAACGAGAGGCAGTTTCTCGTCCCATTCGTCCTGACTTGGCTTAATGTAGTGCCTTAGTAAATGTTGCACTACTCAATTCATTTGTTTCGCTTGTCCAATTGACTCAGGGTGATTCCCTGATGTCATGTGCAGTCTGGTGTTCATCTCTCAGGTTGTGCTTTGCCATAGTTTGCTTGTGAAATGTACATCCTGGTCACTGACGATAGACTTGGGTAAACCTAAGTCTCGTACCCAGTTTTCCATGAACAGTCTGATGGTGTAGTCAGTTTAAGCGGTCTCAGGCATAGCGATAAGTCTTGCATACTCAGAAAAAAAGTCTACTATAACGAAGATGTACCTTTTCCCAGACCTGCTGGTCACAAGAGTATCCATGAAGTCCATGGACACACTCTGACCTGAACCTTCATGAATCGGCAAGGGTTGATGAGCCCAAGCGGAGCCTGAGTCCTAGGTTAGTCCTGTTGACAGACCTGGCAGGTTTGGACATACTTCTTGGCATCTTCCATCATAGAAGGCCACCAAAATTTTTGCACTAAGTTAGCTGAAGTTTTCCTATAGTCGAAATAGTCAGTGGCATCATGACATTCACCTAAAAATATACTACACAAAAACTCTCTATTTGGAACACAGAGTCTTTTATTCCTTGCTTTCTCAAAAAACAGCAAGTCGTCTATCATTGTAAATTAATCTGAAGTCACTTTGTCCTTCACTTGAAATTTACAAATGATCTTAGACATAACTGAATCTTGTTGATAGGCTTCTACCAATGATCGAGTTAGATCATCAGATATGTCAAATTCAGTTAATAACGCGCCCAGATAGTCTGCCCTTTGTGACAGTGCATCAGCTACTTTGTTGTACTCCCCCTTGATAGGATCAAGTTGAGAGTCATACGTGTCTATCACTTGTATCCATCACTTGAGTGCGTCGAAGAGTACCCACTGTATCTTGATCCAACGCAAGGTCTGATGGTCAGATCTTACATAGAAAAATCCGCCAAGGAGATGGTGTTTCCAATGGACCAGCACTATGTACAGGGCATAGAGCTCACACTCATAAGTGGACCTGGCTAGTTTCTGAGATGGCATCTTTTTACTCATATACTCGATCGGTCTCAACTTTGGCCCCTCCTTTTGCGCAAGGACCGCGCCTATATCATATTGGCTGGCGTCTATTGTCACGACAAAGGACTTATTAGGGTCCAGAAGTTTGTGAACTTTGTAGTATGTCAGAGCATACTTCAATTTCTTGAAGCTTGCCTCACACTCTTCAGTCCACTCCCAAGGGGTGTCAAGTCGACTTAGATTTGTTAAAAGGGATGCTATAGTACTTTAACAAACAGACGATAGTAGCCCATCATCCCCCAAAACAATCAGACTTAACAGTCTGAGATCTGGGCCAGTCACGTATGCAGGCCACTTTGGCATCGTCGGACCTCAACCCATCCGCGGAGATTTCATGACCCAAGTACCAGATCTTGGTGCGAATGAACTCGCATTTCTCCAAGTTTACCTTGTACTGCTGCCGTCTTAGGAGACCTAGCACAATCTTTAAGTGCTCAGCGTGCTGCTCTACAGTCTTACTAAAGAAACGGATATCGTCGAGGTATACAACGATAAACTTATCCATTTACTCATGAAATATCATATTCATTGCGCGTTGGAATGTCCCAGGCCTCAGAGGCATTGCATAGGCCAAAGGGCATCACCACAAACTCGTACTGACCGTACCTGGTCCGAAAAACGGTTTTGAGTTGATCCTCCGTTCTAATGGCAATTTGATGGTATTCAAACTTTATATTTATCTTAGTAAACTAAGTAAAGTACCGACATCCCTGCACTCTATCCAGTAGGTCGTCGATGCGGGGTAGGGGCTCCGCGTTCTTAACGGTGATTGCATTGAGGCCCCTATAGTCAATGCACATCCTCAGTGTACCTCCCTTCTTAGGAACAAATAAGACTGGTGCACCGTAAGGGGAGGTACTAAGTTGAATCCATCCCTTCTCTGTGAGCTCTTTCAGCTGACGGAGGAACTTGTCCAACTTCGCGAGAGATATCCTATAGACGCATCCTCTAGGTACCTTACTACCGGGGACAACCTCTATTGCATGGACCACCTCCCTTTCAACCACTCCTGTGGGCTCCTCGAAAAGGTCAGGATATGGAGCGACGACTGATTCTATCTCTGGGGGTGTTTTTACGGCCTCTCCTTTCTCAGAGACAAAGACTAGATACATGCCCTGCTCGTGATTCTACTTATAGTAGTTATAGAAAGATGAGGCACACATGCAGCCGGAGTTTTCCACTAGACTGCTAGCTTTGAACTTTTGCAGTTTAACGGTCCTACCATTTGGCAACTTGTATATCAATACCTTCCTATCCCAATCGAACTGAGGTTGAGTAACCTCAAAGTAGTACATGCCTAGCAACATATCAAAGAGCAGTTCGTCGCTGATACGAAATGAGATTTTGTGTCTCACTTCCCCTCCTCCATAAGAAAAGGTACAGACTACGTCCTTGACATAATCTTTAACTATCATTTGGTGCTTGTTGGCAGCGTAGAAGCTACAGTTCTTCTAAGCCGCTGCACTTGGTCCCCTAAGCGCAGTTTCTCCACAATAGCACGACTAATGAAATTTCGTGTAGAGCCTATGTCTGCGAAGGCACCCACTTTACGACCACCTACATTGACCTCCACCACGAAATGTTCACCCTTAGGACCTCTACTAACCATCGCCCAAAAGCCTCCGGGGTCCTTCCCTGACCACTCAGACTGTAACTCTTCTAGGGACTCAAACACATCTCTCGAACAGAGCGCCGGTGCGTCTAAATGTATCTGCGGGACGATGTATGGGTCACTAGCCTTGGCCAACGCCTGAAGTGGAGAAGGCGACATTACCACTTCAGCACGAATAAGAGCGGCTAACATTCCTACTAGCCCGAGGTGTTTCCCTGCGAAGTGCTCGCAGAAGCACTGTCAAGGTTCGAAGATAAGCCCACCACCGTTGGAGAGGCTACCTTCGTTGTGACTTTCTTGCCTCGACAAGTTCTAGAAGTGTGGCCATAATTGCCACAATTCATGCATCTGCCCATAGCAACTCGGTCTCTCCACATCTCGTAATCTAAACCAAGTTTGACCCAGGCGGGCGTTCCTTGGTCGCCCTGACCCTTGGACCGGCCTACCTTCTGTTTCCCGGTCCCCCTAGCCTTTTTCTTGATAGGTGCCATGACTCCCTCATCCGAAGTCTCGCTGGCCTCATCATGCTCTGTCTCATCCCCAAGGTCTGGGAAGTCGTCAATTTCAGTCGTCTGACCATCATGGTCGACAAACATTAGTTGATCCTTCTTCTTCCGGTCTTGGGGAAGTTTCTTTTTCCTACCATCTGATGGACCTTGATGCGTGGACCCAAGTTTTGCCTCTATGTCTAAGGCCTTCTTGCTGAAAGAGACGAAGCTATGCTGGTCTATGTAGGTTTCGTCCACCATCTTATTTTTGACGTTTGTGGGCAGACATCTCAAACAATATGTGAGAAGTACATACGGGTCATAACGCACACCAGGTACCACGATCAATCTCTCTACGGCGTCTATGACTTCGCGTACAGACCGGTACCTCTTGGTACTGAGACTATTTATCGCGCCAGTGGCCTTCTGAGCCCCTTGAGGGTCATGCCACCTATTGTGAACAGTCTGTACGAAATCCGTCAATATATTGGCCTCGACCCAGGCATCGAAATTCTGACCGTAGCCTTGTTGTTGCACTAAGCTATTCAACCAATGTGTTGTCGATCCCTTTAAAAAGGAGGCACCAACTACAACTTCTTGCTCTAGCCTGGTGAGTTTATACCTCACATAAGTGGGCACAGTCCTCACCCAGGTGTCAAGGTCCTCTTCCTTTTTCTTGTCACAAGAAAAAGGTTTAGGACTCAACAATGGGATCTTGGGCATCCACTGCATGGGCTGCATTGGCCCAGGAGATTGATGCAGTGGCTGCATAGCCACTGAGACAGGTTGTTGCACGGTAACCTGAGCCTGCCCTTACAATGGGACTGTAATTACCACCGTCGTAGATGATACGGTAGAAGCTCTAAGGACCGGACCACGAGTTGCCACAAAACTACCCAGAGGGGGCATGCCAAACATGAGAGAGAAAGAAGGCCCTGTCGGCGGCGGCGTCACTGAGGTACCCACAACCGAAGGGGTAGCTACAGCGTACTGAGGTTGTCTCATCCGTGGACGAGGAGCCTACAGTGCAGCCAAAATTTGTCTTTGGCCTGACACTAGTTCAGCCAACACCTCCTGCTGGACAACCTGCATTTCTGCCACGCATAGTAACGAGCTACAGAGCGCTTGCATAGCAGGGTCCAGTGCCGACGCATCTAGTGCTTCTAATTTGCCTAACTCATGAATCCTACCCCCTAGTCTAACTTTTTCTTAATATAGCTTTCGGTTTACTCTCTATTGCATCATCCAACTATCGTTGCAGCTCCTTGTGAAGTTTTTTTGCTTGGAGGATATCGTAATCCTCCGGGGTGAGTTGAGACTGTTGGCTGACTTGCAAGCCAACAGTCTGGCTAACGGAAGTCTGAGAACCACTCTGACTAACTCCTGATTAAGAGGTCGGAGAAAGAGGCCTGTGACGTGGTAGAGGAGGTAGCCAGGGTCGTACCTGTGCTTGCTATACTCCTAGCCCTGGCGCTGGCCTCAGCATCCCTTGCTCTTCGCAATGCCGCCCTCTCTCTAGCTTCTCTCCGCGGCCTCCTTTCCTCTCCTGGTCCTAACTCTAGGAAAGTGATCGGTCAACTGAGAGCAGTTTTACGAGTGATCCTAAGGTCATCCACTAACTCCTCCTCACTACTGCTTGCATCACTCATAAGCTACAGTGTGTGTGATCTAAACTAGAATCCACATTGAATCCTACCTCAGCATGACACACAACCGCGTCTGATATATAACTAATTTCAGTCGGTCTGGACAGAAACATTTAAGTGGTCGGTGACAACTAATGTTAGATCCTACAGACAACATTAGTTCTATTTTTTTATTACTCTAATACAGACTGCTATGCAGCAAGGAATGTACTATTCTATCTGCAGGTGTCTGTCTGTTGTTAGTCGAGTTTATAACAATTAAATAATCAAAAATAAAAATAATATTTTTTGCAGAGATGCATGTTGGATGACAATTTTTCTAATTATTGTCACAACGAAACAAATACCGGAATTCAACCCTTCCCCTGTATCCCTCTTGAGTGGTCGCTTTGTGTCGACATCCTAAGCATCTGGTTGAGCAACGTGTTTGAAGGTGTGCAATCCGGCCGACCCCTGTGCCCCAAGTCTGTACCGAACATGCCAGCCCCTGCACCTTGTTTATCCTCGCATGCAACGAGCCTTACACCCAGTTTGATCTGGTTGATCAAGAGGCAGTTCAAGGACAGCCCTCAAGGTCCTTAAGAATTATTTAACGTCGCAGACAAGACGATGATCACAGTCAGGGTTCAACACCGGATTCCACCAGAAATATTTATAGACGGTCTGGTAAGAATCTGCCAGAGGGCTCGCATGCCCGATATGACCTCTATTGTGCAGCAACAGAACCAAGGACTTGTCGCAAAGCTTGTGTGTACTAGTCCCACCTGGTTGGCATGGTGACTGTGACCCAAGTGCTTTGTCCAGGGACCTTCAAAGGCTTCGCCTGTCTCCCACCAGCTTGTTGCCCAGGAAGAATGTCGACTCTCAAGGTTAAGCGCTCGCGATATCTCACATTGAGAGGACTCTCAAAACAAGACTCGCTTCCTCACGGTAAGAAGTAACGAAGAGGGTAAATAAGGAAGAGAGCAACGTTCCTCATAATGCTGCCCCCAACCACAGATTTCCCACCCGCAACCTGACGTGCATTCACGATGACCGGTCTTTGCAACAAACAACAGAGTGCAGTTCCCCCTTGGCTTAAATGCCACATCAGCGAGTTCTCATCATCCAACGTACACCCCTAATGCCACCACATAGCTTCCTGGCGCGCCAACACGACCCTGGGCCGCCTATCACTCAACGCCCAAGCCTTATTACTGCCCCACACCTCATGCAAAGCACCAAACAGCAAGAGTCAATGAAGCGCAATTCAAACCAGCTTTGATACGTAATTGCAAGGAAAATGAGCAATAACGAGATGACAATATTCAGATTGCACAATCACATTCAAATCCAGATCGTATCACAATGTTCAGAAGATCCATGACGTTCACTGAGTAAAACGTGACGTCCTCCTGTCGTATGATGTGAGTAAACTGACGAGGAGAAGTGAAGGCGATGTCGGGGTGGGACCCAGAGGGACGAGAGTCCTAGGGAGGTAGGTCTAGAGGGGTGTCGCCCGTGGTTCCAATGAAGGGGCCTCGATGCGTTTGACCACACTTCGTTTTAAGAACGAGTGTCTCAGTCGCCCATTCGGCCTCTGTGCCAAGGAACCGGCGAGACCAGGGAGTGTCAAGGATAAAGTCGTACCCAGTTTCAAGCACGTCGAAGTATGCGAAGGAATAGTAGCGCCGAGGCGCCTGGGTACTATCCGATGGCTGGAGGGTGAGGGAGAAGTGGAGATCTGGGACCGTCTGATCAAAGAAGCACTGCATTTTATTATTTCCGGCGGTAACGGAGATAAGAGAGTGAGATGCGGAGGTAGCTAGGTGAGTTTCTTCAACCACTCGAGGGTGAACGAAATCTCCCTGCGAGCCAGAGTCCCATAAAGCATGGTACACCCTCGTAGATGTCCCTTGACGAATAGGGATGATGGGGAAGGTGCGATCAGGGTCAGAGAGTAGAGCGAGAAGACGACGCGGGACGTTTACATGCCTCGTGAGTCGTTCCTGGCGAGCCTGAAGGATGCTCAAATCCAAGAGAGATGACACAACATCATTGCGAGTCGCCAGCTAGGCACTACAACAAGCTGTGCGAATTGCGCGATGCGTCGGAAATCTCAGAGGGGGAGGACTAGATGCGGCGATTTGCTGTGGAGCAGGCGGTACCTCGACATATGGTGGAGAAGAGGGAACTGCGTCTGTCGTGTTCTTGTTGCCATTCTGTTTCATCAATCTTTTTCTATCTTCTCTCGCATGCGTTATCATAAAGTTATTCGACCGACTTTGATTTCCCAGATGGTATCCACCATTCCACCAGGACTTCATTGTGATGTGGTACATTTTGTCAAGAATCATTGGACAATGTGTTTTGTCCACCCAAATCGGCATGACTTTAAAAACTTTGTCATCAGAGGGGCGAAGTATTAGAAAAATGTCAATGCCAGTATTCCTCAAAGGATTGACATTGGTATTGGGACATTCTCTTGTTTGTTCTACAAACAAGGGTTCCCTATCATCGACGGTGACACTTCTATGAAAATGGTTTTGACATTTTTCTAACACTTTTGTTGTTTACCAACTTTGCAAAGGTTATGTGGACAGCCTGTTTGCAATGATCTCGTCACCATGTTTGATTAATGTTCCCTGGTAACACAATCATGATTTTCTTATGTGACTCACTTCATGTTCATTAAAAGTTCATTAGGTTGATCGCTTGCTCTTTGGAAACTCTCGGAAGTGAATAACACAATTTCGGTCATTCAAATAATCGTTTATAGGAATGGGTTGCACAAGAGGGGGGTCAAATGACCACGAATGACTGATTTAGCTTTTATCAAGGTTCTGCTTGAACCAATGAATCAGACTTTCCTAGGAGAACCACTTATCGTCATCGCAAACCTCTTATCTCCAAGAAATGAAAAATTAATCAAGTGTAGTTTTGAAATACCGGTGATGTCAGGCGCAACAAATAGGTCTACGATACGTATCTAATATGTCAATGTATCGAGGAAATACACTTGGGAGGTGTTTTGTGAGATTGCTCTATGAGCTTGTAGAACTCGTCCATGATATAAGCGTCTATACGTTTTATTTTATTTTTTAGGACAAACGAAGTAGTATTAACGTTTATATGGGTCTGCCTCACAATCATGAAACCGAATTTTAACTTGCGAAAAACTTTAAAATTAACCAAAAATGCAATTAATGCACATATGTATTTGTTCTTGTTTTCCCACCAACAATTGTCTGCTTAAATGCACAAGAATTGTGGAAGTGGATTTTCGCTCGCCTGGATTCCCACGAGGGTTCTCATGTGACAAGAGACGATAGTGCTGAAATCATGATTGTAATACGAAAACCATGAGTAAACATAAATAGAAGGATGTCTACCGTGTTTAATGACAATAGTAATAATTGTCTTCATCATTATTTTGTGCCTCAGTGTTTTCGAGTAATTGGTCTTGCCAATATGGGGAATAATCGTCTTCTTTCGATCCATGTCGTCAATGATGAGACACAAACACTTTTTCCGTCGGACCATCGAACCAACCTTTATTCGACTATAGTTCAATCTGTGGTCAACCTGCCAGTGTTGGTGAGTATTCATCTCCTTCTCATATCGTTGTTGATCACGAGGAATAGTAACATATTATATACGTTCATTACATTCATCACAATTGGCACACTCCGTAAAAATATTAGAGTGTGCAGGTGTAATGTGATAAAAATGTTTCTATCACATTTTAGAAAAGTTGGACTCTGACACGACTTTGAGGCCAATCATCACGAAATCCGATTTGATAGACTCATAAATCGATATTTTCATGAAAGAGGCTGGTAAACGAAGTTTTAGTGTGTAAGCTCCACCTACATGAGCCACCTCCTTTACCATATTATTCTCATGACACTCAAGAATGTTTTCATGTCCGCAAGCATGGCGACGTTCTTTTCTCTCGGTTGTTGTGTACCTGTTAGCCCATGTTCGCAATACACAAAGCCATTGTGGAATCACTTCTTGTAGCTATAAAATGTATTAGGAGAGACACATATAATATTCGGTACGCTTTGACGCATATCGAGCGTTCAAACTCTACAGGATGAACACGTTTCTTCCCACCCTTATGTCGTCGGAGGGCCGAAGTATAAGAAAAATGTCAACGTCAATATGCCTTAAAGGATTGACTTTGGAATTGGGACATTCTCTTCTTTGTTTTACAAACAAGGGTTCCCTATCATCGATGGTGACACTGCTATGAAAAGGGTTTTCACCACTTTCTAACACCTTCGTTGTTGGCCAAGTTTGCAAAGGTTATGTGGACAACCTGTTTGCAATGATCTTGTCACCATGTTTTATTAATGTTTCCTGGTAACACAATCATGGTTTTTTTCAGCGACTCACCTCATGTTCGTTGTAAGTGCATCAGGTTGACCGCCTGCTCTCTAGTAACTCTCGGAAGTGAATAACACAATTTCGATCATTCAAATAATCGTTTATAGGAATGGGTTGCACAGGACGGGGGTCAAATGACGACAAAGGACCGATTTAGCTTTTATCAAGGTTCTGCTTGAACCAATGAATGGGACTTTCCTATGACAACCACTTATCGTCATCGCAAAACTTTTATCTCCAGAAAACGAAAAATTAATCAAGTGTGGTTTTGAAATACCGGTGATGTCCGGCGCAACAAATAGGTCTACGATACGTATCTAATCTGTCAATCTATCGAGGAAACTACACTTCGGAGGTGTTTTGTGGGATTGCTCTATGAACTTGTAGAACTCGTCCATGATATAAGTGTCTATATGTTTGTTTTTTTTTAGAGGACAAATGAAGTAGTATTAACGTTTGTATGGGTGTGCCTCACCATCATGAAACCGATTTTTCACTTGCGCAAAACTTTAAAATTAACCAAAAGTGCAATTAATGCACATATGTACTTGTTCTTGTTTTCCCACCAACAATTGTTTGCTTCAATGCGCAAAAATTGTTGAAGTGGATTTCCGCTCGCCTGGATTTCCACGAGGGTTCTCATGTGACCAGAGACGATAGTGTTGAAATCATGATTGTAATACGGAAACCATGTGTAAACGTAAATAGAAGGATGTCTACCGTGTTTGGTGGCAATAATAATAATTGTCTTCATCATTACTTTGTGCCTCAGTGCTTTCGAGTAATTGGTCTTGCCAATATGGGGAATAATCGTCTTCTTTCGATCCATGTCGTCAACTATGACACACAAACACTTTTTCCGTCGGACCATCGAACCAACCTTTATTCGACTACAGTCCAAACTGTGGTCAACCTGCCGGTGTTGGTGAGTATTCATCTCCTTCTCATATCGTTGTTGATCACGGAGAAGAGTAACATATTGTATATGTTCATTAAATTCATCACAATTGGCACACTTCGTAAAAATGTTAGAGTGTGCAGGTGTAACGTGATAAAAATATTTTCACCACATTTTAAAAAAGTTGGACTCTGACACGACTTTGAGGCCAATCATCACGAAATCTGATTTGATAGACTGATAAATCGATATCTTCATGAAAGAGGCTGGTAAACGAAGTTTTAGTGTGTAAGCTCCACCTACATGAGCCATTTCCTTTATCGTATTTTGTGCATGACACTCAAAGAATATTTTCATGTCCGCAAGCATGACGACGGTCTTTTATTTCGGTCGCTGTGTACCTGTCAGCCCATGTTCGCAACATACAAAGCCATTGTGGAATCACTTCTTGTAGCTATAAAATGTATTAGGAGAGACACATATAATATTCGGTACGCTTTGACGCATATCGAGTGTTCGAACTCTACAGAAAGAACACGTTTCTGTCCACGTTCATGTCGTCGGAGGGGCGAAGTATAAGAAAAATGTCAACGTCAATATGCCTTTAAGGACTGACATCGGAATTGGGACATTCTCTTCTTTGTTTTACAAACAAGGGTTTCTTATCATCGACGGGGACACTGCTATGAAAAGGGTTTTCACCACTTTCTAACACCAACATGTTTGTTGGCCAACTTTGCAAAGGTTATGTGGACAGCCTGTTTGCAATGATCTCGTCACCATGTTTAATTAATGTTTCCTGGTAACACAATCATGTTTTTTTTTTGCGACTCACCTTATGTTCGTTGTAAGTGCATCAGGTTGACCACCCGCTCTCTAGTAATTCTTGGAAGTGAATAACATAATTTTGGTCATTCAAATAATCGTTTATAGGAATGGGTTGCACAGGAGGGGGGTCAAATGACCATAAAGGAACGATTTAGCTTTTATCAAGGTTCTTCTTGAACCAATGAATCAGACTTTCCAATGACAACCACTTATTGTCATCGCAAAACTCTTATCTCCAACAAATAAAAAATTAATCAAGTGTGGTTTTGAAATACCGGTGATGCCAAGCGCAACAAATAGTTCTACGATACTTATCTAATCTGTCAATGTATCAAGGAAACTACACTTGGGAGGTGTTTTGTGGGATTGCTCTATGAGCTTGTAGAACTCGTCCATGATATAAGCATCTATATGTTTTATTTTTTTTTAGAGGACGAACGAAGTAGTATTAACGTTCGTATGGGTACGCCTCACCATCATGAAACCAATTTTCAACTTGCGAAAAACTTTAAAATTAACCAAAAGTGCAATTAATGCACATATGTACTTGTTCTTGTTTTCCCACGAACAATTGTTTGTTTAAATGCGCAAAAATTGTTGAAGTGGATTTCCGCTTGCCTGGATTTCCACGAGGGTTCTCATGTGACCAAAGACGATAGTGTTGAAATTATAAGTGTAATACGGAAACCATGTGTAAACGTAAATAGAAGGATGTCTACCGTGTTGAGTGACAACAGTAATAATTGTCTTCATCATTATTTTGTGCCTAAGTGCTTTCGAGTAATTGGTCTAAACCCTAAACCCTAAACCCTAAACCCTAAACCCTAAACCCTAAACCCTAAACCCGCCAATATGGGGAATAATCGTCTTCTTCCGATCCATGTCGTCAATGATGAGACATAAACATTTTTTTCGTCGGACCATCGAATCAACCTTTATTCGGCTATAGTCCAAACTATGGTCAACCTGCCGGTCTTGGTGACTATTCATCTCCTTCTCATATCGTTGTTGATCACGAGGAAGAGTTACATATTGTATACGTTCATTAAATTCATCACAATTGGCACACTTCGTAAAAATGTTAGAATGTGCAGGTGTAACGTGATAAAAATGTTTCTACCACATTTTAGAAAAGTTGGACTCCGACACGACTTTGAGGTCAATCATCACGAAATCCGATTTGATAGACTCATAAATCGATCTCTTCATGAAAGAGGTTAGTAAACGAAGTTTTAGTGTGTAAGCCTCACCTGCATGAGCCACCTCCTTTACCATACTATGCGCATGGCACTCAAAGAATGTTTTCATGTCCGCAAGCATGACGAGGATCTTTTATTCCGGTTGCTGTGTACCTGTCAGCCCATGTTTGCAACACACAAAGCCATTGTGGAATCACTTATTATAGCTATAAAATGTATTAGGAAAGACACATATAATAATCGGTACGCGTTGACGCATATCAAGTATTCGAACTCTACAAGATGAACACGTTTCTGGCCACGCATATTCACTGTGAAATTTTTAAGGCTTTTCATCCTCCATTTCGCTCGTTCTTGCGGAATCTTATTGTACAATTACTGTCTAACCTTTTGGACTTCCTCAGGCGACAACTTGTAACAACAACAAGTCTTGCAATATGCCATGCCATGTACCATAAACAAATTTCTTTTTTCGACTGCATGTCTTTCACTCTTTTGTATTGTTCTCTCTTTCTAGAGTTTCTATTAGTCATGCTATATGGTATTCGCTCCCCTGGCAGAGGTGCAGACAAAAAATTGTAGTATAGTGATTTTCTCTGCAGCACTTCGACCTGAAGTGTCTTATGTATTGTGGCTTAAGACAGGAATCACATCATCAGATGACACTTTTGATGGATCGCTCGTGCCGTAGACTTTTCTTTCGATGAATAATCACTGCTTACCAAGTGTGTACCATTGTAGCCACATTGCCCCAATGGCGTACCAGAAGAGGGTAAGATTTTGCGATGAATAATAAGTGTTTATCAACTGCGCACCATCTCCAATACTGGAGACATTCATTCCTTGAACAGTCGTGTGTGCTTTTATGTTGCCCTCTATTTTGTGGACACTGCCTTTGGTAAAAAAAATGAATAACTTTCAGAACGTAGCTTCAAAGGGCACTTCCAAGAAGTGCTCACAATCTGCAAAAGACTGAAGCAAAATGACGTTAGGAAATCTTCGTTGCATCCTCGGTTTCTACAATGATTGTTCTGTAGCATAATTGAACTCAAATGTCTCATGTCACCAACGTCGTCGAGCGGTTTACCCCCCTATGTGGCACATAAAACGGTCTTTAGAGGGAATCCGTGACGAGTCATTTGTGGTCTGCCAGGGAGATACCTAAGAGGCTAAGAGCGTGGTGACAGGAAATAGTGTCTCTCTCTCACGAAATTGTATGAGCCCTTGTCCTTGGTTGCACCACGATTCATCTGTCCTGCGTCATTAATAGGGTTCCCACCAATGTAGTGACGAGTTCGAAGAGAGGACAGGTCAACCATTTATTTCATGACTCTGAGGTCACGTGAGGTGGCAACCATCAGTACTAGGAGTTGTCAAAGAAATGACAAATGTCGGGGGGGGGGGGTCCCGCAAATGAGGTCGTCGACGTACCCCCACCCAGAGATGAATGGACAAAACCGCCAGCTAGCGTCTTGCCGTGGAAAATACCATTCAAGTCCAATCATCTCCAATGAGATCCAAATTTGCAAGAAGTGAGATTCCTACTACTGCAGCAAGGTAGGACTGTAGAAGAGCACCATGTCAGAATCGAAACAACCGTTCATATTTTGGCGACACGAATTCGTCGTAATTACGAAACGCTACTGGGTTTAGGGGGTGTGTGGAGGGGTTGCCCAGACATGTTTTGTTTCCTCACAAACGAACAAGGTCGACGATATCTCAATTTGTGAGAAGAGGGACTCCACCAATAGTCATGATGTGGGAATGTTGAATAAAACCTTGCGAAATTCGGAGTTTTATTTGCGTTTTGATTGCAGCAATCAACATTTCGAGCGCATTATGTGCTAAGCCTTGCCTTACCGACAAACCACACTGGGGGTTCAATGGGGTTTTTAACTTTTAAGGTGTCGAAGAGTCATGTTATTTACCTCCACCAAACATCTATGTACCCGAAATTGGATTCAACGGGGGTTTCCCGTTGAACGGTTCAACTCCCGTTGAACCTCCGTTACAACCCCGCGCTAAACCGCGTTAAAACGGGGTTCTACTCGACCCACGAAATGTTTTTTTGCTGACAAGAAAAAAAAAAAAAAAAAAAAGGGGTGTAGATTTTTTTGCGCTCTACATTCCCATATTTTTATTTTTATTTCTTGAGCATTTAAATTATTAAGAAAAAAACAAAAATCTAACCAGACTTAAAACACATCGATTCTTTTTTTTTTTCTACATGTATTACCCGAAAAAGTAAGGAGATCTTGGTTCCCCTCCTCCTCTCCTTCAACCACCAGTGCCTCGCCCAGCTATCAAGTCCGAGGCTCGGACTACAGGTAGCCCGATCATTTTCGAGCCTCGAAAAACCGGTAGTGCATTAAAAAAAAAAAAAAAGGCTTAAAATAACATACCACTTTCTGCAAAAAAAAACAGCCAAAATCATACATGCCCAACGGGAATGAATCTTCCTCGATAAAGAGGAAGATTCATTCTCGTGAGAGAGAGAGAGAGAGAGAGAGAGAGAGAGAGAGAGAGAGAGAGAGAGAGACTTTTTTTTTTTCTCTCTCTCTCTCCCAACGTTCAAATCAGAATGAATTTTCCGCGTTATCGCGGAAGATTCATTCTGATTTCAACGTTGGGAGAGAGGGGGAGAGAGAGAGAGAGAGAAAGAGAGAGAGAGAGAGAGAGAGAGAGAGAGAGAGCTCCCAACGTTCAAATCAGAATGAATCTTCCGTGATAACGCAGAAGATTCATTGTGATTTCAGCGTTGAGAGAGAGAGAGAGAGAGAGAGAGAGAGAGAGAGAGA